>CM032451.1:120045849-120065849 GCA_019049505.1 Pachyrhynchus sulphureomaculatus
AAAGTGAATTAGCTACCAAATTTCTCTATAAGATTGGAATTAAAATTATTCTTAAGACCTAATAACAAAATCGTTGAAATTATGTAATAATGAAAAAAATAAACTGAGACACTAGTAGCAAAATTAATGGTGTTATTGGGACACCAGTAGCGTGTGTTGCCTCCTCTACTTCGGATGACAGCGTTTATGCGCCTAGGCATGCTTCTAATTAAATTTTGGATAAAATCTTGAGGAATTTGCTCCCATTCTGTGATAACTGCATTTTCAAGTTCCCTCAGGTTTCTAGGTGCAGATATATGACGTTTTCACATTTTTCTTAAGGTGATCCCATACATGTTCTATCGGATTCAGATCCGGGCTTTTCGGTGGCCATTGCATAATCGGTATATCAACTTGATTAAGATAATCGAGTACCTCTCTAGCCACGTGAGGTCGAGCGTTGTCTTGCATAAACAGGAAATTGGGCCCCACAAAATGACCGAAAGACATCACATGTTCTATTACAATATTCTCAAGATAGCAGTCAACATTCATGGATCTCGTACGGACAGGAACTAACTCTGTGCGAGCATCAAAGCAGATGCCACCCCAGAACATAACAGAGCCACCGCCGAATGGAATCCTTGCAGAGATATTGCAAGGAGCAAACCTCTCTCCTGGTCTTCGCCAAACTCGCCCACGACCATCTGGATGTTTTAGACTAACCCTAGACCAGTTTTTCGTGATTTCGAGCAAAACGTAACCTGGCAACTCTGTTCTCTCTAGTAAGCAAGGGTGCAGTGGCTGGTCTCCTACTGTTTACTCCAGCTTCATTTAACCGTCTTCTAACTGTTTTAGAAGAAATTGTGACATTGCGAACAGCTTCGAGTTCGTTTCTTATTATAGAACTAGTGACAGTCCTGTTTCTTAAAGCATATTGTCTTATAAAACGTTCATCTAGGTCGCTAGTGCATCGTTTTTTTTTTTGCCCTTGCCCTAGCCTTCTAGAATAAGTTCCTACTTCATTCAAGCGTCTTACCGTACGACTTATTGTGGAACGATGTTTGCTTAACAAATTGGCAACATAACTCTAACAATATCCCTCGTTCAATAAAACTGAGGCTCGCACTACTTCGTGTTCAGTTAAATTCCTTGTTCGATTCATTTTTCTAGTTCTTCGGGGTCAAAAATAAAACAGTCTACCACAAAAACGTATTACTTTGAAAAAGGGAACAATTTATAAGCTTACTTTTAAAGAAAATCTATCGCATTATTACAGAAAATTGTTTATCTCCTAAAAAATTCTTTAAAACTGTAAATCTAAACGAATTGTTTTGATTTCTGTCATGAACAACGAAACAAAATATGCATAGCCTACTATTCAAATACTCGATAAACTTTAAAACTGACATAAGAAAAAGATAAATTAATTTTCAGATTGTTGCGTTAATTTTGACCAGGAGTTTATATGAATATAAAAAAAACGACTGAAGAAAACATGGGCAAAGTGTGTGATCTCATATTAAAAGACTATCAGGGAGATTGCAGACAGTATAGGCATCTCGTATGAACGAACACAAAACATCATCAACGATTTCTCGCGACTGTTTGAAGATGTTTAAGCCTGATCCGCAAGATTTTCTTAACAGGTTTGTGACAATGGATGAAACCTGGGTTCACCATTATACTCCAGAGTTAAAACAATAATTCAAGCAGTGAAAAAATCTGGTGAACCGACCCCAAAGAAAGCGAAGGCAATTCTGTCGACTGGAAAAGTGATGGCGTCAGTTTTTTTGGAATGCTAAAGGTATTACGGCGAACTACCTTCCGAAAGGCGAAACAATAAACTCGACTTATTATTGCACCCTTTTGTGTCGTTTGCGTCAAGAAATTAAAGAGAAACGCCCAGGATTGCTGAGACAGAAAGCTCTGTTCCATCAGGACAACGCTCGCGTTCACACGTCTGTTGAGTCTATCGATCAAATTCGTGATTGTGGTTTCGAATCGCTCGCGCTGTCCCGCCCGGCTTATTCTCCTGATTTGGCACCTTCTGACTTCCATCTGTTTCCAAATCCAAAAAAATACCTCGGTGGCCAGAAATTTTCATTAAATGAAGAAGTCGAAGCTACAGGTAACCAGTATTTTGAGGACCTTGAGAAATCTTTTTTTCAGACAGGTGTGGAAGCTTTGGAAAGCAGGTGGAAGAAGTGCATAGAGCTAGGTGGAGATTACGTCGAAGAATAAAAATATTTTTGTACATTTTTATTTTGTTTTCTTGACTAGGCCGCGAACTTTTCAATCCATCCTCGTATATATAGTGATTCTTTGTCGACCATGCCACCTTTACCTCCTCCATTTCAAATATTGAAATAAAATGGTCTAGAAAAGCTCAAAATTTTTGTAAAAGAAGTACAGTAGAACCCCGATTAACCGAGTCGCGATTATCCGAGCTCCGGATTAACCAAGCCAATCTAAGAACCTGATTATCCGAGGTACACGCGTCTATGCTGCGTATTAACCGAGCTTCTAAAATATGTATGTACATATTTCCATTTAATATCGTCGGGGCCATCGGGGAATCTCCTTGACCCGTGTGGGGGGTTCCCCTATTTATGTTTTTGGACTCTTTCAGCATGTAAATTTGCGTGAATGCAGTGCGTTATAGTGTTTACTACGGAGAAGTACCAGTATACTCACATAATTTATTTGGTTGGAGTTCTGGTAGTTAAGTGTAATTAATACGAACTGCTTTTTGAATTTTTGTTTGTCGTATTATAATGAAGCAAAACAAGCGTAAAATAATCGCCGTTTCTATTGAAGAAAAATTAAAAGCCATCAGAAGAATTGAAGCAGGAGAGACAATTAAAGTTGTTGCACGAGATTATGGAGTAGGTGAGGTAACGGTTGGAGATTGGAAAAGAAACCGCACAAAAATAGAAGAGTGGTGTATAAATCAAGCCTCCTCGTCCTCAGGAAGAAAATCAATGAAAACCGGCGACTATGAAAAGGTTAACGAAGCTTTATTCATGTGGTTTAACCAACAGAGATCAAAAGGTGTGCCTCTGTCAGGTCCAGGTTTAGAACAGAAAGCAATAATGATTAGTAGACAATTCCCAGAGATAGATCAGTTTATCGCCAGTTCTGGATGGCTTGATCGCTGGAAAAAACGGTACGGTGTACGACAACTGACTGTATGTGGAGAGAAACTTTCTGCTGATGTGTCATCAATTGAGAAGTTTAAGCAGAACTTTAAAAAGCAAATCGAAGATTGTGGATACACATGTGATCAAATTTACAACTGTGACGAAACTGGTCTGAATTATAAAATGCTTCCATCAAAAACATTGGCATCTCGACAGGAAAAATCAGCTCTTGGGCACAAACGAAGTAAGGAAAGATTAACTATAATGGGCATCCTCGAAAACATTTAAAAAAATTATAGGCGTTTTATATCTTGAACATCTGTTAGAATACACAGAAAAGGAGGATATTATCAATGGTATGGGAAACGTTACACTGAAAAATGTTATTTACTGGGTAAGTCAAGCTTGGGATTCTGTGCCTACTACCATTATTCAAAAATCTTGGTCAAAAGTGATTGATTTTGAGGACTATAATGACAGTGAAGATGATAGTCCATTAAATGAATTAGCTTTGAAATTGAGAAGCCATGGAGAAATGTCTTGTTCAAATTTTGACAGCGAGATAGAAGAAAAAGAAAAAAGTTTATTTGAATTAATGCAAAAATTAAAAGATTACGAAAATGTGACAAGAGAAGATGTTGTTGAATGGATTACAGCAGATGATTTAGAAGAAGAAATGAGTATTGAAGAAATAACGAGTGCCTTTCAGGAAACCGAAAAATCAGATGACGATGACGAAGCGGCGGTGGATGAACAGTCTCCCACTAAGATCTTTCATCAAGAAGGCTTTACTTCTTTGGAAAAAGCTTTGAGGTATATCGAACAACAACCAGAGGCAACCCCAGCAGATTTGCTTCTTCTTAATAGATGGAGAAACATTGCAGGGAGAAAAAGAAGATGCAATATGAAATAGAAGCGCATAGATACCTATTTCACTGTTTTATAATGTATGTACCTATTTATATGTTAAAAACGTTAATACCTCGGTTTAAAGTATTTGTGTTTTAATTTTTTGAATGAATAAAAAACAAATCCGGATTATCCGAGTTTCCAGTTATCCGAGGAGGCTGCCCCCCACGTTACCTCGGATAACCGGGGTTCTACTGTACTTTTGAATGCCATTTGGCGTTTTTTGATATTGAGTAAGGCGCCGCAATATTATTATCATTCTAGAAACATTATTAAGCATTTTTGATGATGAAATTACGTCGAAAAATAACAATGTACATATTTTATTTTGTTTTCTTGACTAGGCCGCGAACTTTTCAGTCCATCCTCGTATATTATTTTCCTAAATAGGTAGGTACGCCACGCCCCATTTGCGGACTCGCTACCGCCCCCTTGGAAGGCTCCAGCGCCCACTGGGGGGTCGGTACCGCCCCGTTGGGAACATATGTTCTGATTAAACGTGTTAAGAAGTGATGAAACCTCTTTTGTTTAATAAATTGTTTATTAACATGAAATATAAATTTAGTTATACTAAAATCATCTTATTTTAAACTTCCTTTTGTTTTTTTAGTACGTCTTCCAGTTATGTTATCCCAGAAAACCAGGAAAGTTCTACAGTTCTCGAAGACGACAGCGATAAAATAAAATGGGAAGAAACTATGAAAAATTATCTTGCTGATGATACGAAATCTATACAAGATCGTATTTTTAAATTTGATCAGTGTAGTAATCAAACAAACAACACAAATTGTCTTTTGCATAAAAATCTCGAAGATGACAAGTTTGAAGGCGCTCGTTGTAATTATCGAACAAAACATGAAATCAATTTAAATCCCCATCCATTAATACATAAAAGTTCCGGTGAAACCAAAATGTTGAGTTGTGTACATTGTAACTATAAAACAAAACGAAAATCTCATTTAAATATACATCTATTAGTACATGAAATTTCCAGTGAAGTTGAAATGTTTAAATGCACTGACTGTAATTTTCAAACAGAACGTAAGACCTGTTTAAGTCGACATCTATTAGTACATGAAAGCTCCAGTGAAATTAAAATTTTTAAATGCACTGATTGTCATTTTCAAACAAAATATAATAGTAGTTTAAGTCGACATCTGTTAGGACATAAAAATCCCAGTGAAATCAAAATGTTTAAATGTGCCCATTGTAATTATGAATCAAAACATAAAGTTGATTTAAATCGACATCTGTTAATACATAAAAATTCCAGTGAAATGAAAATGTTTAAATGTGCCCATTGTAATTACGAATCCAAATGTAAAGGTGCTTTAAAGCGACATCTATTAACACATAAAAATTCCAGTGAAATCAAAATGTTTAAATGTGGGCATTGTAATTATCAAGCAAAACAGAAAGGTTACTTAAATCAACATCTATTTAGTCCATAAAAATTCTAGTGAAATCACAATGTTTAAATGTGAGCATTGTACTTACCAAGCAAAATTTAAAGCTAGTTTAAATCAACATCTGCTACTACATATAAAAATTCCAGTGAAATCCAAATGTTTACGTGTCGGCATTGTGATTACCAATCAAAACATAAAGGTCGTTTAAATCAAACATCTATTAGTACATAAAACTTCCAATGAAATCAAAATGTTTAAATGTGGGTATTGTAATTATCAATCAAAATATAAAAGTAATTTAAATCAGCATCTATTAGTACATAAAAATTCCAGTGAAATCAAATGTTTAAATGTGGGCATTGTAATTTTCAAGCAAAACAGAAAGGTAATTTAAGTCAACATCTATTACTACATAAAAATTCCAGCGAAATCAAAATGTTTACATGTCGGCATTGTGATTATCAATCAAAACATAAAGGTCGTTTAAATCAACATCTATTAGTACACAAAACGTCCAGTGAAATCAAAATGTTTTAAATGTGGGAATTGTAATTATCAATCAAAATATAAAAGTAATTTAAATAAACATCTATTAGTACATAAAAATTCCGATTAAGTAGAAATCTTCAAATACACTTATAGTCATTTTCAAACAAAATATAAGAGTTTAAATCGACATCTAATTAATACATACAGTCCCTGGCCAAATTATTAGACGCACTGCAAGATTTCATGTAAAATATTAATTACCGAGTGATATTGTACCGTTTTTATTATTTTAAACTGATTTGTTTTTTATTTTTATATTATCCAATCATTACCTATTTATTTGACATAAATAAAACAGCATTAATTTAGAAAAGCATAAGTTTTATTAAGTTTTAAAGAAAAGTGAAATTAATGTTAGTAAAAGTCAATATTTAGTTGAGCCACCTTTAGCCGCGATCAAAGGTTTAATTCTGCGCGGCATGCTATCAATGCAAGATTGTACTGTCTCCTGCATTTGAGGATGATGATTCCACACATGAATAATCTTTTCTAGGAGCTGGGTTTTGTTGGTAATCACATCTTTAGCCACTTCTCTTTTCATCAGCTCCCACACATTTTCAATGGGGTTCATACCCGGCCAATCCAACAGAGGGATATTTTTTTTCTGCCAAAAAAAGCTTTAACAGACCGAGCAGTGTGGCAGGGAGCTCCATCTTGCATTAAAGGGAATGGTTCCCCATTTGGAAACCATTCACTGAGCTGCGGAATCAACCGATTTTGTAATACTTCTTTGTACTGACTGACCAAATCATCACTTTGGTGGGATGTTTTAATCGTCGGGACGACACAATCGGGATGAAACTTTTCTCCATGACGACGACGCACATACTGAGCTTTATTCTGCAAAATTTCGAATGTGCTTTCGTCACTGAAGCAGACCTGTCAAAAATAGGAAAAATATATAAACTTCCATGTTTATTTGCTTTATTTAACTGAAAATAATAATAATGTATCAATTATTGATTAAATTGCTGTATCTTACCGATCTCCAGAAGTCCACATCTTTGTCTTGCCATTGTTTGGCCTACTTCAGGCGCTTTTGCTTTCATTGCAGCTGTTAACTGGGGTTCCTGGCGGGGCGACAGGCCTTAAAATCTAATTCTTTCAATTTTCTTCGGACAGTGCGCTCAGAAGCATTTACGCTAGCATCCTGGAGTTGTGATTTTATTACCTTTGTGGTAGCAAATCTGTTTTCTACACAAATTTTCTTCAAACATCTCTCTGACCGTGGAGTGAAAATTGGTTTTTTCTACCGCATCTTTTTTTTCTTTTCCGGGCTTAATTCCTTCCCTGACTCAATTTTCTTTTTTTTTATGCGTCGTACACTAGCTTCAGAAACCTCCAATCTTCGTGATATTTCTCGGTTTGTAAATGTTTACGCAATCACAAGGGCCTTCACTTCAGCTTTTTTACGTGGTGAAAGATCGCCTTTTCTACCCATAATGAAAATAGTCCAATTACTTTTTTAAAACACTGCATACAAAATAAACTAATAACTGAGTAGTATAAAACTGTTAAACAAACAATCACAGTCCATAAAGCCACAGAAACACGTCCGTACCTGACTCGATTCCGATCGCGACTGATACAGGTTTGTACTTATTTACGTTCATGTATCACTTTGTCAACACAGTGTTGCCATATGTTAAAAATAAATACAAATATGTAGTCTACAACAATTCTTTTAAACAAAAATCAATAATATTGTAGTTTAAATATACCATTATTGCATAAAAACTCTTAAGAAACATAAAATTACTAAAAAAAATACAGTGCGTCTAATAATTTGGCCAGGGACTGTAGATCAAAATAGATATCAAGTATCAAAAAATATGGTTAACAATACAATTTCTAATTCCCAAAAAAAAAGTAGTTGAAGGATTGAGAAAGAAAGCTGATAAAGGGAATTAGGTTGTTGTATTGGATAAGAAAGAATACTTTGAACATGTAGATAATCTCATCGAATCTGGCCCTTACGAAAAGGTAATAAAAAATCCATTACCGAGAATGATAACAGAAGTTAAAAATTCTTTGAAGAAATGTAAGAACCCTATCTCCGATTCGCTAAAATTTAAATTAAATGTGAGTAAGCCAATCATACCAAAGTTTTATTGCTTGCTTCACAAACCTGGAAAAGCAATGCGACCCATTGTTTTCATCGGTCGGATCACCCACATATTTGATATCCACATAGTTATCAAAAAAAACTTGACAGTTTACCATTCTCAGTGAAGAATTCTATAGAATTCATTCATTAATAAAACAAAAAATTCCAGTTCTCAATAAAGGTGAAATCTTAATTTCTTTTGATATCAGTTCTGTGTTTCCAAGTGTGCCATTATCACAAACTTTACAATATCTCCAAGAATTACTTAGGATGAATGATTTTGAGGACGAAATTATTCATGAATACTTAACATTATCTAAACTTTGTATGGAACAGAATTATTTTCAATATAACAGTCAATTTTATATTCAGAAAGAAGAAACAGCTATGGGTAATTGCTTATCACCTTTCATAGCCAATTTAGTCATGAGTAAGTTTGAAACCGAAGCCAGTCAAAAATTTGAGTATTTCCCAAGGGTATGGTATAGGTATGTAGATGATGTTTTCGCGATTTTTGATACAAAAAAAGCAAATATAGAGGATTTTGTTTCCAAATTAAATACCGATATGATTCCATTAAATTTACTTATGACAGTGACCACAAAGGACAACTACCATTTCTAGGTATTTTAATTATTAAAAATAATAATAGATTAGAATTTGATATCTATAGAAAAGAGAGTAAAATATATTCCTAATGATTCATTTCATTGCTTTGGGCTTTAAATAAAAGTATCAATAAACTCCAGGTAACCTAAAGAGAAGAAATGGAGAGGAGAATGTTAAATATTAGACTCCAAGATCGTATTCCTAATGTTAAGATTTGAAGATCAAAAAAGACAGATATAATACAACGAAAATGGATATTAAGGTGGAATTGGGCGGGGCACATCACAAGGTTGAGTGATAAAAAGATGGACACGCCGTATACTTGAATGGAGGCCTAGAGAACACAAAAGATGCAGAGGTAGACCATAGACAAGATGGACGGACGACATAAAAAGATTATCGGGGCGCGATTGGGTACCAAAAGCAAATAACAAAGCTCATTGGAGACAACTTGAAGAGGCTTACATCTGACTATGGAGGAAATAAGTTAATGATGATGATGATGAATGTAGAAATACAATAATGCCTCTGATACCACCACTGCGTTTTCGTAGAAGTGCCTGCACGAATTTACAATATAGTTGTTTAAAGAGTATATAATAGGTTACTTTTTGCATAACAAATTAAAAAAAATGTCATTCTGAAATTGCTTCAACTCATAAGAAAAAGCCAATATCAGCATACCTACACGCCGTTTGGCGAACTTTATTTCGGTGTGATGAAGGCTCAAGCAAGTGCTTACGTAGTATTTAAGTTTTGTCATTAAACCAATATCTAAGTATTGTTGTGTACGTTGGTGTGATAAATCTCTTGTTAATTAAAGAAACACTGTATCTACTTTTTTGGTACTTATTTATTCTTTAACTACAAAACTGTGTCGAGTAACTTCCAGAAATGTTAATATAATATTATTGTTATGATCTTATTCTCTAGAGTTTTTATTCCTTTTTGTGTTCTGTTATCCATATTGCTTTTTACATAACGTAAACAACTTTCAATGGGCAGTTTGCCTTTATCTACAAATACCTAATATTATCTTAATATTTAGAGTAAATTATATTTACTTCCAATATTTAGCTATGATCAAGTTTAATGATCATAATTGTTTAAACCTTAATAGCTTCAAGAAGAAAAATATCTATATACAGAGCGTTCTTACATTGTAGGTATATAACAGTACTGACATTACTCACCTAAAAATCTGACATGGTGTGTAGTTATATAGAAATGTTAAAGTAATAAGTTGATACAATCAGGGTCAAGCTTTCATAAGCTATAAAAACATATATCAGATGCCTAAGATTTTAGATTTGGGTGAGTTTTCACTATAGACTTGGTATTCCAAAATTTATATTACAATAGTCGATACAACTGGCTGACCATGTATCTGGACGCGGGAATATTTACATCCAATACAAATTCTAAATTCAAAAAGGTAATCGGGTAATCAGATGATAAACAATAAAAAATACAAAAAGCTTCCTAGTCGCAATATTTTTGTTATATGTTATAAGGGACAAAAAATATTTTATTTTATTAAACGTTAGTAGAAATGCTCTTAAAAATATATCCATGAAATTGTTATTCAATGAACAGGTCTTCTTTATTTTGCTTGTAGCTTTAGCTATTAATATTAGAATGGAACGGATAAAGAACACGCTCCCTAGTGCGCCACGGGTACTAACCAGTGAAAGGTCAATTTTGAAAACGACCTTAAATTAAATTTGAAATTCTTATTTGGATTTTTTTTATATATTTGCCAAATTTCCCCAATGCTAACATTGTTTAAATCTCGACATTAACTGAAAAATTGGTTGGGACAAAAAATATGAATAAAAATAGGCCCCAGCTAATGAGTAGGACTTTAGAAAGAGAGTAATATTACTAAATTTTACTTAGATGTGCGCTTTAAAGCAGATTTCTGACAAACTTACATAAAATGTTTACGTCAGAATAATAATACATTTAGATTTTGTCTTTGATTTAGAATATAAGCTTCTTTTTCTTGAAATATCTTCCATATTGCATTTGTAACATTTTGTCTCAGTTTACTACGTAATTCCATTTAGAAATTATTCTTTGTTTGTATTTTATCCTGATTTTTGTGTTTCTAGCCGCCATATTGAGCCGTCATCTTGTTTTCTTTTCAAAAGGGCCACGTTACATTTGAAAGCTTACATTTCAACGAAAAAATTGACGCCCTCGAATTTTTTTGCGTTAATTCTATTTTTGGGCATGGGGATGGCTCCGTTGACGCGTAACGTCCCATATATATATATATATATATATATATATATATAT
Source organism: Pachyrhynchus sulphureomaculatus (assembly GCA_019049505.1). Lineage (NCBI taxonomy): Eukaryota > Metazoa > Arthropoda > Insecta > Coleoptera > Curculionidae > Pachyrhynchus > Pachyrhynchus sulphureomaculatus. The sequence continues at coordinate 120,056,856 of CM032451.1, forward strand.
ATATATATATATATATATATATTCAATCCTTCAAGATATTTTAGATGCTGATTAATAGTCTTTTCCATGACTTCACGGCATATTATTCAAAGCAGTGTAACTGGTCGGTAGTTATTTGACGTCTTTTTTGGGTATTGGTTGAACTGTAACGCCTTTCTAGCAGGAGGAAAATATTCAGAAAGTACATATAGTCACAACTCCCAACTCACTCATCCCAAAAACCATAATATACAATACCGTCAAAAGAAAATTTGGAAAACAACCTTTACAGGAGGGGGATAAATTCACTGAGGGCGAAACTACATTTATCCCCCGCAGAACCAGCTGGGTAAATGTCCGACCCAAGGTTGAGCCAAAAAATAGAGAAAGAAAAGAAGAAAAACAATCATATAGCCTGTTCTTAGCCTATAATTGTATCCATATGTCAGTTTATGTATTTCTACAGCAATTTTTTAATTTCAGTTTGATTTTAAAAACAAAAATGGAAAATATTCGTGAGGAAAAAGTAATTTTAAACCAAAATCAACAGAAGTTTCTAAGGAAATAGTCAGTTTAATGCTTAATACCCCGCTTAAAGAAGCCAAGACTATCAATCCGATTAGTGCTGCTACACTAAAGAAAGAAGGGATGAAGTTACTTGGACTTTCTGACATTAAAAAAGAAACGGAACTTTGTTGTAACATAGAGATGCCTATTACTTCGTATGTAAATGCGGAGAAAAATATACCTCATACTATTGTAATGGAAAACAAAAATAACAGTCAATTATTAATGAAAGTTAAAACAGAATCTTCAGATATGTAAGTGCCTTCATTTATTACATATAAGTTGTGCTTAATTCATAAGCTACAGTCCAGATTGTGAAATCTATTAAATTAAATAATCAAATATATAAGTACAAGAGTTACTGAAAGATATAAAAAATGTAACAATAATGATATTTTAATAAAACTCCTTTTTTTTCCACTCACCTCTCTGGCACCATCTCTATTAACTCATAATTTAAAAAAAAATTATCTACCAGCACATCATAATTTAATCACAATAAAAATTATATAGAACTTCGGTATTGTTGAATTGTTTCCTGAATAATTAAATTTGATATACTTCTGGTAATATTATAGTAAAAGTATTTTCAGTCCATTACTTTACATTATATATATAACATTATATATTAAACAGTTACATGCAAAAGTTTTGAACCAAAAAATATTTTTTTTATTGAGTTCTAAAGGAAGAAGAGAAAAAAACAAATACACCATTATAAACTACTTTAATTATACTAACAACATATACAACTCAAAAATCTACTATAAATAACAATTATTTATAATAAAAGTAACATTTTTCGGCTGTTTAAGTATTGAGTCAACTTCAGATTTCACAGTAAAAAGGTATATAACATAGCAGAAATCACTATAACTCAGAAAAAAGTGGCAGTAAAGATACATTCCTATCAATACTTTGTAGCTATATCCTTCGAAGCTAATATGGCAGCACATTATTGAGGCATTGATTCAATTAATTTGAGACTTCTGTCTGGTGATATTGGCCACTGTTCTTGAACTATTTTCCATAGAGCACCTTTATGGGAACAATTCTAAGTTCCCACTTTTATTTTCAATTCTTCCCACAAATGTTTTATGGGGCTGAAGTCCTGGGATTGACTTGGCCATTCTAAAACTCAAAGATTTTTCTTTCTGAAAAATTGTTGCAAAAGCTTGGATCGATGTTTTGGGCCATTATCTTGTTGAAAAATCCATTCTTGTGGCATATTTTGATGTCCATAAGGAAGCATGTGTTTTGATAGAATATCTCTGTACATCACAGCATCCAGAGTACCTTCAATTTTTTACTATTGGATGGATGGTACCTTGTGGACCATGTTAGTCCAAATGCTAAAGACTGATGTCATATATAAGTACAGTTCAACATATATTCATATAAGTTTATGTTTCTGTGCTTAACTATAGCTTGTGGAAGAAGGATCCAATTCTCGTGCACTTTTTTTTATTGTGTAAGTATTATTTAGCAAGATCCTTTGTTCTATATTTGGTTAACAGTTATTCCGAAATGTTGAACATATTGAAAAAGTAATAAGGAATGATTACATACTGTCACAGTAGTGATAAATGTTTAATTTGATTCAGAAAAATAAAATCAGGTATCAAATAATCTATCATTACGAAAGTTCCGATTATTGAAAGTTTGAATTTGCCAGTTACCACGTTTATTACTTACGTGTTGTAATATTATTTTTTTTAATAAACAATTAATATATTGGATGCGTTCTATAACAATGATAATTAAACGTATAATCAATAAAAGAGATGGCTATTCAGACTTCCGACAGTTCGAAGCACGAGAACGTGTGTTTCCGGTTGGAGCTTCCGAGGGCGAAGTTTGCGCGTTTTGTGGCTCCGAAATGTGAAATGTTGGTCTACAAATTGCTCGGTAGAGGTTCTAATCGCATAGGGTTGTTAAGCGTTGTGCGGAGTGATTCCTAAAACGTCGATTTGCGGTTATGTGATTTAAGTAGATGGTGAGAGCATGGCTTTTTGTGGAAAATGTGTAATCGGCCGACGGGTTGACAGAAAATAGTTATATCTTAAACTCAGGGCTGGATTTAGACGAAATGGCGCCCGGGGCGAATATGAAAAAAGCGCACAATATATATATATATATATATATATATATATATATATATATATATATATATATATATATATATACACACATACATATATATATATATATATATATATATATATATATATATATATATATATATATATATATATATATATAGTTTTCTAGTAATTTTGTCACAAATATGTGAGTCATTGAATCTTCGCAATAACATTCTTTTTATGGGAGATTTTAATGTTTCTTTTCTTGAGAATGATGTGAGGGCGGAACACCTAAACAATATTATGTCAACATATGGCCTTCACCAAACTGTGGGGTTTTGTACAAGACAGAATTCCTGTCTAGACAATCTTTATACAAATGTTTCCTGTGAAAATTTAAAAATCTCACCCTTCGACCTCACTGGTCTATCTGATCACTCCGGCTTGTTGATGGAATGCCATATGTCATCCCTGAATCACATTCGGGGTGGCGCTAGAGTGAACTACAGACCCATCACCCAAGAAGGTTTATTTTGTTTGTACAACAGAATTGAACAGGTTGATTGGAGCTTCATTACGAATACTGTGGGTGCCGTAGATGAGAAGTTTCAGATGTTTATTGACATTCTCACTGATTCAATTGAGGAGTGTTTTCCTCTCAGGTCTAGGTTGGTGTCGAGCAGAGATCGTGCTATTAAGGTCCATTGGTTCAACCAGCATCTTCATGAAATGAGGGAGAGACTCAGATTGCTGGGTTTATTGCATAAACAGAATCCAATCTTGGTTCCCAAAAAATTACTCAGTGACTACAAAAGCCAGTATAGGAAGGAAATATCAAATACAAAAAAAAAATCGTATGATAATCTAGTGCGTAAATCCATAAATAAACAAACAACCGTATGGAAAATAATTAAATCAAATTCTAATTGTAGACCATATTGTCAAACAAGAAATCTGAGTGCCGAAGCCCTAAATAGCTTTTTCATCAATATTGCAGAGGAGCTGATGACACAGTTGCCTAACTCAGAAGTATCCTATAATGAATTTCTAAGTAGGAATGTTCTGGAAAGTGTGGAAACTTTTAAATTTGTTCAGATCACAAATAATACAGTAAGGGAAGCAATTTCTGGATTGAAAAATTCACATAGTAGGGATCCTATTGACATGAGCACCAAAATCATCAAAACTCTAAAAAACCTAATTATATACCCCTTGACTCATCTCATTAATCTTGGCCTGAGGGACAACACCTTCCCATCAATTCTTAAAGTTGCCAAAGTTGTTCCTATCTTTAAAAATAAAGGATCGGTGGATTATTGTAATAACTACCGCCCAATATCCATTCTACCTGTTTTTTTCCAAAATATTTGAATCAGTCATGAAAAATCAAATGACTGTATACTTTGAGCACAACAACCTGTTTATGCAGAGTCAGTTTGGTTTTAGAACTAAAAGATCTACTGCCCTGGCAATAAATCGGCTTACCGAGTATGTGGCGGAGGGCCTTGAGTTGGGATTGGATACCTATGCTTCGTTCTTTGACTTATCAAAGGCTTTTGACTGTGTTTCTTCAGAGATCCTTCTCTCGAAACTGTCATACTACAACTTTGATCCTTGTAGCATAGACCTTGTTAGGTCATATCTTTCTAATCGCTCTCAATATGTGAGCTTTAACATGGAGGTCTCTGGCAGACAGATTATCAAACACGGGGTTCCCCAGGGGTCAGTCTTGGGACCATTACTGTTTTTAATTTATATAAATGATTTGCTAAATTACACTGATGACCCAAATTTAATCCTATTTGCAGATGATACCACCAGTCTGCAGCACTATCATCCTGGAGATCCGATACAGCAGACTGTTTCTGACATGCAGCATAACATAGGGGGTTGGTTCTTGGCAAATAGGCTCACCCTAAACCGTGATAAAACACTGAGTCTGAGGTTTACCCTAAGAAATTCTCCATCTGATCTATCTACAAATGACTTTGTTAAATTTCTGGGTGTGTTCCTGGACCCTGGGCTCTCATGGGAGAAGCATGTCTCTGAACTGGCGTCTAAACTTTCCAGAATGATTTTCCTTATTTGAAGTTTGGCTAGAAATGTACCTCAAGGGGTTCTCTTAATCGCTTATCATGCATATTTTGCATCCAACATGTCTTATGCTCTTGTGAACTGGGGACACTCATCGCATGGGCAAAGAATTTTCTCACTTCAGCGACGCTGTATTCGCGTCATTGTGGGATTGGGATATCGCGACTGTTGTCGTCGCTATTTTTCTGAATTGGGGATATTGACCTTTCCCTGTGTATACATATTCCAGTGCTTAACATACATTAAACAAAATGTGTGGCTATTCACTACCCATGAAAATCTCCATAATTACTCCACTAGAGGTAACCAAAATATAATTCCTAGCTTCCACAGAATAGCTCGGACTCGCAGAGGCACCGACTACTATGGGGTCAGTTTCTTTAATGCCTTACCGGTGGCTGTTAGGGAGCTGTCGGACGAGAGCTTTGTCAGGAAGGTAAAATCCTACCTGATTGCAAGATCATTTTACTCACTTGATGAGTTTTTGAATCATAATTTTAATGACTTTTAACTATGTAATTAATGTGTCTTACCTTTATTTTGTCTTTGGATATGTTTTAATTGTTCATTGATTTGTAGTTACATGTTTTTGATATTTTAATATTTTAACAATTCTTTTGACTTGTGACGTGTAAAAGCACATTGTGTACTTATTACTAATAAATATTTGATTTGATTTATATATATATATATATATATATATATATATATATATATATATATATATATATATATATATATAGTAAAATTATATTCTATATTTTTATCATTTGTTATATCATAATCATGATTAACTTATAAATTAAATGCAATTAAATACAATTTCTTCATTACGAAAACCATTTCTAAACTTCTACTCTACAGTTGATATATTATTATTATAAAGCACACTTTATTTTGAAATATAAAGTCACATAAAATTCACTTTGGGTGCTTTAGCCTGAGCGAATTGCTCGATCATTCTGGAAAAATCCAGCTGACTGGCGATTTCGTTTTCGATCGACAACAATGCTAAGAAATTAAGTTTTTCTTGACACGAGACATAGTGGACCTCAAAAAAGTCATCAAAATTCACTGAGAAATCCAAATTTAGCGCCCCTAAAAATGTAGCGCCCAGGGCGACGGCCCCGCCCTAAAGCCGGTCCCGCCTAAACTAGTAGTAGTTTCCCGAGGAGAACCTATATTAGAGCCCATGAAGTATATGAAAAGCTTAAGCTAAATATTTAAAATATAAAATCCCTACATGGTTATGGATACAGTATCCAGATTCACTTTGCTGTGGACCTTGATAGGAATGATTTAATATAACAGAAAAATACGGGTTTTGAAATATAAACCGACACTCTGCCAAATGGTCCTGGTAGCTGTGGCCTTAAAGCATATTGAGAGAGAGAGAGAGAAATGGCTGTTTTTCGTTTTAATGTAATAAGATTTCGTAACGTTCGTCATTATCCATGTGTTTAGCATAGGTCTACCCCGTTTCCCCGCGGCTTAATGCCTGAACCTCCCTAAAGTCAAACGTAAAATTATGCTATAACCTGAAAATAGAATTCGTCTGTCTGGGAATTATTAATGACGAATTTATTGAGAAAATCTAAGTTTTCCTTTTACTAGATCCAGTGAAATTGCATTTTTAGTTTTCCTTTATGTGATATACCCATAGACATAGAGAATGGACTGAGCGTTCCGTTTCCCGTTCTGAAGTAAATACGGACGCAAAGCGAATGTCCAGCCAGTAGCTGTCTCTTTATCGCCTTGAATTCCGTCTCGGGGTACTGCGCCCTGATTATTATAGGCTTTTAGAAAAGAGACAGATACTGGCCGCACGGTCGCTTTGTCTCTTTCTAGAGAGTGGTCAATTTGGTGAGGCTGTTGCTCGGTGCATTCTCTATGTCTACGGATATACCTGTTTCTTTTAGGACCTTTTAATTAAATTGGTATTCCTGTGATCACTTAAAATCATTTGTTTTTAGCGAGGAAATAAGTAATGACAGATTGTTTGAAGAGTGCGACTTAATAAAATCTGAAGAAGTTGACGTAAAGGACGAAGATGTCCAAGAAAGGTAAGGGCGTTAAGAGTTATAAGGAGTCTGCGTAACATTAGTAGGGTAATTGGACGCGGTATTCAGGTTGGTTCATTTACCATCGATATACCTGTTAAAAGAAGTGGTTTTTGATTTTGTAGTCTTAAAAATAGTGTAAATAAAACTGTTTTTCAGTACAGTGACTAAAATATATGGAAAGTAAGGATATCAGGAAGGAAGAAGTCCATTTAAAAATCTATAGTGGTGAAAGAAAATGACATCAGACTTACGACTCTTTTTTTATGTATGTTTTAAATTACATGATGTCCTTGCCTGGCCACGATACCGATCCTTCTTTGTTGAAGTTGACAAAATATTAGGTGTAAACCAGGCTTAATAAGAATATATGTAACAAATACAGAGGGAAGTCACGCGTGCGCAATAGTAATCTGCTCTTCTCTCTTTAATGGCACTCGCTTCACTTACAGGCTAAGATAGGGCACTCGCTATTTAGTGTTCAAATTTTTTTTTTTTTTTTTTTAAAGTTACAAATTATGCAATCGGCTGTACCTAAACATGTTGATGTAGAGTGTTACTACAGGTCCTATCATCAATTTAAAAGAAACCAAAGTTTAGGGAATGAATCGAAATTTACAAGCCCACTAACATTAGTAGTGGCTCCGGTCAGGTATAAATCCTTGACTTTTGTTTCCTGGAGCTCATTTAGTGTTCTGATCTCGAAGGGTAAAAATCCCTGAAGATACCTCATGCAATTGTAGAGAAAATGTTGGAAAGTCACACACGTTCTAGTTCCAAAAAGCACGATTTTTCAGTCTCTGATGTCGTTTTATTATATTTCCAAGAAAGTTATTTTCACAACATTGCTAGTTGATATTAAATTTACAGTCCCTGGCCAAATTATTAGACACTGCAACATTTCATGTAAAATATTAATTACCGAGTGATATTGTACCGTTTTATTATTTTAAATTGATTTGTTTTTTATTTTTATATTATCCAATCAATTACCTATTTATTTGACATAAATAAAACAGCATTAATTTAGAAAAGCATAAGTTTATTAAGTTTTAAAGAAAAGTGAAATTAATGTTAGTAAAAGTCAATATTTAGTTGAGCCACCTTTAGCCGCTATCAAAGCTTTAATTCTGCGCGGCATGCTATCAATGCAAGATTGTACTGTCTCCTGCATTTGAGGATGATGATTCCACACATGAATAATCTTTTCTAGGAGCTGGGTTTTGTTGGTAATTACATCTTTAGCCACTTCTCTTTTCATCAGCTCCCACACATTTTCAATGGGGTTCATATCAGGGCCAATCCAACAGAGGGATATTTTTTTCTGCCAAAAAAGCTTTAACAGACCGAGCAGTGTGGCAGGGAGCTCCATCTTGCATGAAAGTGAATGGTTCCCCATTTGGAAACCATTTTCTGAGCTGCAGAATCAACCGATTTTGTAATACTTCTTTGTACTGATCTTGCCTCATTATTCCTTTGACGACGTACAGACGTCCAGTGCCCTTGCCGCTGATGACTGACCAAATCATCACTTTGGTGGAATGTTTAACCGTCGGGACGACACAATCAAGATGAAACTTTTCTCCATGACGACGACGCACATACTGAGCTTTATTTTGCAAAATTTCGAATGTGCTTTCGTCACTGAAGCAGACCTGTCAAAAATAGGAAAAATATATAAACTTCCATGTTTATTTGCTTTATTTAACTGAAAATGATAATAATGTATCAATTATTGATTAAATTGCTGTATCTTACCGATCTCCAGAAGGCCACATCTTTGTCTTGCCATTGTTTGGCCCACTTCAGGCGCTTTGCAGCTGTTAACTTGGGCTTCCTGGCGGGGCGACAGGCCTTAAAATCTAATTCTTTCAATTTTCTTCGAACAGTGCGCTTAGAAGCATTTACGCTAGCATCCTGGAGTTGTGATTTTATTACCTTTGTGGTAGCAAATCTGTTTTCTACACAAATTTTCTTCAAACATCTCTCTGACCGTGGAGTGAAAATTGGTTTTCTACCGCATCTTTTCTTTCTTTTCGGGCTTAATTCCTTCCCTGACTCAATTTTCTTTTTTATGCGTCGTACACTAGCTTCAGAAACCTCCAATTTTCGTGATATTTCTCAGTTTGTAAATGTTTTCGCAATCACAAGGGCCTTCACTTCAGCTTTTTTACGTGGTGAAAGATCGCCTTTTCTACCCATAATGAAAA
>CM032451.1:120070849-120249660 GCA_019049505.1 Pachyrhynchus sulphureomaculatus
CAACATCCAAGGTTCCCAATTACATCCATGTGTTAAATTTGTTTTTTTAAAATTTTGTCTACAGTGTTTTAATGTGTATTTTGTATATTTTTATGGATTAACCAACTTTTTATATGTAACAACTTTTTTATGTATAACCTACGGCCATTCAGGCTAACGAAATCTTTGCACTTCTCATGTGAGTTTTTTAACTTATTATGACTAATATCTTATTCTTGTTCCACACTAATTTTATTTATTATAACAACCTAATGATAACATCATTAATTTAAAGTTGTCCCAGGCACTATCAGTGAATACGCTCTGTTCTTCTTTTCAGTTCTGCCCTGAAGAAGGTCCCAATCCAGGACCGAAATATTGGCAGCTTAATGAAAATTGTGTGATCTCCTATCACGCCCAAATTTGCCGAGTTCTCCAATTAAGATTGTATATATATATATATATATATATATATATATATATATATATATATATATATATATATATATATATATATATATATATATATATATATATATATTTATATATATTTTGTAATTCTTGCGCACACTTTTCTTTGTATTTTCTTTACAAAATCGCTAAAAATCGCTGTCCCCCCCCCTTATCTCGAAAAGTACTGATCAAAATATTTTGAAAAAATTCTTGAATATTCTCCACGGGGTATAGATTGAACGAAAATTGTCACGAGTGCATTACCTTTAATAATTTATCTGGTATATATAAAAAAAAATTTCAAAGTCATCAGTTTTCAGTAAAAATTGGAAACAAACTTTGTTGAAAACTCATTTGGGGTGTGTTTTGATCATTTTATACCTTTGTAACAACATTTTTTATTTTAAAAGCAATCAAGACTACTTGCGCAAGTTCAAATTGCACTTGACTGGTTATTTTTCTATAAATTTGTACAACACATCCAAAAGTTAATCCATTCATGTTAAATTACTTAATAAAATTAAATAAATAATATATAAGACTCAAAATCTTTCGATAATGAATTTATTATCATAACCATAGTTAGTCTTATAAAAAATTTTAATTATTTAATACAAAGCATTTCTAAATGACAACTTTCAAAAATTTTGGTTGGGACTATCCCACCTCAACCTCCTTAACCGCGTTAAAAAGTGATGAAACCTCTTTTGTTTAATAAATTGTTTATTAACAATGAAATATAATTTTAGTTGTAGTAAAATCATCTTATTTTAAACTTTCTTTTGTTGTTTTAGTACATCTTCCAATTATCTTATCCGAGAAAACCAGGAAAGTTCTACAGTCTCCGAAGGTGACGACGATAAAATAATATGGGAAGAAACTGTCAAAAATTATCTTGCTGATGATACGAAATCTATACAAGATCGTATTTTTAAATGTGGTCAGTGTAGTAATCAAACAACAACAAATTATTTTTTACACAAGAACCTCAAAGATGACAAGTCTGAATGTGCTCATTGTAATTATCGAACAAAACATGAAATCAATTTAAATTCACATCAATTAATACGTAAAAGTTCCAGTGAAATCAAAATGTTTAACTGTACGCATTGTAATTATAAATCAAAACGAAAATATCATTTAAATATACATTTATTAATACATAAAAATTCCAGTGAAGTTGACATGTTTAAATGCATTAACTGTGACTTTCAAACAAAACATAAGAATAGTTTAACTCGACATCTATTAGTACATGAAAGTACCAGTGAAATTAAAATGTTTCAATGCCCTCATTGTCATTTTCAAACAAAACATAGAAATAATTTAAGTCAACATCTGTTAGTACATAAACATTCCAGTGAAATGACAATGTTTAGATGTATCCATTGTAATTATGAATCCAAACGTAGAAGTACTTTAAAGCGACATCTATTAATGCATAAAAAATCCAGTGAAATCAAAATATTCAAATGTGAGCATTGTAATTATTACGCAAAACAAAAAGGTAATTTAAATCAACATCTATTAATACATAAAAATTCCACTGAAATCAAAATGTTTAAATGTGGGCATTGTAATTATCAAGCAAAGTATAAAACTAGTTTAAATCAACATCTATTACTTCATAAAAATTCCAGCGAAATCAAAATGTTTGCATGTCAGCATTGTCATTATCAATCGAAACATAGAGGTCGTTTAAATCAGCATCTGTTAGTACATAAAGATTCTAGTGAAATCAAAATGTTTGAATGTGAGCATTGTAATTATCAATCAAAATATAAAAGTAATTTAAATAAACATCAATTAATACATAAAAAGTCCGATTAAGTAGAAATGTTCAAGTGCACTTATGGCCATTGTCAAACAAAACATATAATATAATAATAAATGGCCTGGAAACACCCCTCGTGGGGTAGGGCCACCCTTTGGGTTCTCTAAATCTAGTTTATAGGTTGATCAGCCTCATCTTCCGTATTGTTATATTTCTCTGCTGTTTCCAAAGTTTTCTATTAGACGTCTTCTCCTTCAAGTTTGTAATCCCTGCTGCCTCTACGTCTTTCTTGACTTGCTGCAGCCATCCTATTCTTGGCCTACCTCTCCTTCTACGTCCCGATTCCCATTGAAGTATTTCATATATTGGTGCTCCTGGGCCTGCTCTTCATGTGTATCTTTGCCAATTAAATCTCTTCTGTTTTATTTTTTTGTCTATGTCCTCCTCTACTTCTTCCAAGATTTCTTGATTAGTCCTCCTTCTGTAGACTCCTTCACATATTCTCATTGGCCCTAGGATCGCTTTCAATATCATTTGTTCAATTCTTCTCACGTCTTCCTCTTGTTTCTTTGTCATGCTTATCACTTCGGTAGCATACATTAGTTTTGGAAGTATTATTGCCTTGTATATCCTCATCTTACTGTCTTCTTATTATCTTACTACTTAACAATTTCTTATTGCTATGGAAGAACTTGTTTGCTATTATTAATCTTTCCTTTACTTCAATTTCCTTGTCCCCATCCCAATACATAATAATCTTTATTATTATTAGCTAAGCTAAACAAGTACAATTACAATATATATAATTACAAACTAACTTAAATGCTATGGTTATCTATTATGTAGCTTCTTAACAATTTTTTAAAGTTTACAAAGTTTGCATTTTTCAAATTTATTGGAAGATTGTTAAATTCTATAAGTCCTCGATGGAATAAGCAATTTTCAGCATATGATGAATTCACAGTAGGAACATAAAAGTCCAATCTATTTCTAGTGTTATATGCGTGAATGTCATTGACATATTGTAATTTTTCTAAAATATGTTCAGGGTACATTCTATTTTTAATTTTAAAAACAACTATCATTGTGTTTAAAAAGATATTTTGTTTTACACTTAATAAGTCTGTTGTTTTCAACATATCTTTTATTCTTGAATACCTATTACAACCTATTATACATCTTAATGCCCAGTTTTGCTTTTTCTGGAGTTTGTCTATATCTCTTTTGTTGAACATATAGAGAATCGTGGAACAATAATTGAGGTGGGGCATTATTATCGACTTATATATTAGCAATTTAGTCCAAGTACTTAAATTTTTACCTATTCTACATAAAAAATAAATTTTTTTTGATACTTTTTTTGTTATATAAGTGGCATGACTAGAAAATGATAGATTTTCATCAATAATAACTACACCCAAATATTTACATTCTTTAACTTGTTCAATTCTGTCATTGTCTATCACAATGCCATTATGAGTAGTGTTATCTAGAGTATTATTTTGCCTTTTAGTATCATAAATTTGGTTTTTTTTTTAACATTGACACTAAGACTATTACAACACGGCCACTTGTGTAACCTATCTAAGTCTTCATTTATTGTTTGCACTAGATCTGTTATGTTATCACTTTCATAATAGAGGATTGTGTCATCTGCAAATAGCTGTAATTCACATTTTTTTATGACTTTCACTATATCATTTATATATATAATATGAATAAGTCAGGTCCTAGCACTGTGCCCTGTGGAACACCATGACTATTGATCCTAATAGAAGATAACGCTCCATTATATTTTGTTTGTTGTGTTCTGCTGTCCAGATATTCACAGAACCATTTTAATACATTTCCCTCAAAACCATATTTTTCCAATTTCTGAACCAACAACTTTCTGTTTATACTTTCAAAAGCCCTTTGAAAGTCAAGTAGAAGTACACCAACCAATTTTTTCTCACCTATAGAAGACTTCCACTTGGAAATAACAGTCTGTAGTGCACTTTCACAAGAATGATTTTTCCTAAAACCAGCCTGACAATATGTAAGCAACTTGTTTTCCTCTACGTATTTTCTCATTTGTTTGCTTACAATAGTTTCAAGAAGTTTTTCATATGTAGCTACCATATTAATTGGTCGATATTCTTCACATCTATTAGTGTTAGTTACTTTCTCAATAGGAATAATCGTTGTCATTTTCCATTCTTGGGGGAATCTTCCTCTTACTAGGCTAGTGTTAATTAGTTTCAGAAAGCAATCACCTATTACTTCAAATGCTAGTTTTTAAAATTCTGACATTAATGCCATCAACACTACTTGTCTTATTTTTTAAATTTTTTTACAGTTTTTCTAAGGTCAGCTAGTTCTAATGAATCAAAATTATTAAACTTATTTATTATATTGTTTAGATCTTCCTGGGTTTCAATTTCCCCCATGTCTTTTGTTATGGCACTAATACTTTGCAAAAAGTAGTCATTAAATTTTTCTGCTATTATTTTGTTATCCTTTTCCATCTTTCCCTTGAAAAAAATGCCTTCTTGTCGTTTATTGTTTTTACTAGAAATGATTAGACCCTTCAGAGTCCTCCACATTTCTTTAGAATCTCCTTTAGCTTCATCTATTTTTCTATTATAATATGCTTGCTTTTTTTCTTTAATAAGCTGAACCACTCTGTTTCTATTCTGTTTATAACTTATCCAGTCATCTTCAAGTCTAGTTATCATTGCTCTTCTGTACAATCTGTCTCTATTAGAAATTGCATCTTTAATTCCGAGCATCCACCATTTTTTTGTTTTTTCCCATTTGCACATTGCCTTCTTTCTACTAGTGGAGCATGCTTGTTTAATTTCTCAGTTATAATTTGTTCCAGATAGTTTGCAATCTCGTTTGTGGACTTCAAGGTTATAGGCCATACACAGCTCATAATGTCCAATTGAAACTGAAGTTCATTAAAGTTTTTCGTATCTCTGACACTTGTTTTTTGCTTAACTCTTTTAAAAGAAGGAAATTCTGTAGTTATAATGGAGTGATCCGCTATTTGGGTGAGTGGTGAATTTGATATTCAATACTTTTTTCATTAATCATTGTTGCTGTATTCTGTGTAATTCTTGTAAATTTTTGAACGATTTGATACATATCATTACTTTTTATAATATCTTTAAGTTTCTTGGAATAATGTGAATCTTTTGCAACATTGATGTTGAAATCCCCTGTTAAAATAAACCCGTCAGGTTTTACAGCATATTCTCCTATTATTTCTTCTAATTTATCCAAGAATACAATATCACTGGCATTAGAAGAATGGTAGACATTAAGAACATTGTATTTTTTGCCATTAACACATAGATTTATATCAACCAACCATAAATTCCCAACTATTACTATATTTATAGTTGACCTATAATGAAGTTCTTCTTTCACGTATATAGAAGCTCATACAGCGTCACTCCCAAATATTTAATCTTCTCTACTCTTTCTATATTCGTTTATTCTAATCCTTCCCATTTCCTAATCATTTTATTTTCCATTTTTCATTATTTTGGTTTTCTCTTCGTTTATGTTCACTCCCATTTTTGCTCCTTCTACGCTTATTTCTCTCACCAGTTCCTTCATTATTTTCTGGTTTTTTGCAATAATTACTACATCGTTCGCATACGCCACTATCTGGCTGCCTCTTGTTCATATTGTACCTTGATTTATATCTTGTGTTCTTCCTTGCTGGGTTTTGAGAGGCAAATGTCTTCTTTAGTGTCATCATGCACAGTCGTCTTATCTTTCTCGGTACTCCCAGTTCTTTTAGCACTTTATTTATATTTAATCCAGTTCTCTTAACCGACGATATAAAATGCCGACGAAGAGGGAAAGGTTTATATTGGACCATTGTAATTATCAAACAAAATATAAAATAAATCTAAAAGGATTCTGATTACTATATAAATTCAACATCAGTAAAAGAACATAATCACTTTTAAATTTGAAAAAACTGCACTGGACTTCAGCCAAGTTTGTGGGTGTTTCAATTGACGACAAATTGAAATTTATTGACCACATTTAAGCTCTTAACCCTAGAAAGATAACCTACGTTGAATCGACGTAATCGATTTTAAAAAATCGATATATTTTGCTCGTTTATGGCGCCAGTGCGTTTGCCGTTCCTGCCAACTCAGTCGACCCACAGAGCTTGCGAGGGATACCTGTGTCGCTCAGGTAAGTACGCTATTTTCGTAAATAAATACCTACCGTACGTCGAAGTGACGTATGGTTATCTTTTGCGTTAGTTTTTTTTTACGATTTGTCAGAAATATGCAACTAATGTTTTTTTGTGACAGAAATTTATGTATTTTACAACATTATTATTTTTCTCTGTAGGCTTTATTTCTATAGCGAAAATGACGTCACAAGGCCGTTTAGAAGATGCACAAATTACACGGTTATTACAAAAATTGAGCGATGATGAGGTCGGGGGTTCGGACAGTGAAATTGAAGATAATTTGATCCAAGATAAAGTCCAAAGTGATGTCGAAGATTGTGAGGTAAGTCCACCAGTATCGGGAACTCCCGTTAGCACTGAAAATATGTCTCAAGTTGTGTCTGATAGCCTCCATAGCACTTCGCCTAATATGCCGAATTCTATTGTTATGCCACAACATCAATCACTTAGAGGCAAAAACGGTCATCGTTGGATGGCTTCTAAAGACAGAACAAGTGGCAGGACATAAGATTCTAACATTATACGAACCTCTAGGGGTCCCACCCGAATGAATAGAAGTCTTTATGATCCACTGGAATGCTTTAGTATATTTATAACTGACGACATTGTGGAGGAGATAACAAAATGGACTAACGCAGAAATCCAGCTGAAGATTCGAAGGCCTGATATAAAAGCAACTTTTAAACCTGCAACCTGTGATGAAATTCGTGCTCTTATAGGAATATTGACACTTACGGCGGCTATGAAAGACAACCACTTGACTACGGACGATTTATTTGATTGTTCATATTCAGGAAACAGATATACTGCTGCCATGAGCAGAGACAGATTTGATTTTCTGATAAGGTGTTTTACGTATGGATGATAAAACTTTGCGACCAGTACTAAGAACTGCTGATCCATTTATACCAATCAGAAAAGTTTGGGAAATCTTCATAGGCCACTGTCGTTCTAACTACATCCCCGGACCGTATGTGACAATAGATGAACAGCTTCTAGGTTTCCGAGGACGATGTCCTTTTCGGATGTATATTCCGAACAAACCTAATAAATACGGGCTAAAAATAGTAATGATATGCGACAGCACCACACGGTATATGATCGATGCAATACCATATCTAGGAAAATGCCCTCCAACCAACGGATTGCCTCTCGGCGAATACTATGTGAAGGAACTTACAAAAGCTATACATGGCAGTAATAGAAATGTGACCTGTGATAATTGGTTTACTTCAGTTCCTTTAGCAAAAAGCTTGCTAAAGCAGCCATATAATTTGACTTTAGTTGGCACTCTAAGGTCGAACAAACGGGAAATACCAGAAGAGCTGAAAAATATGCGATCTAGGCGTGTTGGAACATGTATATTCTGTTACGATGGGCCATTGACTTTAGTGTCGTACAAACCGAAACCAAGCAAAATGGTATTTGTTCTGTCATCGTGCGATGAAGAAGGCACGCTTCATCCCACGACATCAAAGCCAAATATGATCCATTTTTACAATGAAACTAAAGGCGGAGTCGATACGTTCGACCAAATGTGTTCCATAATGTCCTGTAGTCGCAAAACGAACAGATGGCCCATGGCCATGTTTTATGGGATGTTGAATATGGCGTTTATAAACGCATACATTATTTACTGTGATAATATCACAACTAAGCAAGAAAAACCGCTAAATCGTCGTAATTTTATGAAAAAAACTCGGCAATAGCTTGATGACTCCGTGGATGTTGACTAGGAAGGAAATGCCTACTTTGTTAAGGAATGTAAAAGATAAAATTAATGATATTATACCAAAACGTGACGTCGTACCTTCTACACAAAGCGAAGATGTACCTGAACCAAAGAAAAGGAAATATTGTGCCTTTTGTCCATCAAAAATTAGAAGGATGACAAAATCAATGTGTGACAAATGCAAAAATCTCATTTGTGGAGAGCACAAGTCAAGCGCTTGCCCTAAGTCCCTTTGAGGCTGTATTGAATAAAAAATGCTTTTTTTTTATTGTTTCTCATATTAAATATATATAAAAAGTTGATTTTGAAAAGTTTAGTAAAAATTATAAGTCTGAAAAAGTGATTTCAATATTACGTTAAGTTTTTTAAAGTAAGAATTATTTGTTTTTGTAATTTCAAGATTTTTCTTAATAAAAGTATAAATAAACCAAAATATTTTTTATTTATCCATAACACAATGACATGCATAGTGACAAATTACCACTAACATAAACATACTACAAAAGAAGTCTATAAATATATGCACTCAAACATACACACGTCGAATCAACGTATGGTTATCTTTTACGCACTATGAAATATGGTTATCTTTCTAGGGTTAATGCCAAATTGGCCTCTGGTTGTTGGGCATAGCAAGAAAGCGAATATTAGTTTAATTCCGTATTTATTTTACAAAAAGAGCAATACACTATATCTGTAAGGCAAAGATTATAAACTATTGTAGACCATTATTTTACCAACAAAAAATTCTAATCTTAATTTGCTTACCAATACTGGAAACTGCATCTTTTCATTCTGCATCTTGTTACTTGCAAGCGGTTCAGGAGCATTGGAATGGTTCATCAATATGAAACAAGAAATTTTGTAATATACCCTTGCCTATTCCAAAGCTAAGACTTGCCAAAAGTCCATTCTTTTTTTGAAGCTGTATAATCACCTTCACACATAGCAAAATGAAAGAAATTGTTTAGGAACTCTTTTAAAAAATTTAGTGGAAAATGCCTTTTGCAAGTTTTATGATTACAACCTGTGCTTGTTGAAATAATTGTAATTTATTTATCTTTAAGTGTAATTTTAATGATTTTTCTATAAGTTTTTGTAGCCTGAGTTAAGTTGTTTTTCATATTTTGTCCTGTGTAGGCTTATGTTTATGTCTGGATTTTTATTGTAAAATTATTTTAATGATATAGAGGCTTATTTATAAGAGTTTACTCTTTACAACAAAAAAAAACGATTTAAAAAAAAGATATTTTTAAATGTGTTCATTGTAATTTTCAAACAAAACGCAATACCAATTTAGTTCGACATATATTGACGTAAAAAGTTCAAGTGAAGATGAAATGCTTAAAAGCATTCAGTGTGATTTTCAACAAAACATAAAATAAGTTTATGGGGACATGTGAAAGTGATATGTGTTAATCTATTTATTGTAATTTTCAAATAAATTATACAAGAAATTTAAAAAGACCTTTATTATATTAAAAAAAAAATTAAATTTGGCCTTTGTAGGTATTCTAACCAGTCAAGGTCTCTTTGGTCAGTCGGCGAAATTTCACTTAACTAACTTTACCACCGCTTACGTCGTCGGACAATATTATAGCAAGATGTGCTGCAAAAGCCATTCGGCTGAAATCTGTTTCACACTTCAGTGTCTATTCCAAGAGGAAAACACCACTCACTGTTCTCGATACGCAGTAAAAAATATGGGATATCATTTTCCGAGTGACGTTAAAAATATTTTAATGAATCTGAAGTCAAAAATCTCACCCCGCTCAATTTGCAAGTCAACTTGAAGCAAGTATGCCTGGTATACATGAAAATAAAAGCTTCTAAAATTGCTCTGAGCAGTGCATGCGGTAATAGGGTCTGATAATCGGAAAAATGACTAACACCAACCTCAAGAAATCCAAAATATGTTTAGCAGGGATGTCAAAGATACGGCCCGCGGGCCGCATCTGGCCCCCGGGACGTATCAATAAGGCCCGCGATCGCAATGAAGAATCATAATTTTTAACAACCGTATATTAAATACTATATAATTAAATAAATAAAATGTTATAATAATTCAGTACATTTTTTTTATTTGAATCTGGCCCGCCTACACATTCTAAATTTAATATATGGCCCTCTGCAAAATTGAGTTTGACACCTCTGAGTCTAGATATTAGTAGCAAAAGATGTGAATTAGTAGAAAAAAACCGGTCAAGTGCAAGTTGAACTTGCACAATTAGTGTTCAGTACGTTGATTGTTTTTAAAATAGAAATTTTTGTTAGAGTGGTATAAAATGATCAGTGACTTCACAAAACACACCCTAAATGAGTTTTTCAACAAAGTTTGTTTCCAATCTTTACTGAAAACTGGTGACCTTGAAATTTGTTTTTTTTATATACCAAATAAATTATTAAAGGTAATGCACTCGTGATAATTTTCTTTCAATCTATACCCCGTGGAGAATATTCCAGAATTTTTTCAAAATTTTTTGATCAGTACTTTTCGAGATAAGGTAGGGGACAGCGATTTTTTAAAAGTAATACGAAGAAAAGTGTGCGCAAGTATTACATTATATATATATTTTTTTACTCGTGTTTTCACAAGCTTTCATTTGACACCACACTCGATGACCTAGTAAAAAAAATTTTTTTTTCACTTCCGATTTCACCCCTCAAAACGAAACTCTTAAGTCAAAATTTATGTTACGGTGGTATAAAATGATCAGTGACTTCACAAAACACACCCCAAATGAGTTTTCAACAAAGTTTGTTTCCAACCTTTACTGAAATCTGATGACCTTGAAATTTTTATTTTTTTTTATATACCATATAAATTATTAAAGGTAATGCACTCGTGATAATTTTCGTTCAATCTACACCCCGTGGAGAATATTCCAGAATTTTTTTTCGAAATTTTTTGATAAGTACTTTTCGAGATAAGGCCCGGGACAGCGATTTTTCGCGAATTTTTAAAAATAGTACAAAGAAAAGTGCGCGCAAGTATAATATAATATATATATTTTTTACTCGTGTTTTCACAAGCTTTCATTTGACACCACACTCGATGAACTAGTAAAAAAAATTTTTTTTCACTTCCGACTTCACCCCCCAAAACTAACCCCTTAAGTCAAAATTTAATTCTCAAAACTACATGGCTCTGCTGAGGCCATCAATTCCTATGTTATTACCAAATTTCATCTTTCTATGTCAAATAGTTTTGGAGAAAATCGGGTGTGACAGACAGACAGACACCGAAGTGATCTTATAAGTGTTCCGTACGGAACACTAAAAAAAGAGCAATGAAAGAGGCCCTTTCACTTTGGCTTAAAAGTAAATCTGACTTAATCATATTTAGGGAGTCTTTAGTTAGTGCCTATTTTTATTCTATATTTTGTTCCACCCAATTTTTTAGTTAATTTCGAGGTTTAAACAATGTTATCAGCTTAGGGGAAATTTGACAATATAAATATAAACATGGAAATAAGAATTCCCATACTAATTTAAGGTTATAGTCGACATTGCACCGGTTAGTACCCGTTGCGCACTAGGGAGCATCCGTTCCATTCCCATATTAGTAGCTAAAACCACGCACAAAATAAAAGAAGACCGGACATCCGTTCATTGAATAACAATTTCGTATATATAGATTTTTAAGAGCATTTTAACTAAAGTTCAATAAAATAAAATATTTTTTGTCCTCTGTAACATATAATGAAACTGTATCGAGCAACTTCGTAAACGTTAATATAATATTATTGTTATGATCTTATTCTCTAGAGTTTTTCTTCCTTTTTGTGTTCTGTTATTTATATTGCTTTTCTGATAATGTAAATAACTTTCGTATTGCTTTTCTGATAATGTAAATAACTTTCATGGAGCAGTTTGCCTTTATCTACAATCACCTAAAATTAGTACGGTTATTTTCCTAATTATATTCACCAGGTTTAATTATCATAACTGTTTAAGCCTTAATAGATTCAAAAAGAAAAATATCTATATACGTTCTTACATTACAGATATATAATAGTATTGACACTACTCACCTAAAGATTTGATATGGTCTGCAGTTATACAGAAATGTTAAAGTAATAAGTTGATAAAATTAGGGCCAACCTTTCATGAGCTGTAAAAATATATATGAGATGCCCAAGATTTTAGATTTGGGTGAGTTTCCACTATAAACTAAGTTGGGAATGTGGAATCTTTGGCACAATGACACTACTTAGTATATATCACCACTACAACAAACACTTTATTTTTGCACTCGGCGCGCGTTTCGCTAACCATGTTAGCTTCATCAGGAGCGATGATTGACTAAAGCTAAACTACAAATTTACCCTATTTATACTTAGCCGAACCCTTGAATTACTGAGGCGGAACTGATGGCATAGCAGTACAGAACAATATTGGAATAAGCCCCCGTTTATTTTCGTCCTTTATAAATAACAAAAAAGGGTCATTGCACATACCAAATAAAATGTTTTTCAATATAGAGAAGTTTAATGGAGGGGATGAAATATCTAATGCATTTGCTAATTACTTTGAAAGCGTCTACTCTAATGATTTAGGTAGCAGTAATGATAGTGTTGAAAGTGTCAATCATCACTGTGTTCTAATTGACAAAATTGATATAGTTAATGTTGTGGAGACATTGAGGGAGTTGAAGGACGATAGAGCAACAGGCCCAGACGGCATCCCCCCATATATATTTAAGGGCTTTGAGGATATATTATGTTATCCGCTACTGTTTTTGTTTAATTTGAGTCTTAAAACAAAAATGTTTCCCCACCTGTGGAAAAGAACAAGAATATGTCCAGTTTTTAAAAAGGGTGACAAAAACGATATAAAGAGCTATAGACCAATTGCAATACTCTCAACGGCAGCTAAAGTTTTTGAAAAGATTATTTATAACAATATATCAAACTCGGTTCGTCACAGTATAAGTACTTATCAGCACGGCTTTATGGAGGGTAGATCTGTCATTAGTAATTTATTAGCGGTAACGCAGGCAACGTCAGATGTCTTAAATCGGCGCGGCCAAATGGATATTGTATATACAGACTTTGAAAAGGCATTCGATAAGGTCTCATTTGCGATATTGTTGAATAAGCTGGAGAAGGATTTTGGATTCCACGTGAATTTAATTGAGTTTTTAAAATCTTACCTTTATAATCGTGAACATGTAGTAAAGATAAAGGGGTATGAGTCCAAACCATTTTATACCTACATCCGGGATTCCGCAGGGGTCCGACCTAGGACCTCTGCTCTTTTTACTCTATATCAACGGCATCACTGGTGTAGTTAAAAATGCATCCTGCCTGTTATTTGCTGACGACTTAAAACTTTATTATGAAATCAGATCGCCTGCTGACTGCCGGATTTTGCAGAATGATATAGACAACGTTGCAAAATGGGCAACTGATAATAAGATTTACTTTAGTGTAAGTAAGTGTACTGTTGTTTCTTATACTAGAAAACTGAAGCCGATAAAGTTTACATATAGTATTGAGAATGTCCCACTTTTGTATGAGGATAAGATAAAGGACTTAGGGGTGATTTTTGATTCCAAATTGACGTTTAACTATCACGTAAGTTATACAGCAAGTAAAGCGAAGAATATGTATGGCTTAATTGTCAGAAGCACAAAATATTTTAGAAGTACAAATTGCATAAAACAGCTATACATATCCTATGTTAGAAGTATATTAGAATATGCTAGTATAGTATGGTCACCCTTTTATAATTGTCACAAGCGAACACTTCAATTGATACAGAGTAAAATGATGCGTTATATGCATTATAAACAAACCGGTTCATATAACTCTATGATCTCTTCCACACTGTTGCACGAACGCTATGGGATGGTAACCTTAGAGAAACGTAGAAAACAATATTGCATGTTCTACTTGTACAAAGTAGCGAATGGTCTCATTGATGACCCGGCATTTCTGTCCAACTTATATTTTAATGTGCCAACGTATACCACAAGAAATCATAGCACTTTCTATATATCAGATGTAGTCCATAATAACTATCACCTGGGATCTCCATTGTATAATGCTTGCATGCTATACAATGGAATCCAGAATAGTGTAGATATATTTAATGATAAGTGCAGTCTTTTCAAAACTAAATTGCGTGCGTTGTTTTAAGTGTATGTAGATTATTATGTAATATTATTTAAATTAAGTTAATTTAAGTTCTAGTACTTTGTAATTGGAAAGATCTCTGTGATCAAGCTGTAAAGTGCAGTAAATAAATAAATAAATAAATAGGCAAAGCTATCAGTTCCGGTCAAGTAAGCAGTAGAGGGACTATAAAGAATAGGCCCTCTATCTTTATTTAAATTACTTTTACGTTTTATAATTTCCATACTTTCGTATGCGTTCAACAATCTCCTCCGCTAATTTATTCATGAGTAAGTTTGAAACCGAAGCCAGTCAAGAATTTGAGTATTTCCCAAAGGTATGGTATTTGGTATGTGGATGATATTTTCGCGATTTTTGATACAAAGTAAGCAAATATTGATGACTTTGTTTCCAAATTAAATAGCCGGTATGATTCCATTAAATTCACTTATGAAGTAGAGAACAAAGGACAACTGCCTTTTCTGGATATTTTAATTATTAAAAATAATAATAGATTAGAATTTGATATCTATAGGAAAGACACAGTAACAGATAGATATATTCTTAATGATTCATTTCATTGCAAACAACACAAATTAACCTCATTACATTTTTTAGTTCAATGTTTGGTCACTTTTCCTCTGAACAGAGTAAACTTTAATAACGAAGCTAATAAATAGACATAAGTTCAGGTTAAATATTAAGAATTCCACCCTTTTTACAGGCGAAGAAAACAACCCCAAGTATGTCTCCATACCATATAATCCGAAATAAAGCAAGGGACTCAATAAGGTAGGCCTCACCTTAGTCTATAAGTCATCAGACAATCTGAGGAATATCTTAGAAAATCCCAAAGATAAGATTCCTAATTGTGAGAAAAGTGGAATTTATGAAATTAGTTGTAATGATTGTGACAAAAAGTATGTTGGGCAAACTAAAAGGTCAATTAAAGCACGATTTAAAGAACATTTAGCACACTTAAAATACAGTACAACAGAAAGGTCTAGCATTGCCGAACATGCACTTGAAGCTGATCATGTTGTAACATTAGATAATCTAAGATTAATTAAAAATGCATCTGATAGGAGATTGCTGAACGCATACGAAAGTATGGAAATTATAAAATGTGAAAGTAGTTTAAATAAAGACAAAGGGCCTATTCCTTATAGTCCCCTCCACTGGTTACTTGACCGGAACTGATGGCTTTGACTATACCATTAGTTCCGCCTGAGTAATTCAAGGGTTAGGCTAAGTATAAATAGGGTAGATTTGTAGTTTAGCTTTAGTCAATCATCGCTCCTGATGAAACTAAGATGGTTAGCGAAACGCGTGTCGAGCGCAAAAATAAAGTGTTTGGTGTAGTGATATAGACTCAATAGTTCCACTATAGACTTGGTATTCCAAAATTTACACTACTAACAATGGTTGATACACACGGCTGACCATGTGTCTGGATATGAGAGTATTTACATTCATTATAGATTCAAAAGATTTAAAAAGGTAATCCGGTAATCGGGTGATAAGCAATAAATATAACAATAAAAAATACAAAAAGCTTCTTAGTCACAATATTTTTGTTATATGTTATAAGTGATAAAAAACATAATTTTATTTTATTCAACGTTAGTAGAAATGCTCTTAAAAATATATTTACGAAATTGTTATTCAATGAACGGGTGTCTCGTCTTCTTTTATTTTGTTTGTGGCTTTAGCTATTAATATGAGAATGGAACGGATAATAAACACTCTCCCTAGTGCTCAACAGATATTAACCAGTGAAAAGTCAATTTTGAAAACATAACCTTAAATTAGATTTGGAATTTTATTTCGATGTTTTATATCTTTGCCAAATTTCCTCAATGCTGATAACATCGTTTTAAATCTCGAAATTAATTAAAAAATTGGGCGAGATAAAAAAAACAGGAATAATAATAGGCACTAACTAATGAGCAGGGCTTTAAGCAGGTGGTAATAATACTAAATTTTACTTACATGTTCGCTTTTAGGCAGATGTCTGACAAACGCACACACAATGTTTACTTTAAATTAATAATACATTTAGATTTCGTCTGATTTAAAATATGAACTCCTTTTTCTCGAAATATTTTCCATATTGTTGAATTTAAATTGTTTGGAAACTGTTTTATGATGAAATAATAGCTGCAACACTATCTCAATCAAATTTAAATGTGTACCAAAATACGAGGCTGGTTTGAAAAGTCCGAGCAAAGTCCGAGAGATGGCACCACCGGCGCGTATCGAGGTCATGTTTAGTTAGTAGCATCTCTTGAATGAACGCACACCAAGTTTTAGCCATACTGGTGTATTTCTTTATGTTTGGCATTCGTGTGAATCAAGGAAGCACTCGACTTGATATGGTGATGGATGACAGAAGAGTTAAGGTGCGTGAGATTGCTAGTGCTGTGGGCATCTCGATTGAACGGGTACATAATATTTTGCATAAACATTTGGACATGAGAAAGCTATCCGCAAGATGGGTGCCGCGATTGCTCACGCTTGACCAAAAACGGAATCGTGTGAAGTGTTGCAAGGATGGTTTGCAGCTGTTCCAGAAGAATCTGGAGGACTTTAAGCGTCGTTTCGTCACTGTGGATGAAACACGGATACATTACTATACTCCTGAGACCAAACAACAATCTAAACAATGGGTTACCAAGGGGGAATCTGCACCAAAAAAGGCGAAGACCGTTCCTTCGGCCGGAAAGGTTATGGCGACTGTCTTTTGGGATTCGCAAGGGATAATCCTCATCGACTATCTAAAAAAGGGTAAAACTATTACAGGTGAATATTATTCATCGTTATTGGACCGTTTGAAAACCGAGCTTCAAGAAAAACGCCCGCGATTGGCCCACAAGAAAGTCCTTTTCCATCACGATAACGCACCAGCACACACCTCAGCAGTTGTGGTCGCAAAATTAATGGAAATAGAATTTCACCTCGTTTCACATCCCCCTATTCTCCAGACTTGGCTCCCTCGGACTACTATTTGTTCCCCAATTTGAAGAAATGGCTGGCGGGACAAAGATTTTATTCAAACGAGGAGGTGATTGCAGACACTAATGGATATTTTTTATTCGGAAGGGATCAACAAACTAGAACATCGTTGGACGAAGTGTATAAGCCTAAAAGGAGACTATGTCGAAAAATAAAAAAGGTTTACCCCAAACACATAAGTAGTTTTTATTTTTGCACGGACTTTTCAAACCAGCCTCGTATATACATATATATATATATATATATATATATATATATATATATATATATATATATATATATATATATATATATTTAATACACTAGACAGACTTGGAATCCGTCCACCAAAAATTTAATTTCAATTGGAATGTAAAAAATAGACTAGCTAAATAATGTCTTAAATTTAAAACTTTTTCAGGAATATCCATTTTATGCTGACACTTCAAAAAATGTTTGGCTGTATTTGCAGATTACGATGGTCTCTTGCTTTACAGCATCCCACTGGGAGCAATTGAAGCCAAGAAACACACGAGTGTGTCTTGAAAGAAGAGTAATACCACCTTTCAATGTTTTGCCACACATATTCGCGTTTGTCTTTCCAGTCCCTTCTTGATTAATTTTCCGACTATGGACACCCTGTATGAAAAATCAAGTACCTGTTTGCCATGTTCTATTCCAGTTATTTTTTTTTATGGGCATAGCACACGTGCTGCAGGGATATCCCTAAAGTTCTACAGGAGCGACGCTTTTGCGGAAAAAGCGATTCACGTTGGTCTTGAATCAGTACGTGGTACATAAGTAGCCGATGTTCGAGCGTTCAAAGTGAGTAAAGAAATAAGTGTACTGTCATCTGCATCCAGCAGATCGTTAATATAAATAGAGAGTAGGGGACAGTGCTTTGAGGCACACACAAATTATTTAATTAACAATGTGTAAAAATAAATGTAAAAAATCAGGATTATCCTCAATGAATAAGTAAAATTATTAAAATATCTTCAATTAAACTAATCATATTGGTAATTTAGAGAATAAAACACCAGTCTGTTAAAGTTAGTTCTTTTTGCGAATTAATTTATACTTATACAAATCACCTTTACGTTTTTGGCCCTTTGCCTTATTTCTTGTTTTAAATTGTACAATTTAAATAGAACTCAGAAATTATTATGTTCACGACTTTGTAAATTCTTCTGGTAAAATATTTTACAGTTCAAAAAATTCGAATATTTTTAACTTTCTCTAGGTTGTCATGTTGCTGTAAATCAACTATTATCATTATTACATTACTATATTGTTTTTCCCCTTTAGCTACGCCTGTGAGTTTAATATATAAAATAAAAGATATACTATGTACACTTACTAATAGCTCAGTAAAACGACTACTTTCTGCAATTAATTATTTTCATTGTAAACTTATTGTTAGCGCCGAGAAGTCGCCAAACAAATTAGCATGATAGGTAAATATTTGTTAGTTAAACTTAAGAGACGGGCTTAGGTTAATTTTAGAGAGAAAACGTATAAAATAAACATTTTTCTTAATAAAAAAGGTTAGAAGTTTTATCAAGTGTTATTTTGTGTGTGTATGTCTTACAGTAGAGCAACGGTCGGTTAGAACATTGGTGGCAGGGGAAAACAGTGCAAGGTTATGACATTAGTGGCAGCAAAAAACAATCCGCACATTTTTTAAGTTTATTGATGATTACGAGGCAACAATATAGGAAAAATATTAAGGAATATGGAGTCAGGATTAAAAATTTATACAATAAATATAAAGGAAGTTGCTATTTACATTATGAGCCAGATGAAGCTAAAATTCTATTGGATAACATCAACTCAACTTTGGAACACTTAGGAAAGGAGTAGTTAATGAACAAATTCAAATTAGGGTAATAGTAGAAAGTAACTCCCAATTAGACAAAACAATCGTTATAGCTATAGAGACAGATTTAGAAGATAATGATAGATTTAAAAACAATAAGAATATAAATCTAGTTCGAAACCAAAGACAATTTTATAATTACAGTCAGATTCAAATTTTTCTTGTCTTTTCTGTAGGAAAAAAGAATCGCTTAACTGCCCAGTGTCGATCTTTACGTAATTTCGAATAAACGCAAAGAAATCAATATAATTTTAGCTCAAATTTCCCAAGCCAAAATTCAAATAGAACTCCTGGGTCAACCCAATGTAGACTAAACTCATGCTTGGATATTTATCACAATGACCTTCTTCCATGTCACGAATACGAATTAGAATACCAGTACCAATAAATTCCCGTAATGGACACGATACACGAAACAAAATATTACTGGAAGAGAACTATATAATTAAACAATGAAAAAACTCCCAAATTATGTTAAATTCTCTACAGATGGATCCTATGACCTATCAGGAAATGTTGTATTTAGAGTTTTTAATCCATACTTAAATATATCATACTCAAGCAAACACACCCGATACGCTTAGATTTGCACAGCAGAGATAATAGCTATAAACAAGGCTCTCCAATTTATTTTAGGGAAAAATATCAAACATTCATTCATCTTTCTAGACTCAAAAGCAGCAATAATGAAAATCAATAAAACGAATTTTGCAACAGATACCCCTGGAGAATATATCTCATTCTTAACTAATGTTCAT
Source organism: Pachyrhynchus sulphureomaculatus (assembly GCA_019049505.1). Taxonomy (NCBI): domain Eukaryota; kingdom Metazoa; phylum Arthropoda; class Insecta; order Coleoptera; family Curculionidae; genus Pachyrhynchus; species Pachyrhynchus sulphureomaculatus. The sequence goes on from CM032451.1 coordinate 120,090,742, forward strand.
ACCATTTTAGCCTGGATACCTCAGATATCAAAGGAAATACAAGGGCAGACAAGTTAGCCAATATGGCCAATTAAGAATCCCAGAAGGAGTAAAAATAAACAAAGATAACTACCTGCCTCCTTTACAAGAGAAATCTGGTCCAATTGAATACAAACCTACAAGGACTATCTCAGAAAACAGGGGACATTTTACTCCAAAATAATAAGTCAACCAAACAAAAATTCCACATTGACCTTCCATTCATACAAAAACAAGAGACACATAACAACAATAATTACAATGCGAACAGGACATTGTTCAACATCGGTACATCTATTTAAAATAAACGTAAGAGATAACCCATATTGTGAATGTGGACAAATAGGTACTCTTAATCACATAATACTGGAATCAAGTTGGTCACTTTAATCTCGGTAAAGAACTAGTTAAAACAGGACTAGGAACCCCACTAGAAATATCTCAGTTAACTTAAATGGGAATAGAGAAAAATTGATATATAAAAACTTAGATATACACGAGATACAATTATAACAATCTAATTATCATAAACATAACTCCTAAATCACCCATCCCAAAAATGTCGACAAAAAGAAAATAATTAAAATCAGGAAAACACCCTTTACAGAAGGGGGAATAAATTCTCTAACAGTGAGACTTCATTTATTCCCCGCAGCATAAGCAAAATAAACTGGGACACCAGTAGCAAAATTAATGGTGTAACTGGGACACTAGTAGCGTGTGTTGCCTCCTCTACTTCGGATGATAGCGTTTATGCGCCTAGTCTTGCTTCTAATTAAATTTTGGATAAAATCTTGAGGAATTTACTCCCATTCTGTGATGACTGCATTTTCAAGTTCCCTCAGGTTTCTAGGTGCAGGTATATGACGTTTTACATTTTTCTTAAGGTGATCCCATACATGTTCTATCGGATTCAGATCCGGGCTTTTTGGTGGCCATTGCATAATCGGTATATCAACTTGATTAAGATAATCGAGTACCTCCCTAGCCACGTGAGGTCGAGCGTTGCCTTGCATAAACAGGAAATTGGGCCCCACAAAATGACCGAAAGGCATCACATGTTCTAGTACAATATTTTCAAGATAGTAGTCAGCATTTATGGATCTCGTATGGACAGGAACTAACTCTGAGCGAACATCAAAGCAGATGCCACCCCAGAACATAACAGAGCCACCGAATGGATTCCGTATAGAGATATTGCAAGGAGCAAACCTCTCTCCTGGTCTTCGCCATATTCGCTCACGATCATCTGGATGTTTTAGATTAACCCTAGTTTCATCTGTGAGCCCAAAAAGAGAGTAAGAAAAGAAGAGAAACAATCCTATAGCCTGTTCTTAACCTAAAACTTTAGTCATTTACCAGTTTGTATATTTGTATAGTAATTTTTTAATTTCAGTTTGATTTTGAAAACAAAAATTGAAAATATTCGTGACAAAAAGTAATTTTATCAAAATCAACAGAAGTCTCCGAGGAAATAGTTAGTTTAATGCTTAATAACTCGCTTAAAAAAGCTAAAGTTATCGATGTTATTAGTGCTGGTACATTAAAGGAAGAAGGAATGGATTTACCCGGACTTTCCGACATTAAAAAAGAAACAGAACTTTATTGTAACGTAGAGTTGCCTATTACTTCGTATGTAAAAGAGGAGAAAAATATACCTCATATTGTTGTAATGGAAAATAAAAATAATCGTGAATTAATGAAAGTGGAACCAGAATCTTCAGATATGTAAGTTCCTTTGTTTATTAAATATAAGTTGTGCTTAATTCATAAGATACGGTCCAAATCACGAAACTCAAATAACTAAACTAAATAGTCAAATATACAAGAGTTACTGAAAGATATAAAAAAATGTAATTAGAGCCCATGAAGTATATAAAAAGCTTTAGCTAAATATTTAAAATATAAAATCCCTACAAGGTTATAAATGTAGTATCCAGATTCACTTTGCTGTAGACCTTGATAGGAATCATTTAATATAACAGAAAAATAAGGGTTTTGAAATATAAACCAACACTCTGCCAAGTAGTTCTGGCAGCTGTAACTGTAAAACGTGTTGAGAGAGAGAGAGAGATATGGCTGTTTGTCGCTTTAATGTAATAAAATTTGGTAATGTTCTTCATTATCTATGTGTAGGTTTACCCCCTTGCCCATCTCCTCGCAACTTATTGCCTGAACCTCCTAAAGTCAAACGTAAAATTATGATATAACCTGAAAATATCTGTTATGGAATTTTCAAGCTCCATGGGAATTATTAAATAAGAATTTATAGAAAAAATCTAAGTGTTACTTTTGCTGGAACTAGTGAAATTGCACTTTTAATTTTCCTTTATGTGATATACCCATAGAGATGGAGAATGGACTGAGCGTTCCGTATCCCTCTGTGAAGTAAATACGGATGCAAAAGTGTGAGAGAGACAAAGCGAATATGCGGCCAATCTCTTTCTCGCCTTGAATTCCGTCTCGCAGTACTGCGCCTTAGTTATTACAGGATTACAGAAATGAGACAGGTTTTGGCCGCACAGTCGCTCTGTCTCTTTCTAGAGAGTGGTCAATTTTGTGAGGCTCATGCTCAGTCCATTCTCTATGTCTATGGATATACCTGTTTCTTTTAGGACTTTTAATTAAATAGGATTCCTGTGGTCACTGAAACTTAATCGTTTTTTTTTTTAGCAAGCCGAAGCGCGAGGAAATAAGTAATGACACATTATTTGAAGAGTGCGACTTAATACAATCTGAAGGAGTTGACGTAAAGGACGAAGATGACCAAGAAAGGTAAGGGCATTAAGATTTATAAGGAGTCTGCATAAGATTAGTAAGGTAATTGGACACAGTATTTAGGTTGGTTCACTTACCATCGATATACCTACTAAAAGAAGTGGTTTTTGATTCTGTAGTCTTAAAAATAGTGTAAATAAAACTGTTTCTTCAGTACAGTGACTAAAATATATGGAAAGTAAGGATATCAGGAAGGAAGAAGTTGTAGTTAGACTATACTTCAAATAAAACAAATTCTTTAATAGATGGAGGAATCAAATTTTAATATGTTGTAAAAGAAGCACTTCTTATTATTTATACTAATGGACAATCGGCTGCAATATTTGGTTTTTGAATAGAAGTAGGAGAGCGTGTAAATCAATATCTCAAATACTTTACTGCCGGCATCTCTTCTTAGATTCAGATATTTTGAAATACAAAATTTGTCGCGAGTTAATTTAAATAAATTAACTTTTCAACAATTTATAGATAAATATATAATAAAAGACTGTTTTTAGTCAATTTCCACTGGTTTATTTAAATTGCGATGACGCGTTTCGCTGTCGATGCAGCTTCTTCAGATCTACATTTTACACTGTCAAGTTAGGTTTAATATTCACAGTTTTATATAATTTCTTAATTATAATATTACACATAATTAAATTACATTGATAGTATTGGGAAATCCAAATATCATTGTTTCAATACAACTATAATAACAATAGTAATAATTGTCTATACTGGTATCGATACGTAGACGATATAATTGTATGCTTTACAGGTACGGACAGACAATTAACTCACTTTTTACAGTATATTAATTCTTTACATAGAAATATCAGTTTTACAATGGAAGAAGAAGTCGAAGGGAAAATTAATTTCCTAGACTTAACAATCAGTAAAGCCATGAAAAAACATGAATTTGCAATATATCACAAACCTTGTCATACAGATACCACAATTCACAATAGTTCTCACCACCCTAACCATCATAAACTTGCAGCTTATCATAGTTTTATACATAGACTAACTAATATCCCCTTATCAGAAGAAAATTTTACTAAAGAATTAAACTACATAAAACAAGTAGCCGTTAACAACGGTTATTCGGTTACTTTAATCAATAGTATCGTTAGGAAAAAACTTAGAAACAAGGCAATCTCAGAAATATACCCACGTTTTAAGGACAGAAATACCACTTTTAAATGCTTAACCTATTTCGGCAAACCAACGGAAAAACTGGGGAAATTTTTAAATCAAAAAAATATTAACATAGCTTACAAGACTAACAATACGATAGGGAAATATCTTAAAAAACTACAAACCACAAATCAATAAAGACAATAAATCGGGGGTTTATCAATTAACATGTGGGTCATGTCCTAAAACATACATCGGACAAACTGGACGTACATTTAGACAAAGAATTACAGAACACGAAAAAAGTTTCATCCATAGAAAATCTAATTCAACATATGCTAATCATCTTTTAACAGAAAAACACACATTTAACAAGAATTTCAAAATTTTACACACCCAACAAAAAGGTTTAAAACTAAACCTTTTAGAGACAATGCAAATAAATCGATTAAGGACTACAGGTACCTTACTCAACGACCAGGTAGATTTAAGCAATTCACCATTATTGAATTTATTCTAATAACTCCAAATCTGTGTGGATTTCCCAATACTATCAATGTAATTTAATTATGTGTAATATTATAATTAAGAAATTATATAAAACTGTGAATATTAAACCTAACTTGACAGTGTAAAATGTAGATCTGAAGAAGGTGCATCGACAGCGAAACGCGTCATCGCAATTTAAATAAACCAGTGGAAATTGACTAAAAACAGTCTTTTATTATGTATTTATAATGAATTTCCATCAAGTAGAAGCTACAACCATCCAAAATTTATAGATAGTTATAAAAATAATGGCTATAATGACTTCTATCACTTTCACTCACGCATATGGATTATTGGCGAAGCACACAAAAATAATAAGACATTCCTAGAGCTATCCCTGCTTTTTGTAGATTTTATTTCCTGCACCCATCAACTTGTATGCCTTTGCTTATTCGCGATGCCGCACAGTGGGGAAAAACGAAAAATCGTGTTTCAAAATTGTCTAGAGCCTTCAATTTTGGTTCGATTTGGACGATTTTTTTTTTAAAATTGAAGCTTATTAAATTCCGAACAAAGTTGTCGGAGCCGATTTTGCAAATAAACTTTTGTTTCAAAATGGCGGACGTCTTCAAAATGGCGGTTTCTGATTATATAGCGACTGAGACACAGAAAACCCTTACAGTTTCAAACCAAGTTGTGCTAAAATGCGTGTATGTATGTTTTTTTATGTCGCAGATAATATATCTAATATCACAGTTACAAGATTAATAATAATGAACCCAAAATGGCTGCCATGAACAATAAAAGTATTATAAATATGAATAAACGTACCATTATTATTTTATATCTATAACATTTGCATAAATAATTTCTTTAAGGTTGTTAATTATAAATATGTTTCAACAATTGACTTAAAATGACCAATCAAGTATGGCGGACGCCAAAATTGAATCAAGCAAGAAAGTTTCCCTGTGGCATTTAGATTGTGGCAGTCAGATCATTCAAGTTATTCAAGTTTAGTTGCGGGATTTAAATTTTCATGCAGTTATTGCTAGAATATTTTTGCTGTAAATTTTAAGCATCATAGACAATTTTCTAGCAGATACAAAAAACAGCGATACACGCAGAAAAGGACAGCTCACACAGCTAGAAAATGGCCACAACAGCTAAAACGTTTTGTTAAAATAGGGACAGCTAAATATTTTGCTGCACTAGCCACATTGTTTGCTGTTGTAGCAAAAAAGTGGCTGCTATTGCTAAACAGTGGCACAACTTGGTTTGAAACTGTAAGCGTTTTCTGTGTCTCAGTCGCTATATAATCAGAAACCAACGTCCGCCATTTTGAAACAAAAATTTAATTGAAAAATCGGCTCCGACAACTTTGTTCGGAATTTAATAAGCTTCAATTTAAAAAAAAAAATCGTCCAAATCGAACCAAAATTGAAGGCTCTAGACAATTTTGAAACACGATTTTTTCGTTTTTTTCCCCACTGTGTGCCGGTGCACTTGCTCTGTAAACAAGTCATTACAAGCTCCCGTGTTTTTGTGAAAACATGCTTGATTGCGTGAATCGCACCTTTGCCTACCAACTTGCAAAGACTCGTCACCGACAATATTACACGAATTGGATATACATATACCTAATGCTAATTTAAATTTTTTAATGCTTATTTACGCCATAACAATTAGATAAAAATTTTAGATAGCTAGCTAAAATATTTATTCATGAAAACAGTATGCATTTTCAAAGTATTTTATTATGCACAATGGCAGGATACAACAAATTGTATTAAGTGCACATACCTATTACTCCATCGAAAGCTGACACAGCAGCTTTCGAACCGACAGAGTGGTTGACACAGTCAACGCTTTGACTTTTCGAGGGATCCTTCCTCAAGTATATATAATTATTGTAAAGCAACTGAAAATAGGCAGAAGTCCCCCCCCTTGACTGTCTTACCGCCCTCATATTTGTGGATCCGCTATCGCCCTCATAGAAGGGTCCAGCGCCCACCGGGGTACCGCCGCTGCACAGTGTCTCGACTAGTACAAGCTAGCGGGACAATATTATTTCTTCACTTATTTCAATTGTTTATGTATATTCCAGGTATCTTAAGCTATTTTAAGAAAAAAAAAGTTGAAAAATGTGTACTGTATGTGTATTAATCGAAATATGTAGCTGCAAGACGGAAGTGGTTTACTAATGTGTCTCATTTGTTCACTATTGTCGCTAATTGTTCTTTAATTAGCTACATACGTCTACCTACTCATTATGTGTGAAAAGCACAATCATGTTTGTTTGCAAAGAAATTTCTAGGAAAAAAATAAAAATCATAATGATAGTACCCACATTTATTAATTTACAAAATATTATTTCTTTTAAAATAAATTAGTACAATAACAGTATCTATATATCAATTATTTACAATAACAAGGTGTATAAGTAAAAGAAATATAATATTAAATAACTTATATACTAAGGCATGAATTATAAGCAACTACAGCACACAATAAAATAAGAATAATAATTACAATAAAAAAATACTTAAACCTACTAATCACCATCAGATGAGTCGTCATCACCGCTCTCCCATTCAGTAGAATATTCAGAGAGTAAATAATCCTCCTCATTTAATTCGTGATGATGACTTACTGATGGTGTTTCGGATGGCGATGAAGGTGGGATAATCAACTGCAGAACCTCCGATGGCAAAGAAGTAATTCGCGGTAATTCTCTATACGAATTATAACAGGATCAGACGTAATTAAAAGCATTCTCAAAAGATCTGTATTTGTGGCAATACGTGACCGCTTCCTGGTGTGCCGTTCACGGAATCTACGACAGTCTTTATTTCTTGCCTCCTGGGCTTCTTCGGAGAGTTGTCCAATGGGAAGAAGAAAATACTTTATAACTTCCGCGATGTGTACAAGAATTTTATGCACAGTAACGGGCATGGAATACCACGAATACAGATCAAGGTATAATTTTCTAGTATCAACACAAAACTTTTCGAATTCTATATAATTTATGTCATATCCCAATGACAAAGTTCTTAAAATTACATGAAATCTACGAATAAGGTTTACGTCTAATCCTGTAATTTCGCTGCTCAAATCAGCTTTGGAAAAAATCCACGTGCTGTGTTTCCATCGTTTGTGTTACCATACCCAGGTTTTGGTTTATCTACAATGAGACCCATACGATCTTTAAACACTTTTTGTATCTCTTGTGAGCGTTGCTTCACAATAGCTTTGTCGTTATCTCCCCTGACTTGCCACTTTTTTATTTCTAAACGATAGCTGATGTGAAGCAAACATTCAAACGTGCGGATCCATGCAAGTAAAGTAGATAAACCAAATGCAAAGCGTTCTTCGTTGCTGCGATATTTCTTTGACTCCTCGTTCATAGTAGACGGGGTGGCACCGCAAATATAACACTTTTGTGTTGAACTTGTGTCTGTTAAGGCATTGCACACTTTGCCATCAGTCATTGTCAACAACAAATCGTGTTTAACAGAGATTTGAGATCCAGCAACGTTACATAATGTTGGAAGAAGCTGACTTACTTCATCTAAAATTTTAGAAGTTTCTTCTTTCGTAAACTCTTTTGTCTTCTTGGCAAAAATAAACTTAATAGGATGGCAATATAAAGTAGAGGAAGGTCTTGGATTTTGCCAGATCACAGTTTCGCCATCAAGCAGTTTCAAAGGGACAAATGAGTATACGAACAAAAATTCGTCTGTAGCGTTAGTGTTCTCAAATTTCTGCTTATACGTGCTATGCCCCGAACTCCCATCACAGCCCCATTTGCTTACCAACGTATAATATGAACGAGGTAACACACTTCTAATGACTTCTGTCTGAGCTTTAACTAATCGTTCAGCCGTTTTATCCAAAATCGCGTGAAGTTTAATTTCAGCTCGAGATTCAGTCACAGAAGTATATTCGTCAGAAGGACAACAAGAAGCTTTGGACTTACCTAAACTATAAAACGATGGATACACTTGATGTCCCGCTTTCATTGACCATTTTCTTGTTTGTTTATATGAGTGAGAAGTCGATTTCGAGTCCACATAATAAGCTAAAGCTTCGTCTGGTGTTAAGTGCCAACTTTGTTCAGAACACTTATTCTTTTCTCTAGTTTCACTGACCGCGACGTTATGGATCTGTTTAGCAACACTTCGATGCCCTTCTTTTCGAGTAGCTAACTCAGCTGCTGTAATAAGCTCACTTGCACTTCGCGATTCCAAAAGATCTTCTACTCTCCGTCTCTTCGTTTTCGTTGATGAGTCTTTAAATGATTTTCTGGGTCGCCCTACGGAAAGAGCCGCTGATGATGTTGAAGTGCACGGCTGGTTAACACACATCTTTATTTCGATTCCGGATCCCTCTAACCAATCTTCATGTTTGATTAGAAACATTTCTTTGTTACACTTTAAAGAAGTCTACTTTTGATTAAATTTTGCTGAAAGGCTTGATATTTTCATTTTGAGTCGTTTTAGAGAATCGTCAGAAACATCAGACATATTGAATTTTTCACTTATATAATAAAAAATGCCACTGTTTCGTTCAGTTTTGTCATGTTTTAGCCATTCTTCAAAAAACTCCATTTTGGTCATAGTCACGACTCGTTCTGAAAAAAATAAAATAATTTTACTTTCGGGCCTTTTCGGGGTCTATAATATATATGAATCTGTGCCTGAGTGTTGTAGGTATTACATATAGAAAAATCTAGGTGGATATATGTGGATAAAAAAAGTTGCTACTTTTAAAGTTTACAATTAATGTAAAATTTACTGGATTTATCTATACATTTACAAATTGATATTACACCAAAAGTATACATATTTTTTATAAAGAATATAAGTCATACATACCTTCAACAGAATAGTCCATCACAAAAAACTCGTTTCACTTTGCTACCAATTTTAAAATATGTTATCACAAGTGTGCATAAAATGCAACTGATTTGCAAATGAAAATGACCTCTTTTATAAGGGTTACTTTGACCCCCTGATAAGATACCTTTATGAGGTGATAAACAAATTAATTCTTGGAATTCGTTAAATGGGGGGGTTGTTTACAAGTCGTTATCAGTGGTTCCTGGAAATTACGTCATGAATATTGTCCCGCTAGCATGTTCTTGCCGAATCACTGTGCGCTGTTGGGAACCTATGTTCTAGATTAAGGACGTTGAGGCGGTAAACGTAAAATATGAGAACTATTTTGTATAGAATTATTTCGATAGATTAATTAGTTTAGAAATTTCCTATGAAAAATTTAAGGTCTTTAGGGAACTTATTTAAATAAAAATCGAAATGAACAATAATATAGTCTTATGGAGAATACGTCAATTTGATATAAAAATGACACCTTTTTTGTTATAACAAATGAAAAAAAATGCCATCAATACGAAATTTAACTATGTTAGACATTGAAATTTCGCGATTATTTTAAAAAATTTTCGAAATTAATTAGGAAGTTTTAACTTTATGAAAAATAACAATTATTGGAGGTACTTGTGAATGATTTTCCTTTTATCTCTGAAATAGCGGCAACGTTGCATTTTGTAGTAATTAGCGGGAAATTTAAATATTGTAAATTGTATAGCACAAGTTTATATAATTAAAACATATGGTGCAAGTAAATAATATTAAGTTTAACTAATAATAGATCTCCAATGGGTATTAGTTTTTATAAATAAAATAAGTTTTTATAAATAAAATAAAAATAAATAATTTGTTTTAATTATTTAATAAAATTTACTTGTTTAACTTATAATTACCTAGTGCAGCTTCAGTGTTAACATTAAAATGTTCCTTATATATATATCCTTCGATATATATGTACTGTCTGTTAGACATTTATCACACTTTATGGTTAGTAGTGATGCTAGAACACAGCGTTTTTCATAAGTAATATAACGTAATGAAAGTGTTTCATTAGATGAAGAACATTTTAAGTTTTCTCCAAGTGATCACAGGTCAACAATTCGACGACCACTGTTACAGAGGTTAGGAGACTCATTTGATTTTCTGTTCCGTTTACCAACGCTATGTTGGCTTAATCTTGGATTGTATACAGCCTCAGTAACGCGTTTTCGCTTCCATATTTTTTTTTACCATTTTTATCAGTATTTGTTGATTTTTTATTATTATCTATTTTTTTACTTGTTTACAACAGCTGGTCACAATAACCACAAAATTAAATATAATCTATAGATAAGCATATCAGTAGAGCCAACAGTAAATTACGTTACAGCGTTGCCGCTTTGAGACACCGGAATTTTAAGATTTTTCATTATCATTTTTTATTAATTACCTCTTTTTTTAACTATTAAAATATTTTTTTTTATTTTTTTATTTTTTTATATTATTTGCTTTGAAAAATTATGAAATATAATTAATTTTTATTTTCCATATTTTTTTGTGTTTCGTACGGAACACTTATAAGATCACTTTGGTGTCTCTTTGTCCTCGATTTTCTCCGAAACTATTTAACATAGAAAGTTGAAATTTGGTAATAATATAGGAATTGATGGCCTCATCAAAGCCGTGTAGTTTTGAAAGTTTAATTTTGACTTAAGGGGTTAGTTGGGGGGGGATGAAATCGGAAATGAAAAAAAAAAATTACTAGGCCATCGAGTTTAGTATTAAGTGAAAGCTTGTGAAAATACGAGTAAAAAACATTATATATATATATATATATATATATATATATATATATATATATATATATATATATATATATACACGTATATATATATATATATATATATATATATATATATATATATATATATATATATATATATATATATACACGTATATATATATATATATATATATATATATATATATATATATATATATATATATATATATATATATATATATATATACAGTCCCTGGCCAAATTATTAGACGCACTGCAAGATTTCATGTAAAATATTAATTACCGAGTGATATTGTACCGTTTTATTATTTTAAATTGATTTGTTTTTTATTTTTATATTATCCAATCAATTACCTATTTATTTGACATAAATAAAACAGCATTAATTTAGAAAAGCATAAGTTTTTTAAGTTTTAAAGAAAAGTGAAATTAATGTTAATAAAAGTCAATATTTAGTTGAGCCACCTTTAGCCGCTATCAAAGCTTTAATTCTGCGCGGCATGCTATCAATGCAAGATTGTACTGTCTCCTGCATTTGAGGATGATGATTCCACACATGAATAATCTTTTCTAGGATCTGGGTTTTGTTGGTAATCACATCTTTAGCCACTTCTCTTTTCATCAGCTCCCACACATTTTCATTCAGGGCTATTACCCTGCCAATCCAACAGAGGGATATTTTTTTTCTGCCAAAAAAGCTTTAACAGACCGAGCAATGTGGCAGGGAGCTCCATCTTGCATGAAAGTGAATGGTTCCCCATTTGGAAACCATTCTCTGAGCTGCGGAATCAACCGATTTTGTAATACTTCTTTGTACTGATCTTGCCTCATTATTCCTTTGACGACGTACAGACGTCCAGTGCCCTTGCCGCTGATGACTGACCAAATCATCACTTTGGTGGGATGTTTAACCGTCGGGACGACACAATCAGGATGAAACTTTTCTCCATGACGACGACGCACATACTGAGCTTTATTCTGCAAAATTTCGAATGTGCTTTTGTCACTGAAGCAGACCTGTCAAAAATAGGAAAAATATATAAACTTCCATGTTTATTTGCTTTATTTAACTGAAAATGATAATAATGTATTAATTATTGATTAAATTGCTGTATCTTACCGATCTCCAGAAGTCCACATCTTTGTCTTGCCATTGTTTGGCCCACTTCAGGCGCTTTGCTTTCATTGCAGCTGTTAACTTGGGCTTCCTGGCGGGGCGACAGGCCTTAAAATCTAATTCTTTCAATTTTCTTCGAACAGTGCGCTCAGAAGCATTTACGCTAGCATCCTGGAGTTGTGATTTCATTACCTTTATGGTAGCAAATCTGTTTTCTACACAAATTTTCTTCAAACATCTCTCTGACCGTGGAGTGAAAATTGGTTTTTTTCTACCGCATCTTTTCTTTCTTTTCGGGCTTAATTCCTTCCCTGACTCAATTTTCTTTTTTATGCGTCGTACACTAGCTTCAGAAACCTCCAATCTTCGTGATATTTCTCGGTTTGTAAATGTTTTCGCAATCACAAGGGCCTTCACTTCAGCTTTTTTACGTGGTGAAAGATCGCCTTTTCTACCCATAATGAAAATAGTCCAATTACTTTTTTTTAAAACACTGCATACAAAATAAACTAATAACTGAGTAGTATAAAACTGTTAAACAAACAATCACAGTTCATAAAGCCACAGAAACACGTCCGTACCTGACTCGATTCCGATCGCGACTGATACAGATTTGTACTTGTTTACGTTCATGTATCACTTTGTCAACACAGTGTTGCCATTTGTTAAAAAAAAATACAAATATGTAGTCTACAACAATTCTTTTAAATAAAAATCAATAATATTGTAGTTTAAATATACCATTATTGCATAAAAACTCTTAAGAAACATAAAATTACTAAAAAAAATAGAGTGCGTCTAATAATTTGGCCAGGGACTGTATATATATATATATATATATATATATATATATATATATATATATATATATATATATATATATATAATAATTTGGCCAGGGACTGTATATATATATATATATATATATATATATATATATATATATATATATATATATATATATATATATATATACAGTCCCTGGCCAAATTATTAGACGCACTGTTTTTTTTTTAGTAATTGTAAACAAGTACAAATCTGTATCAGTCGCGATCGGAATCGAGTCAGGTACGGACGTGTTTCTGTGGCTCTATGAACTGTGATTGTTTGTTTAACAGTTTTATACTACTCAGTTATTAGTTTATTTTGTATATATATATATATATATATATATATATATATATATATATATATATATATATAGTCGACACTCTATATAGTGAAAGACCAAAATGTTGACCGAAATTTCACTATAGAAAGTTTTTCACTATATAAAGAAAAAATCCGTATATATTGCTATGTATGTATTTTATATTGGTAATCATTTACTTGTATTTTATAAGGTACAAGCAACAAAACAAAATGGCAAAATTGAATTATTAGAAAAGATTTTATTAAACATTTGAAAGTTTAAATAGTACATAGCATGTACAGGGCTAAATACATATATAAAGTCCGTACGTTATATCTTTACCCGTGTGTCATAGTTTTCGGGCCATATAACAGACGACTATTATATTATTTGTCTCTTTTCACCAATAAATCGTAGATACTGGTAAAAAGAGACAAAAAATATAATAGTCGTCTGGGATATTGCCTGAAAACTATGACGCACGTGTAAAGATATAACGTACGGACTTTATGTATGTATGTACTACATACGAAATAAATAGAATAATACAAAATCTGTTAATATATATGTACATACTACGTACATACGTACTAGGAAAAATAATCAGTTATTTTCTTTTGAACATTACTTTTGAAAAATAATTGTTGCTCAACAAAATTCTCGCATTTATTCAAATGCATAAAGATTTGATCAGGTACACTTTCCTGGCCCCTGAGAGTAGTTCGCACAATGTCAAATGCATTTCTTATTTCATTTTCACTAAATTTAGCAGGACATTCCCCGGTTTCAGTTTCTTCTTCATGATCTTCTATATTTTTTATATCGTCAATTATGTCTTGGTCAGTTGGGAGATCTGTCGTGCCAACATCATTGTCGATTTCTAAGAATCAAGTAAAAAATCTGCGTCGACGGTAGCAGTTTTTTGTAGAATACCCCATTGCCTTTTTAAGCTAGCGAGATCCATTTCGTCTTCTTCTTCCCATTCGTCAATTTTTTCAGTAAAACCTGCTTTAGAAAAGCAGTTTTTGATAGTTTTCTGAGAAACGTTTTCACTTCATACTTTAACGACTTCGGTTATACACTCTTTAAGGGTAATCAATTTTTGGACTGGAAGGTTGTTACCAATCGCATTAACAATTTTGTGAACAATTCTGTTTCGGTAATGATGTTTTATGTTTTTTATAATACCCTGGTCCATAGGTTGCAATTTGGAGGTCATGTTTGGTGGAAAAAAGATCAATTCAATATTCCTTAATTTTTTACTTACAGTAACTGGATATGCATGACAATTGTCTATAAACATCACAATCTTTCGCTTTTGGCTTTTCATTTTCGTGTCCAGTTCTTTGATCCATCTTTCGAAAATCTCAGAAGTCATCCATGCCTTTTTATTATTGGCGTAATCTAACTCCAGAGATTTAACTCCTTTTAAACAACGGGGATTTTTGCTTTTACCTATGAGCAGTAATTTCAGTTTTTCTGAGCCATCCATGTTTGCTCCAACCATAAGTGTCACCTTTTCTTTACTTGTTTTAACACCAAAACATTTATCACTTTTAAAAGCAAAAGTTTTATTTGGCAAACATTTAAAAAACAAACCGGTTTCATCACAATTGAAAACGTTTTTTTTGGCTCGTACTTTTTCAATGCACTTTTTAAAACAGTTTCAGTCTAAATGTCACAGTCTTCCTGACTAACGCTTGCACCCTCGCCAGACACCGTCTTGAAAACAATTGAATTGCGAGTCTTCCAGGCACTTCACTAGCTTGAAAATTAACGCAGTTAAATTCTTTAGCAAATTGTAGAGCCTTTTGCTTTATTAAATTTCCCGATATTGGTACGTTTTGATGCGTACGGGCCACTTGAAACCATCGTAAAACTGCTTCATTTACATCTTCATAAGTACTCACCCGTACTTGTTTTCGACTGCTCGGAACACTAGGTTTCTTGATGATACTGTCGCGACTTTTTATTATCAGAGAGACGCAACTTAGAGAAACACCAAATTTTGCAGCAACATCATTTTTTTTGCGGCCTTTATCAACTTCCTCCAAAACTTTAATTTTCTCAGCTAAACTTAAACACACTCGCTTGGACATCTTACTTGATTCTTAAACAAAAAGAAACTGAACCCGAATTTGCGAATTACTAGGCCTCGACTATAAAATGGGTTTTTTCTCCGGGTTTCTATAAAATGGGTTATTCCCCGAGTTTCTCACAGAAATCTACCTGCTTTATTGCCAACCATTAGGCGTTATAAACGCGTTAAGAACCTTTTCAAAAGAATGCGTCATAAAAATGGGAAACCCGAAATGGCCAAGATCTCAATAAATGCATAAAATTTATACATAAAATTCCGGTAAAAATTTTATTATATAGAGTGTTACTATTTTACAGATTCACTATATGCAAGGCTTTTTACATGAAATTTCATTAAAATATTCTAGGTATTGAAAAAATTGCACTATAAAGAGTTTTTCACTATATAGAGTTTCACTATAAACAGTGTCGATTATATATATATATATATATATATATATATATATATATATATATATATATATATATATATATATATATATATATATTGTAATTCTTGCGCACACTTTTCTTCGTATTTTCTTTAAAAAATCGCGAAAAATCGCTGTCCCTTCTTATCTCGAAAAGTACTGATCAAAAAATTTTGAAAAAATTCTGGAATATTCTCCACGGGGCGTAGATTGAACGAAAATTGTTACGAGTGCATTACCTTTAATAATTTACCTGGTATATATATAAAAAAATTCAAGGTCGCCAGTTTTCAGTAAAGATTGGAAACAAACCTTGTTGAAAACTTATTTGGGGTGTGTGTTGATCATTTTATACTTTTGTAACAACATTTTTTATTGTAAAAGCAATCAACCCTAATTGCGCAAGTTCAAATTGCACTTGACTGGTTATTTTTCTATAAGTTTGTACAACACATCCAAAAGTTAATCCATTCATGTTAAATTAGTTATTAAAATTAAACAAACAATATATAAGACTTAAAATTTTTCGATAATGAATTTATTTTCATAATAACCATCTTAGTCTTATAAAAAATTTTAATTATTTAATACAAAGCATTTCTAAATGAATGCTTTCAAAACTTTTGGTTGGGACTATCCCACCTCAACCTCCTTAAACGTGTTAAGAAGTGATGAAACCTCTTTTGTTTAATAAATTGTTTATTAACAATGAAATATAATTTTAGTTATACTAAAATCCTCTTATTTTAACTTTCTTTTATTTTTTTTAGTACGTCTTCCAGTTATCTTATCCGAGAAAACCAGGAAAGTTCTACAGTCTCCGAAGATGACGACGATGAAATTATATGGGAAGAAACTGTCAAAAATTATCCTGCTCATGATACCAAATCTATACAAGATCGTATTTTTAAATGTGCTCAGTGTAGTAATCAAACAACAACAACAAATTATTTTTTGCATAAAAACCTCGAAGATGACAAGTCTGAATGCGCTCATTGTAATTATCGAACAAAACATGAAATCAATTTAAATTCGCATCAATTAATACGTAAAACTTCCAATGAAATCAAAATGTTTAACTGTCCGCATTGTAATTATGAAACAAAACGAAAATATTATTTAACTATACATTTATTAATACATAAAAATTCCAGTGAAGTTGAAATGTTTAAATGCATTAACTGTACCTTTCAAACAAAACATAAGAATAGTTTAACTCGACATCTATTAGTACATGAAAGTTCCAGTGCAATTAAAATGTTTCAATGCACTCATTGTCATTTTCAAACAAAACATAGGAGTAATTTAAGTCAACATCTGTTAGTACATAAACATTCCAGTGAAACGACAATGTTTAGATGTATCCATTGTAATTATGAATCCAAACGTAGAAGTACTTTAAAGCGACATCTATTAATGCATAAAAAATCCAGTGAAATCAAAATATTTAAATGTGAGCATTGTAATTATTACGCAAAACAAAAAGGTAGTTTAAATCAACATCTATTAATACACAAAAATTCCACTGAAATCAAAATGTTTAAATGTGGGCATTGTAATTATCAATCAAAATATAAAAGTAATTTAAATAAACATCAATTAGTACATAAAAAGTCTGATTAAGTAGAAATGTTCAAGTGCACTTATGGCCATTGTCAAACAAAACATAATATAATAATAAATGGCCTGGAACCACCCCTCTTGGGGTAGGGCCACCCTTTGGGTTCTCTAGATCTAGTTTATAGGTTGATCAGCCTCGTCTTCCTTATTGTTATATTTCTTTGCTTAGATGTTTCAAAGTTTTCTATTAGACGTCTTCTTCAAGTTTGTAATCCCTGCTGCCTCTATGTCTTTCTTGACTTGCTGCAGCCATCCTATTCTTGGCCTACCTCTCCTTCTACGTCCCGATTCCCATTAAAGTATTTCATGTATTGGTGCTCCTGGGGCTGCTCTCCATGTGTATCCGAGCCGATTAAATCTCTTCTGTTTTATTTTTTTGACTATGTCGTCCTCTACTTCTTCCAAGATTTCTTGATTAGTCCTCCTTCTGTAGACTCCTTCACATATTCTCATTGGCCCTAGAATCGCTCTCAATATCTTTCGTTCAATTCTTCTCACGTCTTCCTCTTGTTTCTTTGTCATGCTTATCACTTCAGTAGCATACATTAGCTTTGGAAGTATTATTGTCTTGTATATCCTCATCTTACTGTCTTCCTATTATCTTACTACTTAACAATTTGTTATTGCTATGGAACAACTTGTTTGCTATTATTAATCTTTCCTTTACTTCAATTTCCTTGTCCCCGTCTCAATACAGCGTCACTCCCAAATATTTAATCTTCTCTACTCTTTCAAATATATATTCGTTTATTCTAATCCTTTCCATTTCCCAATCATTTTCATTATTTTGTTTTTCTCTTCGTTTATTATCAATCCCATTTTGCTCCTTCTACGCTTATTTCTCTCACCAGTTCCTTCCTTATTTTCTGGTTTTTCGCAATAATTACTAGATCGTCCGCATATGCCACTATCTGGCTGCCCCCTGTTCGTGTTGTACCTTGACTTATATTACTTAGTACATATTGTAGTGTTAGGTTGAATAACGTGGCCGATAATGCATCTCCCTGTCTAATTCCTTTTTTAATTTCGGAATCTTGTGTTCTTCCTTTCTGTATTTTGACATTGGCGAATGTCTCCTTCACTGTCATCATGCACAGTCGTCTTATCTTGCTCGGTACTCCCAGTTCTTTTAGTACTGTATTTAATCCAGTTCTCTTAACCGAAGCAAATGATTGCTTGAAGTCGATGAATAGCAATTCCAAGTTTACTGCATGTTGTTCTGCTCTTTCCAATGCTTGTTTGAACACATGTATTGCATCTAACGTAGATTTTCCTTGTGTAAATCCGCATTGGTATTATCCTATTACATTTTTTATTACATATTTTAGTTTTTCGTGTATCATCATTGTCAAAATCTTGTAGGCGGTGTTGAGGAGGGTAATTCCTCGCTAATTTTCGCATACTCGTTGGTCGCCTTTCTTGTGTATTATTACAATTTTACCTCCTTTCCAATCGTGTGGCATGCTATCTTTCCATATCTGTTTAATTAGTATGTACATGCTTTCACACAGCTCTTCTCCGCCGTATTTGAACAATTCCATGTTTATCCCGTCTTTGCCTGGCTTTTTCCCGTTCTTACTTCTTAGTATTATTTCTTTTATTTCATCTCTTGTTGGTTCTAGAATCATTTCCATTTCATTTTCTTTTTTCCCGTTTTCTTCGGTTATGTGTTCTTCCTACATTTGTTCGTTTAAGGGGTGCTTGAAATATTCCTCCCATATAATATTATACTGTTTTTCTTCTTCTATTATTTCCTCTGTTCTCTCTGCCTTTCACTCCTCTGACTTTTCCTTTATAAGTTTTGTTCTCTATTTTAATCTTATTGTAAAACTGTTTTATGTTAACATTCCGACTTTCTGTTTCTATTTCTCTGATTTGTTCATCTATCCATTCTCTTTTTGTCCTTCTAATTACTTTATTATATTCTTTTCTAATACTTTCATATTTCCGTCTGTCTTCAATATTATTTGTTTTCAACCATTTCATTTATTTTTTTGTTTGCCCTTCTTTTACATGTTTCATTAAACCACTCTTTCAATTCGTGGTTTCCTTCTATCCCTATGCTTTTTTGCGGTGCCTCTCTCACGCATCTTTTCAGTTCGCTTCATTTATTTTCAATGCTTCCTTCTGTTTTTTTTGCGTCAATAGCTTTCTTCTTAGGGATTCTTCATATTCGGTTCTTTTTTGTTCTTCGTTCAATTTTTGTACATCCCATATGTTTTCTGCCACATTGCATAATTTCTGTCCCTTTTTGTTTGTCTCCTGATGTATAGTATGTTCACCTCCCACTGTTTGTACGAAATCCTCTTTACCTATTTGCGCATTGAAGTCTCCTACCACCAATATGGTATCCTCTTTGGGGATTTGTACTATTTCGTTTTCTAGTTCTTCATAGAATTTCGCCTTTTCCTCATCAGGTGCATTTTCTGTCGGTGCATATACGTATATTAAGTATGGACGTTTTGAATGGCTTGGAATCGAATCTTAAGCCACCTTTCATTTATTGGTTTGAACTTCACTATCCTATCCTTCAACTTTCCCTCTTACTATGAATGCAGTGTCACCTTGTGCTTGTGTTTCGCTGCCAGAATACTTTAAGGTAAATTTAGGTTTACTTATTTCTCTGTTCCCCTGCCATCTTATTTTCTGTATCGCAGCTACCTCAGTGTTATATCTTTCTATTTCTCTTGCTGTTTCCCACATTTTCCCAGGTATTAGCATTGTTCCTACGTTCCAAGTTCCTATCCTCATTTTGTTTTTCCGTTTGTTTGTCCTTCCCTTGCTCTATTAGTACATAAAAAGTCCGATTAAGTAGAAATGTTCAAAACATAAGAAGACTTTAAATCGACATCTCTTAATTCATAAATATGCCAGTTAAGGGAACATCACATTTTCTCAGGGCGGAAAAATCGATTTTTTAGAAAGTATCCTATTAGAAAGTATTCTTCTACGTTTGACTAGGGTTTTTACCCTGTTTGTCATGCCTCATTCTGTGGACGAAGAGAACCAATTTTGGGCCCATCTCTTGGGCGGTCGTTACGGCGGTCTTTTCCCTTTCGGCCGTTCGTCCATACAAATTGTTGCCAGTCTGTCTTCGCCCATTTTTCCTACATGTTCTTTCCATTTTTTCTTTCTTGTTCTGGACCATTTTACTACATCTATAATGCCACATCTTTCTCGTATGGAATCATTTGTTTGTCTGTCATGAATTGTTTCTCCTATTATTGCTCTTAGAACTCGCAGGACCAACGTCACTCAGCAAACGTCTCGGCTAATATTGCGCAAAATAGATAAAAAAAAACACGGAAATTTAGTTCAGGTTAGTTCAGGAATTTTTTACCGATCATCAATTATTTAATCAATTTATTAACATTTCCAATACACCTTTTTCGAATAGAGAAAAAAATCTTCTAACAAAAGGTTTCAAACACAATATTCAAACTAACTCCCATAAAAATTAAAATTTTCGACCAAGAAAGTGTAATGTTCTCTTAAATTGAAATGTGTGAAAAGTTTTATATTGAACCATTGTAATTATCAAACAAAATATAAAATAAATCTAAAAGGATTCTGATTACCATATAAATTCAACATCAATAAAGGAACATAATCACTTTTAAATTTGAAATAACTTCAACCAAGTTCGTGGGTGTTTCAATTGACGACAAACTGAAGTTTATTGACAATATTCAAGCCCTTAATGCCAAATTGGCCTCTGGTTGCTGGGCATAGCAAGAAAGCGAATATCAGTTTAATTCCGTATTTATTTTGCAAAAATATCTGTAAGGCAAAGATTATAGACTATCGTAGACCATTATTTTACCAACAAAAAATTCTAATCTTAATTTGCTCCAATACTGGAAACTGCATCTTTTCATTCTGCATCTTCTTACTCGCAAGTGGTTCAGGAGCATTGGAATGGTTCATCAATATGAAACAATAAATTCTGTAATATGCCTTTGCCTATTCCAAAGCTAAGACTTGCCAAGAGTCCATTCTTTTTTTGAAGCTGTATAATCACCTTCACACATAGCAAAGATGAAATTGTTAAGGAACTCTTAAAAAATTTAGTTGTAAATGCCTTTTGCAAGTTTTATGATTACAATCTGTGCTTGTTGAAATAATTTTAATTTATTTATCTTTAAGTGTAATTTTAATGATTTTTTAATAAGTTTTTGTAGCCTGAGTTAAGTTATTTTTCATATTTTGTCCCGTGTAGGCTTATGTTTATGTTTGGACATTCATTGTAAAATTACTGTTTATAAGAGTTTACTCTTTACAACAAATAAAACGATTTTTTAAAAAAAAGAGATCTAAATGTGTTCATTGTAATTTTCAAACAAAACACAATACCAATTTAGTTCGACATCTATTGACGTAAAAAGTTCAAGTGAAGTTGAAATGCTTACCATAAAAGCACTGTGTAATTTTCAACAAAACATAAAATAAGTTTACAGGGAACTGAAATTGAAATGTGTTAATCTATTTATTGTAATTTTCAAATAAATTATATAAGAAATTTAAAAAGATGTTTAATGTAGTTTTAACTGATCCAGGAGATTCTGTTTTGGTGGTTTGATGCTGTTAGAGTTAATTTGGAAGCAGACTACATTTCAACTTGCCAGTGTGCAACTTGGCTTGCCAATTTTTAAAATAGACAGATCCTATGAGCTAATTCTAAAAAGTATTTTTTATTTATATTAGATTTATTTATACGCAATAAAACTTGAAAGACATTACAAGTAGAGGATTCGATCTCGGGATCCCGGTCGTATTTTAGTCCCGAAATTTTCGGGATTAAATTTAATGAATCCGGGGATTTTCGGGATTAAAATATTTTTGTATATAAGTCAATAAAAATGTGCGTGAAACGAAACGCACTTAATTTCATTTGACGTTTTGATGGCCATCTTGTGTACGCAGCTGATTTCATTTGTTTTTGCTAACGACCGGTGCTGGGTTATGTGTAAAAGTGTGTAAAATATTCGCTTCTCGTCGTGTAAGTATTGATATTTTTCTTGTTAATTGGTGATAATCAATGAATTTATTAAAAAACAACAATGCATAAATGTGTCTGAATAAATATAGATGAAAAACGAGTGTTATTTTCTGTAGCTCTAAGAGGTTATGTTTATGTTGTGCATAGACTTAAATGTTTTTTTTCTTTTTTGTTTAGGTTTAAGAAGTAAACAATGTCACTATCCAAAGAAAGTGTTTATGTCAAACATAAAAAAGATGAAGATGTTTCGTTAGTGTGGAGTCATTTTTTTGTCGATAAAGCGGGTAGCTCAGCACAATGTAAGCGTTGTTTCGCTATTTTAAAGACTTTAGGAGGATCAACCAAAGGCCTACATACTCATCTATCTTCAAAACATTCTGTGAAAGTAGATTCTGCTAAGGCATTTTCCTCAACGGGCCAAAATAATGAAGGACCACCTTTGAAAAGAAAAATTACGTCAGTCGCCGACTATTTTGTGAAGTCTGATACCCTTGACGATGTTTTGGCTCGTATGACTGCGCTAGATGGTTTTCCTTTTAGCGTATTTGTGACATCAAAAGATTTAAGATCGTTATTATTAGCAAAAGGTTACTCAGACTTACCTAAATCTGCTTCAACAATCCGCAACAGAGTAGTAGACTACAGTCGAAACATAAAAAAACAAATGACAGCTGAACTATCTACATTAAAAAAAGGAGGACAACGATTTAGTCTAAGTTTTGATGAATGGACGTCTAGCTCTAATAAGAGATATATGAATTTAAATATTCATTCAGGCAAAGAAAATTGGAATTTGGGACTTATTCGAATTAATAAAACGCTGACAGCCGAAACTTGTGTTCATACACTAAAAAAGCGGCTTTTGGAGTTCCATATCTCATTAGATACCGATATTGTGGCAATAGTGACCGATGGTCCAAATGTAATGCTGAAGGTTGGAAAACTTGTTAATACAGAACACCAAGTTTGTTTTGCACATGGTATTCATTTAGCCGTTTGTGTTTTATTGTATAAAAACACACCTGCAAATGAGCCTACCATTGATGATATTGGTGACTCGGATGATGATAATGAAGAACTAGACTCAGGATTAGCCATTGAAACTGGAAATGGACGGGATTTGACTAATGATCGAAATATTAATGAAGTAATAAAGAAAGTTCGTAAAGTAGTTCTTATTTTCAAAAGAGCATCCTTGAAAAAATGATACAATACTTCAAAAATATGATAAAAAAGAACATGGAAGAGAGCTTAATTTACTGCTCGACTGTAAAACGCGTTGGAATAGTCTCTTTACAATGCTGGAGCGATTTGATCTTTTAAAAAATAGCGTAAAAAAGGCACTTATTGACCTAAATAATGCTGTACAATTTGAGGAATCAGATTTTCAACTCATTAATGAGATAATCAAGGTCTTGGCGCCAGTTAAATTATCCGTAGAAGCACTTTGTCGTTCTGATGCCAATTTGTGCACGGCTGATGCGACACTCAGGTTTCTTTTTCAACAATTGCGTGAAAATGACTCAATTTTGGCTTCCAAATTGAAGACACATTTATTGAACCGCATGAAAGATCGTCGACGAAATGAGTTAAGTGGAGTATTAAACTATCTACAAAATCCTCATACTGAGAAGACTGAGACTACTGAGAGTAACAATTTGGATACTGATTGTGATGTAAAGGGGTTATTTTCAAGTCCAAGCAAGATGGCAATAAAAAAACAGATTATTTCATTAACTGCAAGGATGGAAAACAATGATAATGAAGAAAATGACATGAAAATTGAACCTGTCAACAAAATGTGTACCTGGACACTGCTGTGGACAAAGTACCAATTCAAATTGGTGACATTTTAAATTTTTAATAGAGGTAGGTGCAGTAAACAGAGGTGAAATATATTTCTACGTGTAATAGTTTCTAATACTTATTAGAAAAACACCGCTTCATTAAGAACGTTGTACCTTGAAATGTAAATGCATCCTGAATTTGCATGCCAATTGAATAATATCGGCCAGTCTTAGAGCTTAGTAGGTTAAGAACCTGCATAGTAACCGGATGATCACCGGTTCAATGCCAGCCAGCGGCTGAGTGTTTTATATGCACAGAAGCCAATCGAAATCTAAATGTATTATTAATTTGAAGTAAACATTTTGTGTGTTTATCAGAAATCTGCTTCAAAGTGAACATCTAAGTAAAATTTAGTATTATTACTATCTTTTTAAAGCCCTACTCATTAGTTAGTGCCTATTTTTATTCATATTTTTTTGTCCCATCCAATTTTTTAGTTAATTTCGAGATTTAAACAATGTTATCATCTTAGGAGAAATTTGGTAAATATAGATATAAAAAAAACATCGAAATGAGAATTCCCAAACTAATTTAAGGTTATGTTTTCAAAATTGACATTTCACCGGTTAGTACCCGTGGCGCACTAAGGAGCGTGTTCTTTATCCGTTCCGTTCTCATATTAGTAGCTAAAACCACAAACAAAATAAAAGAAGACCGGACACCCGTTCATTGAACAACAATCTCGTAAATACATTTTTTAAGAGCATTTTTAACTAAAGTTCTACAAAATAAAATATTTTTTGTCCTTTATAACATATAATGAAACTGTGTGGAGTAACTTCGTAAACGTTAATATAATATTATTATTATGATCTTATTCTCTAGAGTTTTTCTTCTTTTTGTGTTCTGTTATTTGCATTGCTTTTCTGATAATGTAAATAACTTTCATTGAGGAGTTTGCCTTTATCTACAATCACCTAAAATTAATACGGTTATTTTCCTAATTATATTCACTTACAATATTTAGCTGTGACCAAGTTTAATTATCATAATTCTTTAAGCCTTAATAGGTTCAAGAAGAAAAATATCTATATCTGGGGGCACGGCAGTGCCCCCGCCAAGTCGAGCAGAAATCACAGCCGTACCATCCTTTTCTCGAAGCCACTCACGGCACTTTCGAACCCCCTGTAACTTCGTTGTGGATAAAGCTAGAAGCCTGAATTTTCAGTGACCAAGAGTACATACTATACTAGCTATATTCCTAAATTACCTACTATTTATACCTTATAGTTTACGAACTATCGCCAGTCGAAGTTCTTTAATTTTGTCACTGACACACACTGATCATCAAAATTCTAAGGTACTTCTAGCAGACACACAAACTTCAAATTTTGAATTTAGTTAGTGTTTAGCCTATAAAGGAAGGAAAAACTTAAGCCAAAAAAGAGGGTCAACCTCGGAATGAGAGATAATAAGCTGTAAACTTGTATAAACCTTTATTTTGGCATTCTAAAAGTTGTCTCAAAACTTTCATAAAATCTCGTGTCCGCGTCTTAAGATATTCAAGGTCAAAGGTCACAAAAATCGTTTTTTTTTTTTTTTTGCAAATATTTCGCTTCCTATGGTTTCAATGATGTTTGCATCTATTATGAAAATTGTAGAGCATAAAATTCTCTACAAATTTTGTCCTAAACATTTTTTATACGCTAAACTGTTTTTGAGATAGAGCGCGCCGCGCTTAGCCATACATAGCATAATGGAAGGTCAACCGTGAGTCCCGGTAAATAATATGTCGTACAAAGTTAATTAACCACTAAAAAATCCATAATTATGAATAATTTGTATTATTTATTAATTAATATATTATATTTAATAATATTTTCCATTTATCAAATATATTCGTTTAATAATACTTACCTACTTTGTGCAATTAAAAAATTGTTAAGTGAAATACTTTAAGTATATTTTAATTATAAAAAAGTATCAAGATGATGCTTCCATGACAGCAGGGCTAGAAGAGAATATAGTAATTAAAATAGGAGCAAAAGTCATGTTAAGACGAAATATTGACGTGAGACTTGGCTTAGTCAACGGTTCTATCGGTATAGTATAAGGAGTAACGGTTGATCCGGAAAATATAAATAAAATTAAAAAAAAAATACATATTATATTTAATAATGAACATCTTTACGAGCTTGGTCCAGTCAAAATTAAATTTGAAATTATTAATAGAGCTTATGTTCATCGCGAACAGTTTCTGATATATATAGCCTATGCTATTACCATACACAAAAGTCAGGGGCTAAGTCTAAACAGTGCACTGATGGCCATCGGTTCTTCAGTGTTCACATGCGGTCAAGTATACGTGGCAGTTTCGAGAGTGACAAGTCTGGGCGGATTATACCTAATTAATGTCGACTTCGGTAGTATCAAAGCTCAGGAGTCCGCAATCGTTGAATATAATCGATTTAGAAGCACTTATCGTCCAGACTTGTCAAAAATTGTTACATCATAGCCTTTGAGAAAAACCAATAGAGACAGGGAGTGGGCTTTAAGAAAATCCATAGCTGACATACAAGAAATATTACCCGAGAAGAAAATAAAAAGAGGGCTACCTACAAAAAGAAGCGAGATCCCATCAAAAATATAAAATGTAAAAAAATGCCAAGTCTCGCAACGCAGTCCTTCCACCACAAAAAGTTGTGAGATCTCATGTAAAACCAAGTCAGTTATTTTAGTTAGTATCTATGGAAGCACCTATTTAACAACTTTGTCATAAATTGTTATCTATTTAGTTATCTACCAACATTTATAGTGACCGTATCAATATTAGACATCTTTATTTCTAAAATAATTATAATGACTTGGCAATCACACAGCAACATAATCACAAGAATAATCTACTATTTAAAATACTTTATTCTTAAGTGCACTGTGACTTACTTAGCAATCGAAATAGTAGATTATTCTTATGTGATTATGTTGCCGTGCGATTGCCAAGTCATTATATTTATTATAGAAGTAAAGATGTCTAATATTGATATGGTCACTATAAATGTTGGTAGGTAACTAATTAGATAACAATTTATGACAAAGTTGTTTAACAGGTGCTTGTATAGATACTAACTAAAATAACCGACTTGGTTTTACATGAGATCTCACAACTTTTTTTGATGTGGTTGCGCGACTTGGCATTTTTTTACATTTTATGTTTTTGATGAGATACGTTCTTACATTACAGATATATATTCACTGCTCACTTAAAGATTTGACATAGTCTGCAGTTATACAGAAATGTTAAAGTAATAAGTTGATAAAATTAGGGCCTACCTTTCATAGGCTATAAAAATATATTAGATGCCCAAAATTTTAGATTTGGGTGAGTTTCCACTATAGACTTGGTATTCCAAAATTTACGCTACTGACAATGGTTGATACACACGGCTGAACATGTGCCTGAATATGGGAGTATTTACATTCATACAGATTCAAAAGATTTAAAAAGGTAATCCGGTAATCAGGTAATAAACAATAAATATAACAATAAAAAAAATACAAAAAGCTCACAATATTTTTGTTATATGTTATAAGCGACAAAAAACATAATTTTATTTTCTGAAGGTTAATAGAAATGCTCTTAAAATATATTGACGAAATTGTTATTCAATGAACGGGTGTCTCGTCTTCTTTTATTTTGCTTGTGGCTTTAGCTATTAATATGAGAACGGAACGGATAATGAACACTCTCCCTAGTGCGCAACAGGTACTAACCAGTGAAAGGTCAGTTTTGAAAACAAAATCTTAAATTAGATTTGGAATTCTTATTTCGATGTTTTTTTTTATATACCATATTTGCTAAATTTCCTCAGTGCTGATAACATTGTTTAAATCTCGAAATTAATTAAAAAATTGGGTGAGATAAAAAAAAAACAGGAATAAGAATAGGCATTAACTAGTGAGCAGGGCTTTAAACAGGTGGTAATAAAACTAAATTGTACTTACATGTTCGCTTTTAGGCAAATGTCTGACAAACGCACACAAAATGTTTACTTTAAATTAATAATACATTTAGATTTCGTCTGATTTAAAATATAAACTTTTTCTTGAAATATTTTCCATATTGTTGAATTTAAATTGTTTGAAAACTATTTTATGATGAAATAATAGCTGCAACATAATGATATTCACTATCAGAATCAAATTTAAATGTGTACCAATGTATATATTTTTTAATACACTTGAAAGACTTGGAATCCGTCCACCAAAAGTTTAGATTGACTTGGAATGTAAAAAACAGACTAGCTAAATAATGTTTTAAATTTAAAGCTTTGTCAGGAATATCCATTTTTTGTTGACATTTCAAAAAATGTTTGGCTGTTTTTGCAGATTTTGATGGCCTCTTGCTTTACATCATCCCACTGGGAGTAACGCAATCGAAGCCAAGAAACACACGATTGTGTCTTGAAAGAAGAGTAATCATAACTTTCAATGTTTTCCTATACATACTCGCGTTTGTCTCTCCAGTCCCTTCTAGATTAATTTTCCGACTATGGGCACCCTGTATGTAGAATCAAGTACCTGAATGCCATGTTCTATTCCAGTTATTATTTTTTATGGGCATAGGACACGTGTTGCAGGAATATCCCTAAAGTTCTACAGGAATGACGCTTCTACGGAAAAAGCGATTCACGTTGATCTTGTATCACTATAAATTTTACGCTGCACATTAGTAGCCGATGTTCTAGCGTTCAAAGCGAGTAAAAAAATAAGCGAACTGTCATCTGCATCCAGCAGATCATTAATGTAAATAGTTATATATATATATATATATATATATATATATATATATATATATATATATATATATAAATATATATAAATAATTAGATTATTTTAGCGCCTTTTCCATGATGATGAACTGTAACGCATTTCCAGTAGGAAGGAAATATTCCCTTTCTGTAGTATAAATTAAAATACAGGCGCTTGTGCGTCTTGGACAGTTTTTATGTCCTCTCACGCAATTAAATATACAAATTATTTAATTACCAATGTGTAAAAATAAGATCAGGATTACCCTCAATGAATAAGTAAAATTATTAATACATAGTCAATCAAACTAATCATACTGGTTATTTAGAAACAGTCTGTTAGAGTTAGTTCCTTTTGCGAATTGATTTATACTTATACAGATCACCTTTACATTTTTGGCCCTCTGCCTTATTTCTTGTTTTAAATTGTACAGTTCAAATATAACCCAGAAATTAGTATGTTCACGCCTTTGTAAATTCTTCTGGTAAAATATTTTGCAGTTAAAAAAAATCTCATTCGAATGCATGCTGTAAATCAACTATTATCATTATTATATTACTATATTGTTTTGCCCTTTAGCTACGCCTGTGAGTTTAATTCATAAAATAAAAGATATACTATGTACACTTACTAATAGCTCAGTACAACGACTACTTTCTACAATTAATTATTTTCATTGTAAACTTATTGATAGCGCTGGGAAGTTGCCAAACAAATTAGCATAATAGGTAAATATTTGTTAGTTAAACTTAAGAGTAGGCCTATGGTAAATTTTAGAGAGAAAACGTATGAAATAAATATTATAAAATTTTCTTAAAAAAAAAGTTAGAAGTTTTATCAAGCGTTATTTTTATCTTACAAAACCAGTATAGCAACGGTCGGTTACAACATTGGTGGCAGGGGAAAACAGTGTAGGGTTATGACATTAGTGACAGCAGAAAACAAACCCGCACTTTTTTTAACTTTATTAATAAATATGAGGCAACAATATAGACAAAATATTAAAAATTTATACAAAAAAATATAAAGGAAGTTGCTATTTACATTATAACATCAACTCGATTTTGTAAATGCCCTTAGGAAAGGAGTAGTTAATAAACAAATTCAAATTAGAGTAATAGTAGAAAATAACTCCCAATTAGATAAAGCAATAGTTATAGCAATAGAGACAGATTTAGAAGAAAATGATAGATTTAAAAACAATAAGAATATAAATTTAGTTCGAAACCAATGACAATTTTCTAATTTACAGCAAGAGTCAAATTTTTCTTGTCTTTTCTGTAAAAAAAAAAGAATCACTTAACCTCCCAGTGTCGATCTGTACGTAATTTTGACCAAACTCAAAGAAATCAATATAATATTAACTCAAATTTCCCAAGCCAAAATTCAAATAAAACTCCTCGGTCAAACCAATATAAACTAAACCCATGCTTGGATATTTGACACAATGACCCAATTGAAAACAAACCTACAAGGACTATCTCAGAAAACAAGGGACATTTTACTCCAAAATAGTAAGTCAATCAAACAAAAATCCCACATTGATCTTCCATTCATACAAAAATAGGAGACACATAACAACAATAATTAGAATGCGAACAGGACACTGCACTCAACATCGGTACATCTATTTAAAATAAACGTAACCGATAACCCATATTGTAAATCTGGACAAATAGGTACTCTTAATCACATAATACTGGAATATCCGATAAATCAAGTTGGTCACTTTAATCTCTGTAAAGAACTAGTTAAAACAGGAGTACGAACTTCACTGGAAATATGAAATATCTTAGTTAACTTAAATGGGAATAGAGAAAAACTGATATATAAATGCTTAGATATACACAAGATATAATTATAACAATCTAATTAACATAACCATAACTCCCAAATCACCTATCCCAAAAATACCGTCAAAAAGAAAATAATTAAAATCAGGAAAACACCCTTTACAGAAGGGAGGATAAATTCTCTAACAGTGAGACTTCATTTATTCTCCGCAGCATAAGCTGGATAAACGATTCGATCCAGGGTCGAGCCCAAAAGAGAGTAAGAAAAGAAGAAAAACAATCCTATAGCCTGTTCTTAACCTAAAATTTTAGTCATTTACCAGTTTGTATATTTGTATAGCAATTTTTTAATTTCAGTTTGATTTTGAAAACAAAAATGGAAAATATTCGTGACAAAAAGTAATTTTATCAAAATCAACAGAAGTCTCCAAGGAAATAGTTAGTTTAATGTTTAATAACTCGCTTAAAAAAGCTAAAATTATCGATGCTATTAGTGCTGGTACATTAAAGAAAGAAGGAATGGATTTACCTGGACTTTCTGACATTAAAAAAGAAACAGAACTTTATGGTAACATAGAGTTGCCTATTACTTCGTATGTAAAAGAGGAGAAAAATATACCTCATATTGTCGTAATAGAAAATAAAAATAATGATGAATTAATAAAAGTGGAACCAGAATCTTCAGATATGTAAGTTCCTTTGTTTATTACATATAAGTTGTGCTTAATTCATAAGATACAGTCCAATTCACGAAACTTAAATAACTAAACTAAATATTCAAATATACAAGAGTTACTGAAAGATATAAAAAATGTAATTAGAGCCCATAAAGTATATGAAAAGCTTTGGCTAAATATTTAAAATATAAAATCCCTACAAGGTTATGGATACAGTATCCAGATTCACTTTGCTGTGTACCTTGATAGGAATCATTTAATATAACAGAAAAATAAGGGTTTTGAAGTATAGACCAACACTCTGCCGAATAGTTCTGGCAGCTGTAACCATAAAACGTGTTGAGAGAGAGAGAGAGATATGGCTGTTTTTCACTTTAATGTAATAAAATTTGGTAACGTTCATCATTATTCGTGTAGGTTTACCCCCTTGCCCGTCTCCCCACGACTTACTGCTTGAACCTCCTAAAGTCAAGCGTAAAATTATGATATAACCTGAAAATATAATTCATCTGTTATGGAATTTTCAAGCACCATGGGAATTATTAAATAAGAATAGAAAAAATCTAAGTGTTACATTTGCTGGAACTAGTGAAATTGCACTGTGTGAGAGAGATAAAGCGAATATGTGGCCAATAGCTGTCTCTTTCTCGCCTTGAATTCCATCTCGGGGTACTGCGCCTTAGTTATTACAGGCCTAAAGAAAAGAGACAGGTATTGGCCGCACAGTCGCTTTGTCTCTTTCTAGAGAGTGGTCAATTTTGTGAGCCTAATGCTCAGTCCATTCTCGTATGTCTATGGATATACCCGTTTCTTTTAGGACTTTTAATGAAATAGGTATTCCTGTGGTCACTGAAACTTAATTGTTTGTTTTTTAGCAAGCCAAAGCATGAGGAAATAAGTAATGACACATTTTTTGAAGATTGTGACTTAATAAAATCTGAAGATGTTGATGTAAAGGACGAAGATGACGAAGAAAGGTAAGGGCATTAAGAGTTATAAGAAGTCTGCATAAGATTAGTAAGGTAATTGGACACAGTATTCATGTTGGTTCACTTACCATCGATATACCTGTTAAAAGAAGTAGTTTTTGATTCTGAAGTTTCAAAAATAGTGTAAATAAAACTGTTCTTCAGTAAAATGACTAAAATATATGGAAAGTAAGGATATCACAAAGGAAGAAACCTATTTAATAATCTATAGTGACGAAAGAAAATGGCATCAGACTTATGGCAATTTTTTTTATGTAAGTTTTAAATTACATGATGGCCTTGCCAATTACATGATGGCCTTGCCTTGTCATGATACCGATCTTTCTTTGTTGAAATTGACAAAACGTTAGGTGTAAACCAGGCTTAATAAGAACATATGTAACAAATTACAGAGATGTTAGAAGAGAAGAGAGAAAGTATATAGCCTGCTGTAAGCGAAAGCATATAGTCATTAAAAAAGAACGAAATGAGTATTTCTGTCTCTCCTGCTTCTACTTGTTCTTGCTGGCTCCAGACCATAAACATGGCGGATGGACTACGCATTAGCCTCACGAAATTGACCACTCTCTAGAGAGAGACAAGGCGGCTGTGCTGCCAATATCTGTCTCTTTTCTATAGGCCAGTAATAACCAAGGCACAGTACCCATATATTCGCTTTATTTTTCTCACACTTTTGTGTCCATATTTACTTCACAGCGGAATACAGACGGCTCAGTCCACCCTCTATGTTGATGGCTCCGGACAAAATACGAATAAGATTCTCGCAAAGAGCGTGCGCCAAGTAGACAAAATAACTCATTATTTATTTCTCTTTCTGTGAGTGTTTTTTTTTTTTTTCGCGAGAACTGGCCTCCTATATTCTAATGTTTCTATGTAACAAATATGTAGGGAAGTCGCGCATGCGCATTAGCAATTTGCTCTCTTGCGTCTCTTTAATGACACAGGCGAAGATTGGGCGCTAGCTATATAGGAATATTAAATATAGGGTTGCAGCACCAGTTGAGAAAGCCAACTTCAGGCCGGTGACTTTGTAATCTGAGCCAGAGGCACCAGCAGAGTGTTCAGATTTTATTTTTTTAAAAACGATGTATTTATTAAAACGTGACAAATTATGCATTCGGCTGTACCTGAACAGAGTAAAGATCCCTGAAGATCTCATGCAATTGTAGATAAAACGTTGGGAAAGTCACACACATTCTAGTTCCAAAAACCAGGATTTTCCAATCTTCCATGTCATTTTATTATATTTCGAAGAAGGTTACTTTCACAGTATTGCCAGTTGATATTAAATTTACTATGAAAAACCTGTTTAAATATTTTTTCCGATATTCATATAATAAACTTAAATGAATAGAAGAAGAGATAAAATTAAAGAATATTGGGAGACATTTACTAAAAGGATGGAAAGTGATCTGTATGGCACTTAAAGAAAAGTCTGGGCAATGTTAAGATGGAACAAACTTGATATAAAAGACACGGTACAAACTAATAAAATTACAATTCAAGAATGGCAAACATACTTTGAGAAATTATATAGAGAAGAAGAGAATAATAAAGTCATACTTGAAGAAGTGGATGAAGTAAATCTAGAAGTGACTTTAGAACAGACAGAAAGAATTATAAGAAGTTTTAAAAATAGAAAAAAACCTCAGGATCAGATGACATTACAAATGAGATGCTAAAATATGGAGGAGAAGACATGTATCAACAACTAGCACAGCTCTTTACAAACATAGTAAAAAATGGACAAATGCCTACAGATTGGAAAACTAGCATAACAATCTCAATATTCAGAAAAGGGTAAAAGACGTCACCTGAAAACTACCGCGGAATTAACAAAAATCATACTGGAAGAAATGAGCAAGGATATTCAAATAAGAGAGGAACACAAAAATCGATCGACCATAGATGCCATATTTATAGTGAGGCAGATAATGAAAAAAGCTAAAGAATTTAATAAACCTGCATATATGTGTTTTGTCAACATGACTTAAGCCTTCAATAGAGTGTAATTAACAGATATTATAAAAATATTATAAGAAAAGCATACAAACCAGAAGCTAATAAAAATCGCACATGACATGAATACAAAACAAATATAAAAGTGGACATCTACTGAGTAAGGAAGTGAAAATAAACGTCGGAATAAGACAAGACACTTGGTCCCTTTATCTTCAACCTCGTCATGGACATAATAGTAGGGAATCTTCCAAAAACTAGAGGATACAAAATGGGCAACACACACATCCACACAATCTGCTCCTCTGATGATGCAGTCCTCATCTCCGATTCTGAGGACAACCTTCAGAAAATTAAACATGATTAGTAACACAACCAAGACAAAATGTATGGTAGCTTCAAAAGAATTATTAAGATGCAAGGTGGAGATCCGAGGAAGCATTGTTGAACAGGTTAATAATTTTAAATACCTGGGAACAATGATAACAAGCTAGGGAGAAGTAAAACGACAGTCTGAAGGCATCACTAACAGCAGGTTGCTTGACGGATATAGTCTGGAAAAATAAATACCTCACAGTGGAAAGCAAAATAAGAATATAGAGGACAATAGTGAGGCCGATCCTCACATATGCTGTAGAAACAAGAGTTGACACATGTAAAACAGCACAAATGATGTGGGCAATAGAAATTAAGGTGATTAGGGACATACATAGAAAAACTAACCACGACAAAATCCGCAACAAAGATCTGCAAGAACTAAATAAGATCCAAGAAATATCCAAATAGACCAGAATTAGAAGAAAACAATGGAATAAACACGTAGATTGGATGGACGGCAGCGGACTGGTAAAAAAGGCCAAACTCAATAAACCTCGCGGTAGAAAAACTAGAAACAGACCACATCGGAAGAGACCTAATAAGAATAAAACAGGCAGTATGCCTACTTATATGACACACCGTATAAAAAAGAAGAAGTCCTCCATGGAATAAGCAATTTTCAGCGTATGACGAATTTACAGTGGGAACATAAAAGTTCAACTCAGTATATATCACCACTACACCAAACACTTTATTTTTGCACTCGACGCGCGTTTCGCTAACCATGTTAGCTTCATCAGGAGCGATGATGATCAGTCAATCATCGCTCCTGATGAAGCTAATATGGTCAGCGAAACGCGCGTCGATGGCAAAAATAAAGTGTTTGGTGTAGTGGTGATATATACTGAGTAGTGTCATGGTGCCAAAAATTCCACATACCCAACTTAGATAAAAGTTCAATCTATTTCTAATGTTATATGCGTGAATGTCATTGACAAATTGTAATTTTCCTAAAATATGTTCAGGCTACATTCTATTTTTTAATTTTAAAAACAACTATCATTGTATTTAAAAAGATATTTTGTTTTACATGTAATAAGTTTGTTGTTTTTAACATATCTTTTATTCTTGAATACCTATTACAATCTATTCTACATCTTAATGCCCAGTTTTGTTGTTCTGGAAATTATCTATATCTCTTTTGTTGAACATTAAGAGAATTGTGGAACAATAACTGAGGTGGGCCATTATTATCGTCTTATATATTAGCAATTTAGCCCAAGTACTTAAATTTTTACCTATTCTACATAAAAAATAATTTTTTTTTGATACCTTTTTTGTTATATACATGGCATGACTAGAGAATGATAGATTTTCATCAATAACTATACCCAAATATTTACATTCTGTTCAATTCTGACATTGCCAGTGACAATGCTATTATGAGTAGTGTTATCCAGAGTATTATTTTTGCCTTTTAGTATCATAAATTTGGTTTTTTTAACATTGACACTAAGACTATTACAACAAAGCCATTTGTGTAACCTATCTAAGTCTTCATTTATTGTTTTCACTAGATCTGTTATGTTATTAATTTCATAATAGAGGATTGTGTCATCTGCAAATAGCTGTAATTCATATTTTTTTATGACTTTTACTATATCATTTAGATACAACACGAATAAGTCAGGTCCTAGCACTGTGCCCTGTAGAACACCATGACTATTGATCCTAATAGGAGATAACGCTCCATTATATTTTGTTTGTTGTGTTCTGCTGTCGAGATATTCGCAGAACCATTTTAACACATTTCCCTCAAAACCATATTTTTCCAATTTCTGAACCAACAACTTTCTGTTTATAGTTTCAAAAGCCCTTTAAAAGTCAAGTAGAACTACTCCGACCAATTTTTTCTCACCTATAGAAGACTTCCACTTGGAAATAACAGTCTGTAGTGCACTTTCACAAGAATGATTTTTTTCTAAAACCAGTCTGACAATATGTAAGGAACCTGTTTTCGTCTTCGTATTATCTCATTTGTTTGCTTTTCATACGTAGCTACCATATTAATTGGTCGATATTCTTCACATCTATTATTGTTATTTACTTTTTCTATAGGAATAATCGTTGCCTTTTTTCCATTCTTGGGGGAAGCTTCCTCCTTCTAGGCTAGTGTTAATTAGTTTCAGAAAGCAATCACCAATTACTTCAAATGCCAGTTTTAAAATTCTGACATCAGTGCCATCAACACGACTTGTCTTGTTTTTTAGATTTTTTAAAATTTTTCTAAGGTCAGTCAGTTCTACCATAATGTTTCAAAATGATTGAACTTATTTATTGGGGTTTCGATATTGTTTAGATCTTCCTGGGTTTCAATTTCCCCCATGTCTCTTGTTATGGCACTAATATTTTGTAAAAAAGTAGTCATTAAATTTTTCTGCTATTATTTTGTTATCCTTTTCCATCTTTCTCTTGAAAAAAAATGCCTTTTTGTCTTTTATTGTTTTTGCTAGAAATGTTTAGACCCTTCAGATTCCTCCACATTTCTTTAGAATCTCCTTTAGCTTCATCTATTTTTCTATTATAATATGCCTGCTTTTTTTCTTTAATAAGCTGAACCACTCTGTTTCTCTTCTGTTTATGATGAAGCATATTTTATTTAATAAATTATTTATTAACAATGAAATATAATTTTAGTTATACTAACATCATCTTATTTTAAACGTTTTTTTGTTTTTTTTTAGTACGTCTTCCAGTTATCTTATCCGAGAAAACCGGGAAATTCCTACAGTCCCCGAAGATGACGACGATAAAATAATATGGGAAGAAACTATAGAAAATGATCTTGCTGATGATACGAAATCTATACAAGATCGTATTTTTAAGTTTGATCAGTGTAGTTATCAAACAACAACAACAACAAATTGTTTTTTGCATAAAAATCTCAAAGATGACTGTGCTCATTGTAATTATCAAACAAAACATGAAATCAATTTAAATCCACATCAATTAATACAAAAACGTTCCAGTGAAATCAAAATGTTTAAATGTGTGCATTGTAATTATCAATCAGAATATAAACGGGATTTAAATCTACATCAATTAGTACATACAAATTCCGGTGAAATCAAAATGTTTAAATGTGCGCATTGTAATTATAAAACAAAACGAAAATCTCATTTAAATATACATCTATTAGTACATAAAGATTCCAGTGAAGTTGAAATGTTTGAATGCACGGATTGTAATTTTCAAACAAAACATAAGAATTGTTTAAGTCGACATCTATTAGTACATGAAAGTTCCAGTGAAGTTAAAATGTTTAAATGCACTGATTGTCATTTTCAAACAAAACATAATAATAGTTTAAGTCGACATCTTTTAGGACATAAAAATTCCAGTGAAATGAAAATGTTTAAATGTGCCCATTGTAATTATGAATCAAAACATAAAGTTGATTTAAATCGACATCTATTAAGACATAAAAATTCCAGTGAAATGAAAATGTTTAAAATGTACCCATTGTAATTATGAATCCAAACGTAAAGCTGCTTTAAAGCGACATCTATTAATACATAAAAATTCCAGTGAAATCAAAATGTTTAAATGTGGACTTTGTAATTATCAAGCAAAACAGAAAGGCTACTTAAATCAACATATATTAATCCATAAAAATTCCCGTGAAATCAAAATGTTTAAATGTGGGCATTGTAATTATGAAGCAAAATATAAAGCTAGTTTAAATCAACATCTATTACTGCATAAAAATTCCAGTGAAATCAAAATGTTTACATGTCGGCATTGTGATTATCAATCAAAACATAAGAGTCGTTTAAATCAACATCTGTTAGTACATAAAACTTCCAGTGAAATCAAAATGTTTAAATGTGGGCGTTGTAATTATCAATCAAAATATAAAAGTAATTTAAATAAACATCTATTAATACATAAAAATTCCGATTAAGGGAACATTACACTTTCTCGGTCAAAAATTTAATTGTTCTTAACAAGTGTCCATCATAAAGTTGTTTAGATAAGCCTTTTTGATGAAATCACAAATTAAAAACCAATTAGAACAAATTTCCAAGTGACAACCGTGAAGAACGGGTTAGCAGGAGGTGGACTACACGGGAGAGTTGCAGTGAGGAAACCACATCTTACGCAAGTGAATAAATGCAAACGATTAGAATATTCCATTCTTTGGAGCGACGAATCTAAATTCTAAATTTTCGGTTCAAATCGACGAGTTTACGTGCGGCGGTCAGCTGGAGAGAGGATGTTGAAAGCCTGTCAGTTGCCTACAGTAAAACATGGTGGAGGTTCAGTAATGGTTTGGGGTTGTTTTGGCAATAGTAAAGTTGGAAAAATCTTTAGGATAGAAGGAATCATGCGAAAAGAACAGTATCAAGAAATTTTGCTAACTCATGCTTCTTTCTGGAAGAGATATTTTCAGGGGAAATTTATTTTTCAGCATGACAACGACCCTAAACTTTCTGCTAAACAAATTGGAGAACTTTTGGACCAATGGAAATCCGATGACGTCCTGGAAGTGATGACTTTTCCTCCACAATCACCCAACTTGAACTCCATCGAATTGCTGTGGGACCAGGTGGACAGGTGTGTTCGAAAACTCAATCCAACATCACTTGTGGGAACCTTTACAAGCAAAATGGGTTAAAATAACCAAGGAAACTTTGAAGAAGAAACTACTGGATAGAATGCCGAAACTCTGTAAAGCGGTACTTAAAAACAAAAGATGTCACATAGATGAGAAAAATCCTGGAAAATCATGAATATTTTTCTGATTTTCCAGACTGTAAATAATGTGAAATTCATTAAAAATTAATTAAAATTAAAAAAAAATTATCTGGGTTTTTGTTGTCTTGGGACTGAAATAACTAGCTGGGCAAATACTTTCTGACGGTAGTCTATTTTAAGTCTTCAAATACAAAAAAAAACATTTTTTATATAATTTTCTAAATGATTTTTTATAGAGTTTTTTTGCAGCATCATGGAAGCCATTTTGTGAATTTTGACCTGTTGGCGTGCACGATTGCGGCTCACTGAACGTCTGGAAAAAAATGTCCTTAGAAAAAGTATGACTGTGGCCCCAGTATAGACCAAGATTATTTTAATTAAGCAAAAATTCACAAAATGGTGGACCTCCAAAGTTGGTGCTCTCAAAAATAGCAATTTTTTTTCTTAAAAAAAAATCAAAAATTGAGAAAAAAATTAACCAATATTTTTTATTCTAGGGGACTATTGTTGTGTAGAAGAATATATTAAAATTTCAGACCGATCGGTTGAATGGTTCTTAGGTTATCGTGCACGCCGATTACAAAAACAAAAAAAAATTGGATTTGTTTATATCGTAAAAAAAACTATTTTTTATTATTATATTTCCATATTGTTTTGCCTTTTAGCTACGCATATGAGTTTAATATAAAACCATAGTTTACCAATAACCAATTCTCAATAAAAGATATACTATGTACACTTACTAATAGATCAGTGAAACAACTACTTTCTATAATTAATTATTTTCTTTGTAAACTTCTTGATAGCGCCAAGAAGTCGCCAAACTCTGTAATCACTAGGATGTTAGGTAAATATTTGTTAGCTGAACTTAAGAGTACGCCTATGCTAAATTTTGAAGAGTAAATATATAAAATATTAGGCAGTCAGCTAAAGAGAGGATTATTGCATTATTATTATTCTGAGTTAATTAACAAAAGACATAAACGGCATTATTATATTCATACGAAGCTAATAAAATTTACTTAATAAAAAGTTTTATCACGTATTATTTCTGATCGACTTAAAAACCAGTAAAGCAACAGTCGTTTAAAACAATATCTAAAAAGTGTTTCTGTTACTGTCATGCTTTGCCAGTAGGAAAAACCGTGCATTTGTACCTTATTTCATTTAACATGCATTAGTTTTTTCAGAATTATTAAAAATGTTCATCGTGCGCTAACTTTTATAGATTTTTTTTAGAATCTAATAGATAAATTTTTTCTCCTTCATGATGTCTAATTCCCATGGTCATTTAAAATTGTAGATATAAGCAGCAATAATCGATAAGAGGATGTCGACACGCGTATACATCGACATTTCTTTGTGTCAACGTCCCTAAATGAGTAACTCAGGTGGTGCATAGATGGTCCCTATTTCTCTCAAAATACAGGGTTGTAACTTCTCTCGATCCTTTATAATTCTAAGGGTGGAATTTCCAGTGTCCCTTATTACTATGCTACAGGAGGCATGTTCTTTATTTTCATTCGATGGTACCATGCGACAAAATTATATGTAAAAACTACATTTGTTACTTTCTTAAATTATCTCAATCATTTTTTACGTTCTTTTGTGTCCTTTATTAAGCAGTAACCAAAAAGAAGAAATATGTAAACTACAATCAAAGCTTTGTTTTGATTTAGATAAAAAAAATAATCAAAAATTACTAATACTGTAGCGGCAACATACCAAAGACACTAATGAAAGTCTATTACCATAAACGGAAATTCCACTCTGATCACAACGTCGAATATTGTCGGTAATAGTCCTATTCTTGTTTCTCTTGACTATTGTGACGAAGAAAGACTGGTTCTGGCAGGCGTACAACGTTTTTAATGTGACACATCTAAGGACGAGGTCACACTAATGTGAAATGATCCGAAGCTTGAAACTAACGGAGTCGTTAAAAATGGCCGTCGTTTCGAAATACTAGGTTTTCTATGAAACTTAGGATGCTTATTTTCGAGTCACTCAGTTCTTTACTAGGGTTGCTGGTGCGACAGCTCATGTCTTCATTGCTATTGAACCCTTAAGAAAATATTTCAATCGTAAACGCCTAAATCTGCAGCTATATAACCTATAATTTTCTACAGCAGCACTTAATTTAAGTGTTATTTTCGAAACAAAAATGTAAAAGATGTGTTGAAAAAGCAATTTTACCAAAATGAAAAAAAATATCCATGGGTACGGTCAGCTTAATGCTTGACAATTTGCTTAAAGGACCCGATACTGGTATTTGTGTTGTTGCAAGGGAAAAAGTAATCGAATTATGTGGGATAAACAAACAGCAGATTTTGATAACATAGAGGTATCTGTTCCTTCAGGTGTAAGAGAAGGCAAAGCTATACCTTGTACCATGGTAGCAGAAAATGACCATAATGCTGAATTAATAAAAGTTGAACCAGAAATTGAAAGGGTGCCTTTTGATGATACTTATGAATATAACATGCAAGAAACTAAGCTAATAGGTCAGATGGAGGATCGCTGGGAATGTCTAGATAATAAGTAGGTTTAAAACATAAGCTGTGTACAAGGTTTACTTCATAACTATGGCACAGATTATGACAACTATAAATAATCAAACGTTTGGTAAAATTTCGGTACGCGGACTTTTCAAAAAAATGTCTTAATTTTGAAAGATTTACGAGAAAAAATCGGTGGGGGGGACTGTTTTTGCTAACCTAAACTAACTCTGGTCTTCAGTCACTAATATACCAGGTGTACAAGTATGACTAAAAAAACATCTTAAACTCGGAAGAATAATAAAAAATGCTTTATTCAAAGTATGCTCCATCGCTTGTTATACAATTTTCCCATCTTTCGGGCAATTTGTGAATACCACGCCAGTAAAAATCTTCCCTTTTTAGTACAAACCATTCATCGAGCCATTTTTTCACATCTTTGTATGAACCAAAGCGTTGTTCAGCAAGTGCGTTACCCATCGATGCAAACAAGTGGTAATCGGAAGGAGCCAAGTCTGGTGAGTAAGCCGCATGGGGTAGAACTTCCAACGTATCGCGAACTAGTTGTGCTGTATGTGATGGGGCATTGCCATGAAGAAAAATAACTTTGTGTTGCCTCTTTTGGTATTCTTGCCTTTTTTTCAAACAGCGAACAATTCAAATCAGTCAATTGTTGTTGGTAACGTTTAGTATTAACCGTTTCCCCAGGTTTTAACAGCTCATAATAGACCACGCCCCTCTGATCCCACCAAACGGAGCATCGTCTTTATGCCAAAGTGATTCGGTCTTGCAGTCGATGTGGATGGTGCGCCTGAGTCTACCCATGATTTTTTGCGCTTGGGATTCTCAAAATAAATCCACTTTTCATCCCCTGTGACTATACGATGCAAAAACGACTTCCTTTTATACCGAGCGAGCAAAATGTTATGTGTTTTTGCATTTTTTCATTTGCCAGTTGTTCAACTCGTGAGGTACCCATCTACCGGCTTCTGAATCTTTCCCATCTCGCGTAGCCGATTGGAAACAGCTGGTTGACTAATGCCCAATTGCTCCACGAGTTGTTTTTGTGTTTGCGAATCATCTTCGTCCAACAATGCTTGCAATTCCACATCTTCGTATTTTTTTGGCGGTTTTCCACGTTCCTTGTCTGCGACATCGAAGTCATCACTTTTGAAACGTCGAGACCATCGTTCACATGTATCTTGCGGTGGAGCATGTTCACCATAAGCTTCTCAAAGTAATCGGTATGATTCAACAGCAGTTTTCTTCAAATGAAAACAAAAAATTAATGCTGTGCGCGAATGCTCTTTGTTCGGTATAAATTTCGACATATTGAACACAACAACACACCACTATACACACACTTTTCCAATTTATCACTTGTGCGCGTCTGACACTTGTTGATGACACAACAAAATGGCTCAGTGTCAAGTCTTTATAGCACAAACTGCATTGGTCACCATCTGTTGTCTAAAATCCGCATTTCATTCTTTCACATTAAGGTAAGACATTTTTTTCATTCTTGTTTAGTTGAGGTTAGTGCTGCTTAGTTTAGGTTAGCAAGAATGGCCTCCCTCGATTTTTTCTCATTAGTTTTTCAAAATTAGGCCATATTAAGCCTATGTTAAAAACCAAAAACTTCTCTTTTTCTGGGAAGCCCACATACCTAAATTTTCCCAAATATTTTTATATAAGAGTTAGTGAAAAACATAATGCAACATAGTAAAGATACTTAAAACAGTCAATTGCCACAATAGGATAAAATTTGGTTTATAATCTCCATACTTCTATAAAAAGGAATGGATACACAGATTTGTCATTTCTAAACAAGACAATATCAAAATAGCCATCTTTTGGGCAGCATCACATGACAGTTTCTCAAATCATATTTGAAATTTGTGTTGTTCCTAAAAATATATATAAT
Source organism: Pachyrhynchus sulphureomaculatus (assembly GCA_019049505.1). Classification (NCBI taxonomy): domain Eukaryota; kingdom Metazoa; phylum Arthropoda; class Insecta; order Coleoptera; family Curculionidae; genus Pachyrhynchus; species Pachyrhynchus sulphureomaculatus. The sequence continues at coordinate 120,134,712 of CM032451.1, forward strand.
TTGACAGTGTACATACACACTGTCAGGGTTGCTTTAAACTTTACATGCTGTTTCACAACTCATATTATTAAAAAATCAAAGTAAATTATAATATCAATTCACTGTTATTAAAAGAAAAAATACTGTATTATTTTTAACAGGGTAAATGTTTACCGGAATCAGTAATATTGCACTTTTAATTTTGATTCACATGATTTACATTTCTTTTCTGGCCTTTTATTGGAATTTGTAATAATTTGTTTGTTTTTAGCGAAGTGAAATGTGAGAGAACAAGCAGTGACACATATTATGAGGACCCTAATTTCATAAAATCTGAAACATTGGACATAAAAGACGAAGAAATGTAAGTGTATTAAGAGTTGTAAGGAGTTAACTAACTAGATATTGGAAATAGAGTTGAAGTTTACAATTTGTAAACCTAATAAGAACCAACAAACCCGAGCAATTTATGTTTCTCGAGCCACATGATCTGAAATTTGTTATTTCGAAACCTAAAGGTCACAAGATGAATTAACATAGCCATTTTTCAGCCATTATTTGAACATATTTTGACCATTTATCATCATTTGGTTCATCTTGTGACCTGTAGGTCTTGAAACAACAAATTTCGGATTGAGAAACATAAATTGCTTTGGTTTCTTCATTCAAATAATGCAAACTTCAAAAAAATTTCTAAGAATTATCCAAAAATGGTAGAAAAATAACTAAAAATTGGTGATAATTAAAAAATCGGCTTCGAGAGATTTTTTGGAAGTTTACAGTCCCTGGCCAAATTATTAGACGCACTGCAAGATTTCATGTAAAATATTAATTACCGAGTGATATTGTACCGTTTTATTATTTTAAATTGATTTGTTTTTTATTTTTATATTATCTAATCAATTACCTATTTATTTGACATAAATAAAACAGCATTAATTTAGAAAAGCATAAGTTTATTAAGTTTTAAAGAAAAGTGAAATTAATGTTAGTAAAAGTCAATATTTAGTTGAGCCACCTTTAGCCGCTATCAAAGCTTTAATTCTGCGCGGCATGCTATCAATGCAAGATTGTACTGTCTCCTGCATTTGAGGATGATGATTCCACACATGAAAAATCTTTTCTAGGAGCTGGGTTTTGTTGGTAATCACATCTTTAGCCACTTCTCTTTTCATCAGCTCCCACACATTTTCAATGGGGTTCATACCCGGCCAATCCAACAGAGGGATATTTTTTTCTGCCAAAAAAGCTTTAACAGACCGAGCAGTGTGGCAGGGAGCTCCATCTTGCATGAAAGTGAATGGTTCCCCATTTAGAAACCATTCTCTGAGCTGCGGAATCAACCGATTTTGTAATACTTCTTTGTACTGATCTTGCCTCATTATTCCTTTGACGACGTACAGACGTCCAGTGCCCTTGCCGCTGATGATTGACCAAATCATCACTTTGGTGGGATGTTTAACCGTCGGGACGACACAATCAGGATGAAACTTTTCTCCATGACGACGACGCACATACTGAGCTTTATTCTGCGAAATTTCGAATGTGCTTTCGTCACTGAAGCAGACCTGTCAAAAATCGGAAAAATATATAAACTTCCATGTTTATTTGCTTTATTTAACTGAAAATGATAATAATGTATCAATTATTGATTAAATTGCTGTATCTTACCGATCTCCAGAAGTCCACATCTTTGTCTTGCCATTATTTGGCCCACTTCAGGCGCTTTGCTTTCATTGCAGCTGTTAACTTGGGTTTCCTGGCGGGGCGACAGGCCTTAAAATCTAATTCTTTCAATTTTCTTCGAACAGTGCGCTCAGAAGCATTTACGCTAGCATCCTGGAGTTGTGATTTTATTACCTTTGTGGTAGCAAATCTGTTTTCTACACAAATTTTCTTCAAACATCTCTGACCGTGGAGTGAAAATTGGTTTTTCTACCGCATCTTTTCTTTCTTTCCGGGCTTAATTCCTTCCCTGACTCAATTTTCTTTTTTGTGCGTCGTACACTAGCTTCAGAAACCTCCAATCTTCGTGATATACCGAGAGGTTTGTAAATGTTTTCGCAATCACAAGGGCCTTCACTTCAGCTTTTTTACGTGGTGAAAGATCGCCTTTTCTACCCATAATGAAAATAGTCCAATTACTTTTTTAAAACACTGCATACAAAATAAACTAATAACTGAGTAGTATAAAACTGTTAAACAAACAATCACAGTCCATAAAGCCACATAAACACATCCGTACCTGACTCGATTCCGATCGCGACTGATACAGGTTTGTACTTATTTACGTTCATGTATCACTTTGTCAACACAGTGTTACCATATGTTAAAAATAAATACAAATATGTAGTCTACAACAATAAAAATCAATAATATTGTAGTTTAAATATACCATTATTGCATAAAAACTCTTAAGAAACATAAAATTACTAAAAAAAATACAGTGCGTCTAATAATTTGGCCAGGGACTGTAGTTACGAGTATTTTTAAAAAAAAAATTTTCGAAGTCAGTTGGAAATTAAGACGTGTAGTTATTTTGAATGAAAAATTAAATTCCTGGACCACAGTGCGATGACTAAAAAGAACTAAAAGGCAAAAAACCCAAGTTAATTTATAGTCATTTTAAATAGGATTTAACTTTTTGGATCGAATGATAACTATCGCTAAAACGTGAGTCGAAGGACTGATGCTAAATCACCTCAATCCAAGAAGTTTCGCTGACCGAAATCAGCAGGAAAAGTGCTTGCTCCCATTTTTTAATACAAGGATACTTCTTCTTTTGAAAGGTCTGTAACCATGTTATAACCGATGTGCTAAGTGTATAAAGCTGAAAGAAAATTACATTTGATGTTTGATTTCGAGATTTGCTTGTTGATATATATATATATATATATATATATATATATATATATATATATATATATATATATATATATATATATATATATATATGTATATGTATATATATATATATATATATATATATATATATATATATATATATATATATATATATATATATATATATATATGAGAGCATATTAACAAGTTTCAAAGTTTTTTAATCTTTAGGAATAGGAAAAAGTTGCAGGGGGCGATATCCGGAGAATACAGAGGCTGTAGCATCATAATGGTGTTCGCCAAAAACTACGAACAAGCAGTGAAGTATGAGTAGGTGCATTATCGTGGTGCAATTGGCATGAGTTATTTCGCCACAGATCCGGAGGCTTTTTCGGATTGCTTCATGCAAACGGCGTAAAACTTCCAGATAGTACTCCTAATGGTACAATATGCCCCTGCAGCGGGTCGGTGTACCGGCCTACACGAGCCATTTGGTCCAGAACTGTTTTTCAAACAACGTCGATGTTTTAACCTAAGGAATTCTAGCCTCCTAACAGCCAGTCGTGGCCAAATAAAATGTCTATTTCGGGCACATTCTATTACCTAATCGAGAATATTACTTGTACTTCTGACAACATACAGGTTGTACAATCGTGCCCAAATAAAATGTACATTTCAGGCACGGTCTGTTACCTAATCAGCAATATTACTTGTACTTTTGACAACATACAGGTTGTACAGTCGTGGCCAAATAAAATGTACATTTCAGGCACCTTTTATTACCTAATCGGCAATATTATTTTTTACTTTTGTCAACATATAGGTTGTACAGTCGTGGCCAAATAAAACATACTTTTCGGGCACATTCTATTAACTAATTAGCAATATTACTTGTACTTCCGACAACATACAAGTCGTACAGTCGTGGCCAAATAAAAGATACATTTCAATCATATTCTATTAACTAATCGGCAATATTACTCGTACTTCTAACAACATGGTCTCATGGTAGGCAGGCAGGTGGCCTTGTGATCCGAGCCAAAGGCACCAGGCACAGATAAAAAGGGCAAGAGGTTGGGATTTGATTTTTTAAAAACGATGTATTAAAAAGAAACAAATTATGCAGTTGGCTATACCTAAACATCAACACTCTACAGCTCAGATCATCAATTTAACAGAAACCAAAATCCTTAATTGTATTACCAACTTCTATAAACGAAAGTTTTGGGAATCAATCGAAATTTACAAACACCCTAACAATATTGGTATTATCAGGTATAAATACTAGGCTTGTGTTTCTTGGAGCTCATTCGGTGTTCTAATCTCAAAGAGGAAAGATCCCTGAACATTACTCGTGCAATCATAGACAAAACGTTGAAAAATTAGGCACGTTCTAGTTCCAAAAACCACGATTTTCCACTCTTCCATGTCATTTTGTTATATTTTCAAGGTTATTTTCGTAGTATTGCCAGTTATTAAATTTATTATGAAAAATCTGTTCAAACATTTTTTCTTTTTACTCGTTAAGAGTTCAAAAAAAGAGGTCGTTCTTTAAAACAAGATTCATGTGGTGTTCTAGACTAAAGTGCTAAGAAGTGATGAAACATCTTTTGTTTATGAGATTGTTTATTAACAACGAAATATGATTTTAGTCGTACTAAAATAATATAAAAGCACTACAGGCCATGAAGGCCTAGGGCTTAGTAAAACTTGTGTCCTTTTCCTTCGTTCCCTCTTCCATCAAGTATTGTTGGATCGTATGTCTCTATTCTGTTCTGCGCCTTCGTCCTCCAGTCTCTGACCCCTATGGCTTTTAAATCCTCCTCAACATGTTGCAACCATCTCCTCCTCGGCCTTCCCCTCCTTCTCGCGCCGACAGGCTTCATCGCCAGCACCATTTTCGGCAGTCTCTCTCTTGTCAAACGTTGTACGTGTCGTCTTTACGCTCTTATAAAAGATGTGATTCTAGGTCCGTCATATAAGTCTTTCAGTTGCTGATTTGTCCGCCTAGTCCACCCTTCCGGTGTATTTCTTCCTCCGTAGATCACTCTTAACATCCTTCTTTCCCACCTCTCTAGCGTCTCTTCTTCTTCCAATTTATTCATTACCCATGTTTCACATCCATAGGTGACAGTAGGTCTTATGACCGATGTATAAATCCTCAGTTTTGTCTTTCTAGAGATGTACTTTGATTTCATTAAAGCATTCAGGCTCCCACATTTTTGGTTGCCCTTTGCCATTCGCGCCTTCAATTCGCTCCCCTCATGCCCGTTTTCTTCCAGCAGTACCCCCAAATATATAAATCTATCCACTCTCCCAAATTTATATTCCCTTCCATCATAGGTCACTACATCAAGTTATTTTTCTTTCTTAGTTTCTGTGCTTCCTGCTATCATATACGAGACTGGTTTGAAAAGTCCGTGCAAAAATAAAAACTACTTATGTGTTTGGGGTAAACCTTTTTTATTTTTCGACATAGTCTCCTTTTAGGCTTATACACTTCGTCCAACGATGTTCTAGTTTGTTGATCCCTTCCGAATAATAGGATTTGTCCAAGTCTGCAAAATATCCATTAGTGTCTGCAAACACCTCCTCGTTTGAATAAAATCTTTGTCCCGCCAGCCATTTCTTCAAATTGGGGAACAAATAGTAGTCCGAGGGAGCCAAGTCTGGAGAATAGGGGGGATGTGAAACGAGTTGGAATCCTATTTCCATTAATTTTGCGACCACAACTGCTGAGGTGTGTGCTGGTGCGTTGTCGTGATGGAAAAGGACTTTCTTGTGGGCCAATCCCGGGCGTTTTTCTTGCAGCTCGGTTTTCAAACGGTCCAATAACGATGAATAATATTCACCTGTAATAGTTTTACCCTTTTCCAGATAGTCGATGAGGATTATCCCTTGCGAATCCCAAAAGACAGTCGCCATAACCTTTCCGGCCGAAGGAACGGTCTTCGCCTTTTTTGGTGCAGATTCCCCCTCATTGTTTAGATTGTTATTTGGTCTCAGGAGTAGAGTAATGTATCCATGTTTCATCCACAGTGACGAAACAACGCTTAAAGTCCTCCGGATTCTTCTGGAACAGCTGCAAACCATCCTTGCAACACTTCACACGATTCCGTTTTTGGTCAAGCGTGAGCAATCGCGGCACCCATCTTGCGGATAGCTTTCTCATGTCTAAATGTTTATGCAAAATATTATGTACCCATTCAGTCGAGATGCCCACAGCACTAGCAATCTCACGCACCTTAACTCTTCTGTCATCCATCACCATATCATGGATTTGATCAATGATTTCTGGAGTCGTAACCTCCACAGGCCGTCCAGAACGTTCAGCCTCACTTGTGCCCATATGGCCTGTCCGAAAATTTTGAAACCACTTATAAACTGTTCTAATCGAAGGTGCAGAGTCACTATAATGTTTATCAAGCTTCTCTTTAGTCTCCTGAGGCGTTTTGCCTTTCATAAAGTAATGTTTAATCACCACACGAAATTCTTTTTCGTCCATTTCTTGAAAATCACTCGACTTCCTTGATTCACACGAATGCCAAACACAAAGAAATAGACCAATATGGCTGAAACTTGGTGTGCGTTCATTCAAGAGATGCTACTAACTAAACATGACCTCGATACGCGCCGGTGGTGCCATCTCTCGGACTTTGCACGGACTTTTCAAACCAGCCTCGTATTTCGTTTTCTCAGAGTTGATTTCTAATCCATACATACTTGCCTCTTTTATTAGTCTTTTCATTCTTTTTACCAGTTCTCTGCTAGACTTGGCCATCAACGTCAAATCATCCGCATATGCTATACACTGGTGCTCCTTATTAAAAATTGTACCGTTAGCCTCTAGGCTGCTCTCTCTTATTATCCTCTCCAAAACTAAGTTAAATAACGTCGCAGACAGTGGGTCACCCTATCGTAGTCCCCTTTCCACTATAAAATCCTTTGATTTCAGGCCATTCCACACTATTTTATTGGTCGTTTTTTGTAGAGTCGTACTAATATCGTCTTATTTTAAACTTTCTTTTTATTTTTTTTAGTGCGTATTCAAGTTATTTTATCCGAGATAATCAGGGAAGTTCTACTGTTCCCGAAGATGACGGTGATAAAATAATATGGGAAGAAACTATTAAAAATGATTTTGCTGATGATATGAAATCTATACAAGATCGTCTTTTTAAATTTGGTCAGTGTATTTATCAAACAACAACGACAAATTGTTTTGTGCAGAAAAATCCCGAAGATGACAAGTTTAAATATGCTCATTGTAATTATCAGACAGAAAATGAAATCAATTTAAATCCACATCAGTTAGTACATAAAAATTCTAGTGAAATCAAAATGTTTAAATGTGAGCACTGTAATTATCAATCAAAACAGAAAGTTAATTTAAATCGGCATCTATTAGTACATAAAAATTCCAGTGAAATCAAAATGTTTAAATGCGTCCATTGTAATTATCAGTCAAAACGTAAATCTGGTTTAAATGAACATCTATTAGTCCATAAAAATTCCAGTGAAATAAATATGTTCAAATGTGAACACTGTAATTATCAATCAAGACAAAAAGTTAATTTAAATCGACATCTATTAGTACATAAAAATTCCAGTGAAATCAACATGTTGAAATGTGGGCAATGCAATTATCAAACAAAACAAAAAGGTAATTTAAGTCGACATCTATTAGTCCATAAAAATTACAGTGAAATCAAAATGTTTAAATGTGAGCATTGTAATTATCAAGCAAAACAGAAAGGTTATTTAAATCAACATCTATTAGTCCATAAAAATTCTAGTGAAATCAAAATGTTTAAATGTGTCCATTGTAATTATGAGTCAAAACGTAAAGCTGGTTTAAGTGACCATCTATTGGTCCATAAAAATTCCAGTGAAATCAAAATGTTTAAATGTGGGCATTGCAGTTACCAAGCAAAATATAAAAGTAATTTAAATCAACATCTATTAGTACATAAAAATTCCAGCGAAATCAAAATGTTTAAATGTGGGCATTGTAACTATCAAGCAAAATATAAAAGTAATTTAAATAAACATCTATTAGTACATAAAAAAGTCAGTTAAAACAAAATGTAAAACAAGTTTTATGAATATTCTGTTACATCATAAAATTGCTAAGTAAAAAGGGAAATGTTTACAAGGGACTATTGTAATTTTCAAACAAAATATAAACTAAATTCTAAAAGGATACCTATTACTACATAAATTCGCCCAGTTTTAATATCGATAAAGGAACATAATTACTTTTATATTTGAAATAACTGCAAAGCACACACCCATATCCAACTAAACTTCGATCAAGTGTTTGGATCATAGAGATATTAGAACAGAGGAGAGAAATTATGTAGCCTGCTGTAAGCGAAAACGTATAGTCGTTAAAAAGAGAAGTAAATAATATGAGTCAATTCCCTCTCTCTTACTCTGCGCTTGAGCGCTGAATTCCGGCGCCGGCAATGTAAAATTTGAGAATATACTTCGTGACGGTTTATTTATTTAAGTCAATTTAAATTTTCTAACTTTTTTTTTCATTTAAATAATAGTTTACGAGTACATGTATACATAACTTGATTTATACAAGTACAATGTGATTTAATATCCCATTCATTTGTGTTGTGTCTCTCCCTAGCAGATGAAGAAATGGCAGGTGTTGTGCCTGTGCTATTTTAGATTTAAATTCTTAAAAACCCATCTTAATAATTCAGGTACAATGTAGTAGATATTTAGTTTTTGGACTGATTTGATAAAATATTTACAAAATGGTTCGAACTTGCATTCTATGCAAAAAGAACTGGACTCCTACTAATCCTTCAGTTTTCATCTGCAAGTATTTGTATTAAATTTATAAAAATATACAAGCTGTATTAAGTGTTTATTTAGTTGTCAGGTAAAGATTTTTTCACTTTAAGATGTTATTTTATATTTAGTGGAGAAATCATTACTTTAAACGATATTTAAAAAAATTATTCAGATTTTCAGAAATTTATTCGTTTTTTTTACTCAATCAAAAAATTATGATTCCTTTAGCGTCCCAAAAAACTAACGCCATCGCTTTTCCAGCCGACAGAATTGCGTTCACTTTCTTTGGGGTCGGTTCACCAGATTTTTTCCATTGCTTGGATTGTTGTTTTGACTCTGGACTATAGTGGTGAACCCAGGTTTCGTCCATTGTCACAAACCCGTTAAGAAAATCTTGCGGATCAACCTCAAACATCTCTAAACAGTCGCGAGAAATCGTGAATCGAATTCGTTTTTGTTCAACTCTAAGCAATCTGGGGACCCATCTAGCGGAAACCTTAGAAAATCCGAGTTCGTTCGCAATGATGTTTTGTGTTCGTTTATATGAGATGCCTATAGTGTCTGTAATCTCCCTGATAGTTTAATCTACTGTCTTTCAATATGAGATCACACACTTTGCCGATGTTTTCTTCAATTGTAGCCGTCGTGGGCCGGCCGGAGCGAGGGTCATCTTCGATGTTCTGTTGTCCATGTTTAAATTCTGCAACCCATTTTTTCACAGTTGTATATAACGGAGCAAATTCCCCTAGTGTTGTTTTCATGTCATCGTGGATCTCCTTTGGTGTTAATCTTTCTTTAAACAGGTACACTCAATGACCGCACGTTGTTCATTTTTTCCACTTTTTTTTAAAAACACTGCACTTGGTCTCACTAAACTCGTTCTAACCTAAAAATCACAAATTCTACAGCAACAAAACTTTACACTATGACAACCAAAGAAAGTACGAACTTATTGAGGGTACTATAATAAAAATATTATAATTATTTTTGGTGTGGCCGCGAACTTTTCATTCCATCCTCGTAAAATTGTAATTTATTTATCATTTAGTGTAGTTTTAATGATTTTCCAAAAATTTTTTTGTAGATTGACCTAATTGTTTTTGACATTTTGTCCTGTGTAGGCTTGTTTATGCTCGGATTATTCTTTAACTTGTAAATATTTTAATGATATGGCAGCTTATTTATAAGAGTTTACTTTCTACAACAAATAAAGCGATTTACAAAAAAATGATGTTTGAATGAATCCATTGTAATTTTCAAACAAAACGTAAAAGTTTACAGGGACATCTATTACTACGTAAAAATTTTAGTGAAATTGAAACTTATTGTAATTTTCAAATAAAATTACAAGAAATTTAAGACACCTATGATTACATAAGAAAAATAAACGAGGCCTTTGTAGGTGTTCTAAAAATTCAAGATCTGTTCAAAAAGCCGTTCTGCTGAAGTCTGCTTCACACTCGAGTATTTAATCCAAGTGGAAAGCACCACTTACTCTTCTCACTACGCGGTAAAAAATATCGGATATCATTTTCAGAGTGACCTTAAACCTCTTTTAATGAATCTAATCAAAAATCTCATCCCGCTTAATTTGCAGGACATTAACTTGACGCAAGTACGAGGCATGTTTTTTTAAGTAAGTACCGTTTTGCGATTCCGCCGCCGCAGCGATACGGTCGGCGTTCCGCGCATGCGCGCTGGTAATCTACATCTCATGTCTACGCACTGACGCCATTACAGTCTGATTCTTCATTGTATACGTTGTTTACTGAGTGTTTAAGATGCCTCCGACAATCGTGAGTCCCGCCGATTGTGAAGTACGGGCTGTTATACGATTTCTTAGTGCTAAAGGCGTAAAACCGATCGATATTCATCGTGAGATCTGTGAAGTTTACGGACAAAAACATTATGAGTGATGGAATGGTAAGGAAATGGGTGAGAGCATTTAAAGATGGCCGCACAAATGTGCATGATGAAGAACGGAGTGGGCGTCCTTCGGTCGTTAATGAAGATTTGGTGCAGAAAGTGGACGAAAAGGTGAGAGAAAACAGACGCTTTACAATTTCATCATTGTGCGACTGCTTTCCTCAATATTCTCGTAGTGTTTTGTATCGCATTGTGACCGAGAACTTGAATTACCGGAAATTGTGTTCACGTTGGGTTCCAAAAATGTTGACGGATTTGCACAAAACCCAACGTTTAGGCAGTGCATTGACTTTCCTTGAGCGGTACCACAATGAAGGTGAACATTTTTTAGACCAAATTGTTACTGGTGACGAAACATGGGTGGCCTACGTCACACCAGAATCGAAACAACAATCCATGGAATGGCGACATTCATCATCACCCAAAAAAGCGAAGTTTAAGCAAACAATTTCTGCCCGCAAAATCATGTGCACAGTTTTTAGGGACAGAAAAGGAGTATTGCTAGTGGAGTTTCTGCCTCGTAATGAGACAATCAATGCAGCGTCTTATTGTGACACATTGAACAATCTGCATCGTGCAATCCAGAACAAAAGACGTGGCAAGTTGAGTAAGGGTATCGTTTTGCTGCATGACAATGCCCGTCCACATGTGGCTAATCGGACCAAAGATCTCATCAAATCTTTTAAATGGGAAACTCTAGATCATCCTCCATACAGCCCTGATCTGGCGCCCAGCGACTACCATTTGTTCCTGCACTTGAAGAAGCACCTGGGTGGTCAGCGTCTTCAAGACGATAACGAAGTCAAAACATTTGTGATACAGTGGTTAACAAGTCAGGCGGCAGAATTTTATGAGGAGGGTATTCAAAAACTGGTGCCACGTTATGACAAGTGCCTCGATATTCACGGAAATTATGTAGAAAAGTAGATTAAGGTACAGGCTTTCATGTAAAAATAAAATTATAGCGATATCTTTGCACGTCTTTTTTTAATTCCAAAACGGTACTTACTTAAAAAACATGCCTCGTATGTCTTGGCATACATGAAAATGAAAGCTGTACAGATCATAGAGTACAATATACAAACAGTTTCATTCTGGATGTTGAAACCAACTACTTCAGAAGAACATTTTTGGAAATGTGCTACATAAAAACCTGCAAAAACAAGTTTTAGATGTTTTAACATCTTGCCGTCGAAGCCGAAACTAAACTGTAATTTTGATAAAAAAAAGATTAAGTCGCCAACCGCTCTTCGATGTTCCAAGGTATCAAGGTTTTTGATGAGTTCTGAATCTTCAATCAAGCGAACCGCTCTTTTCTGAATAGAGTCTAATAAATGCAGAGGATGTTTGGGAGCACAGCCCCACATATGGGACCAGTCTTCCATCGTTGATCGAATTTAAACTTTGTATAGAACTAACAGTTGTTGTAGGGTGTAAAGCTTTCCAGTTCGAAATAGTACTCACAGCTTTTGAGAAGCTCTCCTTGCTATGCATGCGACATGTTCATGTTAAGACACATTTGCTTGTAAGTTAACACCCAGCAACTTGAGTGATGATGATAGACGAATGGAGTGTCCCGACATAACTATGTCGGGTTCCGCAACGTTAACTTCTTTAGAAAAAATTACCGCTTGCATTTTTTTAGCGTTAAATTCTACTTGGGTACTGTCAGATAGAATTTTTTCCAGCACTTTGCTAAGTCCAACGACTTCCTGGTGTCTGCAGATATTTGCATGACTAGCCGATGTTCGAGCGTTAAAAGTGAACGAAGAAATAGGGGTACTGTCATCTGCAAAGCTGTAGCTTGGATTTCTGGTCCTCTTCAGTAGATCGTTAATGTAAATGAGAAAAAGACTGAGACAGTATGGAGCCTTGGAGTATACCGGTGTTGATAGTGAAGGTGTTAGAAAGAAATCCATCGGCTGCCATTCTTTACGTTCTGCCTGTCGTAGAAGGCGACTTAAAGAACAACTTAGATGGGAGATGCCTAGATCCCACTAGCATTGCCCGGGGTGATGCCATCGCATCGGCTTAGGCTGCGTGAAGTTGCTTAACGTTTCGTAGCTGTGCCAATGTCCCCGGACTGTGGGACTAAATAGCATGATGAGGCACTTTGATAAAAAAATTCCGGAGGTAAAATAGCTTCCCGTTCGGATCACCGAGTGGCAGATGATTCAGGGGCGTCAACATGCAGAAATCACAATTTTAATATAAATTTTTACAACATATGAGGTTTAAACTCGGCACACCAATTCAATACACCAACACCTTCAATCAAATAAACCTCATGTACTCGCTTTCTGTGAGATTAAGGTCAGTTCATCGACCAGCACAGTCAACTTTCTCTATCTTGAGTACGACCTCTATTCCTGGTTTAGGCGTAACTTTGGAATCTGTCTTTTTGTCATAAGAAACCTCTCTTGACAACGAGAGGAGACTCTAAAGCCCCGAAACTTTGATGTTATGTGGTTAAAAATAACGACTCAGCAAACCACAAGGTTTATCTGCTGTCTCTATCGACCACTAGGTAATACTAACTTTAGAATACTTTTTGCTTCTCTTGCAGACACATCATTTACAGATTAACTGTCTAAATGCCGAAATTGCCATCCTGGGCGACTTTAATGTCCACAACATCAACTGGTTTAAGTATTCAAATATTACCGATGAACAAGGTCGTGAAGCTGAATAATTTTCAATCGGTTGTAGCTTAACTCAGCTTATTGACTAACCAGCTTGGATCCCTGATAGAGACGGGAAGTTCGTTAGTCTTCTTGATCTGTTCTTAACCACCAATCCAGAGATTCACACTATCATTGTAAATCCACCATTAGGTTCTTCAGACCATAAACTGCTTCCGACATCGAGTATTCTACCAATCAGCGACAGAGAGGCGCGTTCACACTAATGTAAAAATCTGAAATTTGGAACTAACAAAATCGTTGAAAATTGCAGGATGTGTTCCTATTCATGACGTTGCTGAACCCGACATAGTCATGTCGGGGCACTCCATTCCCCTAGCATCGTCACTCAATTTGTTGGGCGTTAATTTGGGAGTAAATATGTCCTGGCAGGAACAGGTTGCAGGCATAGCAAGGAGAGCTTCTCAAAAGTTGCGAATATTATTTCGAACCAGAAAGCTTTACACTTCACAACAACTGTTAATTCTTTACAAAGCTCAAATTCGACCAACTATGGAATACTGCTCCCATGTTTGGGGCTCCGCTCCCAAACATACACTGCATTTGTTGGATTCTATTCAGAGAAGAGCTGTCCGTCTGATTGGAGACCCGGAACTGACAGGTGGCCTTGATTCGCTGGAACATCGAAGAACGGTTGGCGACCTGAGTCTGTTCTAAAAGTATTTTCGTGAAAAATGTTCGAAGGATGTAGCCCGCTTAATTCCTTCCAGAGCGGTGCATGTTAGAAATACACGTCGCGTTAATACTTTACATCCGTATGAGGTTCAGCTTGTTACCTCGCATACAACGCTTTTCAAGCAGTCTTTTATATAGAGAACATCATCGCTTTGGAGTCATTTGTCCAACGAGTACAATTTACAGCGATTCAAGAAGAACGTGATTCTCTTTTTTTCCGCACACGTCCCGCTCTTGGAGCGCTTCAGAGACTTCCCTGCAGCACGTGTGCTAGACTCATAAAATGCTTGCTCTCAAATCCCTCAGTTCTTTACTATCTGCACCAAAAAAAGGCGAAGACCGTTCCTTCGGCCGGAAAGGTTATGGCGACTGTCTTTTGGGATTCGCAAGGGATAATCCTCATCGACTATCTGGAAAAGGGTAAAACTATTACAGGTGAATATTATTCATCGTTATTGGACCGTTTGAAAACCGAGCTGCAAGAAAAACGCCCGCGATTGGCCCACAAGAAAGTCCTTTTCCATCACGACATCGCACCAGTATACACCTCAACAGTTGTGGTCGCAAAATTAATGGAAATAGGATTCCAACTCGTTTCACATCTCCCCTATTCTCCAGACTTGGCTCCCTCGGACTACTATTTGTTCCCCAATTTGAAGAAATGGCTGGCGGGACAAAGATTTTATTCAAACGAGGAGGTGATTGCAGACACTAATGGATATTTTGCAGACTTGGACAAATCCTATTATTCGGAAGGGATCAACAAACTAGAACATCATTGGACGAAGTGTATAAGCCTAAAAGGAGACTATGTCGAGTTTGAAACTAACAGTCATTGAAAATTGCAGGTGTTTCTATATACTAGGTTTTCTATAAAAATTAGGATACACTCTTGGTCATACTCACTCTCGAATCACTCATCTTTACTAGAGTTGCTTCTGCGATAGCGGATGGCTTCATTGCAATTGAACCCTTAAGTTAAGAAAATATTCCAATCGAAAACGCCTAAATCTGCTGCTTTCATTTCTGGATGCGTCCGATTTCCTAACCTATAATTTTCTACTACTGCATTATATTATCTGTTTACATAAGAATTTAATTAAGTTTGTTTCAGTTTCAAAATACAAATCGAAAATATTTGTGGTGAAAAAGTAATTTTACCAAAATCAACGGAAATATCCCTGGATATGGACAGTTTACTGCTCGAAAATTTGCTTAAAGAAGCTGACACTGGTATTTCTGTTGGTACAAAAAGGGAAAAAGTAATGGAATTATGTGGAACTGATAAACAAACAGCACATTTTGATAACACAGAGCTACCTATTGCTTCAGCTGTAAGAGAGGGCAAAAATATCCCTTGTACCATGCTAGTGGAAAATGATAATAATACTAAATTATTAATAAAAGTTGAATCAGAAATTGAAAATGTTCCTTTAGATGTTACAGTAGATATTTCAGCAAATAATTATGAATATAACATGCAAGAAACTAAGCTAATGGGTCAGATGGAGGATCGCTGGGAATATCTAGATAATAAGTAGGCTTTTTTTATAACATAGGCTGTGTACAAGGTTTACTTTATAACTGTGGGACAGATCATGACACTTAATGATAAATAATCAAATATTTTTGTATAAGAGTTGCTGAAAAACATAATGCAGCACAGTAAAGATATTTAAAACAGTCAGTTGTTACAACAAGAAAAAATTTGGTTTACAATCCGCATAATTCTATAAAAAGGAACAGATACACAGATTTGTCATTCCTAACCAAAACAATAACAAAATAGCCATCTTTTGGGTACCATCACATGATAGTTTCTGAAATCATATTTGAAATTTTAGTTGTTCCTAAACTATATATAATTAGATGCTGTTTCACAGCTCATATTATTTAGAAACAAAGTAAATATAATATCAATTCACTGCTATCAAAGGAACAAATACTGGGCAAATGCTCGAATGTAGGTTTTGGTTTGTCTGAAGCAGTGAAATTGCACTTTTAATTTTGATTTATATATATATATATATATATATATATATATATATATATATATATATATATATATATATATACTTTCATGGTCTTTTAATAGAATTTGTATTTCTATTGCAAGTAACACACAATTTCTTTGTTTTTAGCAAAGTGAATCGTGAGAGAACAAGCAGTGACAGATTTTATGATGACCATAATTTAATTAAATCCGAAACGTTGGACATAAAAGATGAAGAAATGTAAGTGTATTAGAGTTGTAAGGAGTTGGCTTAGAGTTAAAAGAGATAATGGAAACAAAGTTCAAGTTAACAATAAAATTACTTAATTACTTTTTTAAATGACACTAAATATATTTTTGTAAAGATTACAAAATCACATTGGAAATGTCTAGAGATGGAATATATTTTAAAAAATGTATTACTAGATCATTTATATAGTACTTGTGTACAAGGATTAATCTAGAAGCTGTTGCACAGATCATGACACTTAATACCCGAGAACCAAATATTTTGTTAAAAGAGTTATTGAAAAACATAGTGCAATGCTTTGTAAAGATACTTGAAATAAGTCAGTTGCTACAGTAAAAAAAAATTTGGTTTATAATCTGTATAGTTTTATAAAATAAAGACACACATCTGTCACCTCTAAATAATATAATTTCAGAATAGACTTCTTTTGGGAACTGTCACATAAGTTTCTCAAACCATGTTTAAAAATTGAGTTGTTTCGAAATATATATAATTTTACATTGTACATACAAATTGTCATTAAATCAATTAAACTTTGCATGCTGTTTCACAACCCATATTATTAAAGAATCAAAGCAAATTATATCAATTCACTGTTATCGTAGGTTTTTGTTTTACTCGAACCAGTAAAATCGCACTTTTACTTTTGGTTCACATGATTTACCCGTTTGGTTCATGGCCTTTTAGTGCAATTTGTATTTCTGTTGCAAATTATAGATAATGATTTGTTTGTTTTTAGCGAAATGAAACATGAAAGAACAAGCAGTGATATATTTTATGAGGACTGTAATTCAATAAAATCTGAAACGTTGGACATAAAGGAGGAAGAAATGTAAGTATATTAAGATTTATAAAGAGTTGACTTAGTGTTAAAAGAAATATTGGAAACAAGGTTCAAGTTAGTTTACAATTTGTAAACCTAATAAAAACTAAAATTTTACTCATAATGACAACAACAAACCAAGATATAAACCTATTTGAAGAACTTAATAAAACAACAAACATATCATCTGATCTTTATTTATTTATTTATTTGAGAATATATGGGTACACCCCTTTTTGCAATGTATTTATGAGACTTTACAATATAACCATATTAATAACAGAAATGACTGAAAATATGGAATGAAACACGAGAACCGCGTACACTCCCACCGTGAAAAAATCAACGCCAGAGCATTCCTTGTGAAGGAAGAGGGGGAACCTGAAAAAATGTTCAGCTCTTGGCACTGGTTCATGAATCTCATAGCCCTCAGCAGTGGTGAATGATAACCATAATTATTTCTGTAGAGGCCAGTAAAGAACAATTCAGTTTGCCTTAAATATTTATTTTTATTTATTTAGAACCAGACTTATTACAGTTCAATACAAAATATGCAATACCTATAAAGATAACACAAGTTATCTGCACAATAGGACTGGTGGACAAATAATCCTTAAGAACTATACACAATTATACTAAACTATACTAAAATACACAAACTTAAGTTTAACAAAAAAATAAAAAATGAATATTTATTGGTTGCTCAACAGTGGCAGTAGATACAGAAAAACTCAGAAAACAGAAAATAAAAACATTGAAGAATTAAAATAAAAACAATAACAAATAAAAAAAACGTACTTTCCATTAATTATATTGTGACCACACTTATATCTGATGATCCAATCCAACCTTTAAACTTTTTTTTTTAGAGTCTTACCTTTTAATTCTAAATTTTTCAGTTTTCCGGGCAGTTTGTTAAACACCTTCATAGCATTAATCTTACTGCTCTTAAATTTTATTCTTTTATTTATCTTTGGCAATAAAAGGTTTTTGTTTCTAGTTTTACTATGAGATTCTGCGTGTTCCTTTCGCATATTTGCATAATAAAGCAACAATGACTCCAACGTAAACATCTGTGAGATATTTAATGGGACAGAATAATTAGTTTGTTTTTTCAAGATTATCTTTAAGATCCTATTTTGCAAATTCGGCAACAAAATCCTAACATTATCATATGCTCCACCCCACGCAATCAAAAGCATAAAAGCAAATGCGATGGAAAAGAGCATAATAAATCGTTAATAGAGTCCCCGTCGACATAATTCTTGATAATTTAGCAAATATAAATAGCAGATATTTCGTTCTTTTCACTACATTCTCAACATGCTTATCCCATCTCATATGGCAATCAAACACAATGCCCAAATATTTACAGAATTCAACCCTTTTTACTCTACTGTGATTTATATTAATAGTTACATTATTCGGAATGCTATCACGATACACACCAAAAGTCATGAAGACTGTTTTTGAAATATTCAAAGATAACTGATTTAATGCTAACCATGTGGTTACTGTTTTTAAAAGATCTTTCATTTTATTTTGGGTTTTATCCCCCGTTTCCTCAGTGCTTATAATGGCTGTATAAGACTGTTTTTCCAAAATTTGAAGCATGTCATTTATGTATAAAATAAATAATAGGGGTCCAAGAATTGTTCCTTGTGGGACTCCACATGTGACTTGTTTAGGGGCACTAACAGTACTTGCTGTTTTGGCAGTTTGTATCCTATTATTTAGATAACTTCTAATTAAGTCAATACCATAATGATATAGTTTTTTAAAATAATTTCATGGTTCACTGTGTCAAAAGCTTTAGCTAAGTCCAAAAATGTTCCAATTATTGGAATATTTAAGTCTAAATTATTATAAATTGTATTACTCAAGAAATTTAAAGCATCTTTAGTTCCTTTACCCTTGACAAAACCATATTGGTGTTCTGATATTAATTTGTTTTTCTTAATAAAGTTGTATAAGCTAGAGTGTATGATTTTAGCTATATTAGATATTAAAGAGATAGGTCTATAATTTATTGGATTGTTTTACACCAGCCTTATAAATGGGTACTACCTCTGCAGTTTTTAATGCGTTTGGCCAAACAGATGTATTAATGCTTAAATTAAAAATATGATTTAAAGGTTCAATAATCTTATCAGCAATACTCTTAATAATTTTTACATGTATTCCATTGACTCCACATTTTTCTTTTAACTGATTTATAATGGCTCGGATTTCATGAGGGTCTGTTAATTTGATATAAATTGACTTTCTATTCATTTTTGGTAAGTTAAGTGACGCTCCCTGCGGTTTTTCAGTATTTTTAGCTTATCTTTGAGGTATATTAAATTTTACAAATTACATTAAAGTAGGACAATCTATCAACCTGTTAATTATCTTATACAGAAAATACTGATCATTCACTAAACGTCTATGAGCTAACAGATTCAAGTTCATTTGGCCCCTAATAATAGTATAATCATGGTCAACTATTGCTATATCACACTTATAAAAACACACAGTCGTAGAAACCTGTTCTCAATTTTTTGAGATTATACTTATGTATTTCAAACATTGGCGACCGGACAACCTCTGAACACTCCAGAACAGATCTCATCGACGTACAGTACAGGACCCTTAATGAGGACGATGATAAATCCCTGCGATTTCTATTTTTAAGTCCTAAACTCTTACTGGACTTGTTAATAATAAAATCAAATCAAATAAAGCTTTATTTTAAAAGAGATTGTTCCTTTGTCTACAAAACTATCTAATCTAAACTAATAACATGGAATATGAGTTAGTCATTTATATCAGTACAAAAATAAAAAAAAATATAATATAAAAATACAATAAAATATGAGTAAATTTGAGTTCAAGTTAAATTGGAGAAAGAATACAATGTCACTACATCAATCAAAATATCAGTCAGTATGAAAACAATGCAGAAACAAGAAGATGCCAATAACATAATTCAGAAAAAGACATATACACCTACACGCCATACACACACTCAGCAATCAAAGAGTGTCATCAAAAAACTCCCTAACTGAATAGTAGTAGCCTTCTCAATCAAGAGCCTCCGAACTTCCCTCCTAAATCGGTTATTATTTAAAATTCTCCTGACTTTCAAAGGCAAGTGGTTGACTATTTTTTTACTCATATATATTATAGAGTCCCTCATTAAAGCTGAAGAGGGAATGGGTAGTGAGGCCACATAAGATGAACGCGTCATGGACGCACAAGAAGCCCCTGTCTCTCCCTCAAACTTATTATGTATTAGGCAGGCTGTTTCAATAATAAATATACAGGGCAACGTCACAATTCTCTTAGTAATAAACACATTCCTGCAGGTTTGCCGAGAACTTAATTGGAACATATAACGCAGTGCTCGCTTTTGGAGCGTAAAGACCTTATTCAGTAATTGGTTAGAGCAGAAACCCCAGAAATATACCCCATAATGGAGGTGCGATTCAATCAGAGCAAAGTAGATATTTCTCGCGATAGAAACATCCAATTCCCGAGACACTACTCTCAAGGCGAAACATCCCTTGGCAATCCTTTTACAAAGATGCAAAATGTGAGTAGAGAATCTCAATTTAGTGTCTATAAACAAACCCAAAAATTTGTTATAAGTCAAGCCTACAATGTTAGTTTTAGAAATATTCAGGGTTAAATAATTTGAATGACACCAATCTACGATTTTCACTAGATCCCCACTGATGTCACATTCTAACTGTACCACGTCTCTGTTGTGCCACATCACGGTTGTGTCATCAGCAAACATCGTAAATACCCCTCTAACATTAAATTTTGAAAGGTCATTAATATAAAGTAGAAATTACAGAGGACCCAAAACAGAGCCTTATGGAACTCTACAAGTGACACTCAATTCCCGCGACTCATCACCGTTAAAAAAGACAGATTGACAGCACGATGATAAGTAAGATGCCAACCAGGCCAACGCCACACCTCTGAATGCGTAGATTTTAAGCTTACTCAGCAATATCCCATGATTCACACATTCAAAAGGTTTTGCTAGGTCACAGAACATCGCCGCAGCAACCTCTCCATCATTTAACTTGCCATACAGGTTTTCTAGAAACGAAAAAATCGCCTCATTAGCGTTTCTGCCAACCCGAAAACCAAACTGAGAGGTGCTCAACAAGTTATGCTGAAGGTCGAAATGGAGAATACGACCCCTCACAAGCCTGCCGACCATATATAGGTAATGATCACAAAAAGAGAGGCGATAATCAAATATTACTCCTAGATCTTTGCCCAAACTGTCCAACACTGTTCCATTAATAACATAATTACTATTGACATTCTTTTTTCCTCTAAAGAAGCTAACAGATTTATATTGATCTTGTTAAAGAAGGGGAAAGTGATAATATAGATTCATTCTTAGAATCAGTAACACAAGAACACTCTACTACAATAGAGAAAGAAAATATCGGTACCTCTATGGTAAGGGAGAAATCAGAATAAATAATTCTGAAACTGAGTTGTTTTCTATCTGCTCATCTATTTGTAAACGAGAATCTGAGTTAAGAATTGTCTTGAATAAACGTAAAGTTGTTGAAAAAAGTGGAGAGGACATTTTGGATCGTTCATCTTCAGTTTGGGACAGTGCTAAGGATTAGTAAGTTT
The DNA here is from genome assembly GCA_019049505.1 of Pachyrhynchus sulphureomaculatus. Classification (NCBI taxonomy): domain Eukaryota; kingdom Metazoa; phylum Arthropoda; class Insecta; order Coleoptera; family Curculionidae; genus Pachyrhynchus; species Pachyrhynchus sulphureomaculatus. Next base: position 120,156,362 of record CM032451.1, read on the forward strand.
TAGAAATGGTTGGTGATCATTGATATTTTAAAAATATTGATTATAGGTTCTCCAGGTAGAAGTAAATTGTTGAGAAATAGGGTAGAACTCACAAACTTTTGATACAAACATATTCTAGCAAATATAATAAAATATCGATTGAGTGTGCATTAAGGCAGCCTTGTGTCTTGTCTCCACTATTGTTTAACATATACTCTGAGCAAATCTTCAGAGAGGCATCGGAAGAAGCTGATGAAGGAATAGTGTTTAATAGGAAACGAATATTCGTTATGCTGACGATACGGCGGTTATGGCTGATAACTTAAAGGGTCTGTAACATCTTATGACAAAAATAAACGAAGTTAGTAATGACATCACTTTTCAAAAGCTCAGCAATAGAATTAAGCACAAAAATACTCCTAAGATGTTATATCTTCAGTGTCCTTCTTTACGGTGTGGAATCTTGGACGCTGACTGAAGCTACTTCTAAGAAACTTGAAGCATTTGAATGATGACATAATTTTAAAAATGTCTTATACTGACTATATTACCGACAAAGATGTCTTACGGCGCATGAACAAGAGATTGGAAATTATGGAAACTGTAAAAGTGGAAAAATTGGAGTATTTAGGACACATAATGAGGAATTCCCACAGATATGGATTACTATAGCAAATTGTCCAGGGAAACGTATTTGAAAAAAGGGGACCAGGACGCAGATGCATCTCCTAGCTAAACAATCTGCGAAATTGGTTCTCAACAAATACTACCGGTCTCTTCAGAGCTGCAATGGATAAAGTAATAATAGCCAGAATGATTCCCAACATTCGAACCGAATGTTGGGAAGGTACTTTAAGAAGAAGATAATAACAATAAAATTAAAAAAATAAACCGACACTCCGTCAAGTAAGAAGGTGTCACGCATCCTATTTCTAAGGGTACTAATAGAAAAATTTCGAAAAAATTCTGGAATATTCTCCATAAGGTAGATTGAATGAAAATGATCACGAGTGCATTACCTTTAATAATTTATTTTAAATAATTTCATGGAAGTAGACCGGCCTGATGAACCTGGGCCGTCTAAAGCTAAACCTCTCTTCTCTTGTTTTAGTATATTTAGTAGTAGTAGTAGTAGTGGTAAACAGAGTGGGTGGTACCTTGAGTCCCTAATGTTACCTAGATCTAAAAGTTCTTCTGTGACTCCCGACTGTCGAATCAGGGTCGCAGTCCTAGTTCGGCATTTTCTGCCAAGAGATATAGGCTACTCACCCTGACCTCTTATAGATCTTTGGGTTCACAAAATAGCTGGCCCCAGTATCTGTATCTTTTAACCATAAGTGCAAGAAATTCGCACAAAATGTGAATATGGGCTTCTAGTGTCCCATGTCCCATAAGGAGTCCTATACTCAGACGTAGCCTTTTTTTACATTGACGAGAGTTCCTTTGTTCTGCCTGTCGCAGTTTGTTTCATAAGGAGTTTGGCTTGACGACACCCCGCTCCTGCATTCCAAGAGAGTTAGTGTTCTTTGTCCAAACATTACCTGATCTTGTTTTTACCGAAAGCGAATGGTACTCTTACAGCCTGTTCAGGTGGGTCCTCTAAGGTGCCTCTTTTGGCGAGTTTGCCCGCTATTTCATTTCCGCTGCAACTAGACGTTATAAAATTGCGCCTCAACGTGAGGCTATAAGAATGGCCCCGCTTTTAGAGGCTATAACATATATTAAAAATTAAAGTCTCTTAGAAATCCTTCAAAATTAATTCACATTCGTTATAGATTAAAAGTGATAAGAAGTGACGAAACCCCTTTCGTTTAATAAAGTGTTTATTAACAACGAAATATAATTTTAGTTATACTAACATCATCTTATTTTAAACTCTCTTTTTATTTTTTTGTTTTTTTTAGTGCGTATTCAAGTTATTTTATCCGAGAAAATCAGGGAAGTTCTACAGTTCCCGAAGATGACGGCGATAAAATAATGTGGGAAGAGCCTGTTAAAAATCATTTTGCTGATAATACGAAACCTATACGAGATCGGATTTTTAAATTCAGTCGATGTAGTTATCAAACGACCACGACAAATTCTTTTGTGCATAAAAGTCCCGAAGATGACAAGTTTGAATGTTCTCACTGTAATTTTCAAACAAAACATGAAATCAATTTAAATCGACATCTATTAGTACATAAAAATTCCAATAGAATCAGAATGTTTAAATGTGCCCATTGTAATTATGAATCAAAATGGAAACGTGATTTAAATCGACATCTATTAGTACATAAAGATTCCAGTGAAATCAACATGTTTAAATGTGAGCATTGTAGTTATCAAGCAAAACATAAAAGATATTTAAATCAACATCTGTTAGTACATAAAAATTCCAGTCAAATTGACATGTTTAAATGTGAGCATTGTAATTATCAAGCAAAACATAAAAGGTATTTAAATCAACATCTGTTACTACATAAAAATTCCAGTGAAATCAACATGTTTAAATGTGGGCATTGTAATTATCAAACAAAACATAAAAGTTATTTAAGTAAACATCTATTAGTACATAAAACTTCCAGTGAAATTAAAATGTTTACATGTGGGCATTGTAATTATGAAGCAAAACGTAAAACTAATTTAAGTAGACATCTATTAGTACATACAAATTCCAACGAAATCAAACATGTTTAAATGTGGGCATTATAATTATCAAGCAAAATATAAAGATTATTTATACTCTATCCGTTTGCAAGGCGAAGAAATAAATCATGTAAAATTATGCAAATTAACTTTATGCGACAGTACGAGTCTCGGTACCACACAGTACATTTTACGCAAAAGATTATTTGTACCGGTAGTATTAGATTTTGCAGCGAATATCAGTTTAATTCCATATTTATGTTGCAAAAAGAGCAATTCACTTTATGTGTAAAGCAACGGAGACCATTATTTTACCTGCAAAAGATTCTAATCTTACCTAGCACGCTAATAATGGAAACTACAGCTTCTATTCACAAACGGTTCAGGAGTATTTGAATAGTTTGTTAATATGAAACGCTTATAATATACCTTTACCTATTCCAACGTTAGCACTTACCACAAGACCATTCTTTTTTTAGGCCTTAGATTATATAATAACCTTCCACCATGTATAAAACATCTAACATATATAAAATTATTTAGGAATTCTTTAAAAAAAATTTAGTGGAAAATGCCTTTTATTTTTTGCAAGAGTTTTATGGCTGAAACCTGTGTTTGTTTAAATTGGTAATTTGTTTGTTATTTAGAGTAATTTTAATGATTTTTCTAAAATTTTTTGTAGACTAAATACGGTTTTATTATTGTTTTTGACATTTTATACTATGTAGGCTTATTTTTATGCCTGGATTATTGTTTTGATTATAAAATTATTTTAATGATATGGAAGCGTGTTTATAAGAGTTTACTCTTTGTGATAAGTAAAGCTATTAAAAAAAAAATGTCGTATTTAAACACATCAGTTTTATTCTAGTTCCTATGTTGTAATAGATGTACCTGCGATTAAAAAAAGATGTTTCAATGTATCCATTGTAATTTTCAAACAAAAAGTAAAAGTAATTTAGATCTACATCTGTTTGACATAAAAAGTGCAAGTGAAGGTGAAATGTTTAAAAGCGCTTGGTATAATTTTCAACACAACAAAATCAGTTTACGGGACATTTGTTACTACATAAAAGTTCCAGCGAAATTGAAATGTGTTAATCTACTTATTGTAATTTCCAAATAAAATATACAAGACATTTAAAGAGACATCTATTATTACATAAAAAAAAAATTAAATGAGGCCTTTGTAGGTATTCTAATAATTTAAGATCTCATTGGTCAGTCGTTAAAGTAGTTGCTCAAAATTTCACTAAATCAGCTTTACCACAGCTTACGCGGTCAGACAATATTATCGCAAGATCTGTTGATTTCTTGATTGATTGATTCTGCTAAAATCTGCTTCACACTCGAGTGTCTACTCCAAGAGGGAAGTACCACTCACTGTTCTCAATATGTAGTAAAACAATATCCGATATCATATTCAGATTGACGTTACACATAATTTAATGAATCTATAGTCAAAACTCGAATCCCTCAATTTGCAGGACGTTAACGTGAGACAAGTATGCCTTGGCATACATGGAAATGAAAGCTAAAATTATTCAGAATAATGCATGTATTAAAAAAGTATGAACAGGATTACCATTCGGTAATGGTGTCTGATAACTGGAAAAATGACTAATCACGACCTCAAGAATTACAAAATGTACCTTGTAGGTAATTGTAAAATTAGATATCATGAATTAGTAGAAAAAAGAGATTAGTACATAAATACATATTAAAAAAAGTAACGATATCAATTTGACTTAAAGGTAAATCTACCTCAGTAATAATTATGTGGTCCTATGTAATATATTTCTGTCTTTTAAGCAAGCAACTTTTGAATGCGGATTTTTGCATGAGTTGCCGATGTTCCAGCGTTCAAAGTGAATGAAGAAATAGGAATACTATTATCTGCAAAGTATAGATTAGATTTCTGGTTAATGTAAATGAGAGAGTAGAAGACAGTATGGAGCCATGGAGCGCACCGACGTTGATGGTGAAGGTATTAGAAAAAAATCCATCGGTCGCCACGCGTAAAGAACGCTCTCCGAGCAAACCCGAGAGTCGTAAACAAAACGTTTCAGATATAATAAGAGCGTCACTAAAAAACAATCGGTCATGCCAAACACGGTCGAATGCCTTAGATTTATGAAGCGCAACTGCTTGAGATTCCCCGAAATATTCAATTGCATTGTTCCAAACATGTGTTACATAAGTTAGAAGATCTCCCATTGATCTTTGCTTATGAAAGTTAAATTGAACAATAATAATGTTAACTCCTCATAGATATTTCAAAAGATGCTGATTGATAGCATTTTCCATAACTTTCAATATCATTAAAAGCAGCGCAACTGATCGGTAGTTTTTTGATAAGATCTTGCGTTTTTTTGGTATCGGCTGAACTCTAGCGCATTTCCAACAGGAAGGAAATATTCCATTTCTGTAGGATAGATTCAAAAGTCTATAGAGAACTAGAATACGTTTGCTTGCGCATTTTGTGAGTACTATGGCAGGTATTCTATCAGCGTCAGAAGCTTCTTGGTGTCTAACTTCATTAAAATACGCTGTCTAAAGATAATATCGGGCATCCACTGTGGGAATGGTATTTTTCCTTGGAATCCCAAATGAGTAACGCAGGTGATTCATAGATGGCCGCTGTTTCGCTAAAAATACGGAGTTGTAACTTTTCTCTAATCTTACGTTTTAGCCTATACTTTTTACGTTTTTTTGTGGCCTTTATTACGCAGCGACGAAAAAGAGGAAATATGTGCACTCCAATCAAAACTTTGTTATGATTGAAATTTAAAAAAAAAAAATTTAAATTTATGTAACAACTTATACGAGGCTGGTTTGAAAAGTCCGTGCAAAGTCCGAGAGATGGCACCACCAGCGCGTATCGAGGTCATGTTTAGTTAGTAGCATCTCTTGAATGAACGCACACCAAGTTTCAGCCATATTGGTCTATTTCTTTGTGTTTGGCATTCGTGTGAATCAAGGAAGTCGAGTGATTTTCAAGAAATGGACGAAAAAGAATTTCGTGTGGTGATTAAACATTACTTTATGAAAGGCAAAACGCCTCAGGAGACTAAAGAGAAGCTTGATAAACATTATGGTGACTCTGCACCTTCGATTAGAACAGTTTATAAGTGGTTTCATTCAAAATTTTCGGACTGGCCATATTGGCACAAGAGACGCTGAACGTACTGGACGGCCTGTGGAGGTTACGACTCCAGAAATCATTGATAAAATCCATGATATGGTGATGGATGACAGAAGAGTTAAGGTGCGTGAGATTGCTAGTACTGTGGGCATCTCGACTGAACGGGTACATAATATTTTGCATAAAGATTTGGACATGAGAAAGCTATCCGCAAGATGGGTGCCGCGATTGCTCACGCTTGACCAAAAACGGAATCGTGTGAAGTGTTGCAAGGATGGTTTGCAGCTGTTCCAGAAGAATCCGGAGGACTTTAAGCGTCGTTTCGCCACTGTGGATGAAACATGGATACAGTACTATACTCCTGAGACCAAACAACAATCTAAACAACGGGTTACCAAGGGGGAATCTGCACCAAAAAAGGCGAAGACCGTTCCTTCGGCCGGAAAGGTTATGGCGACTGTCTTTTGGGATTCGCAAGGGATAATCCTCATCGACTATCTGGAAAAGGGTAAAACTATTACAGGTGAATATTATTCATCGTTATTGGACCGTTTGAAAACCGAGCTGCAAAAAAAAAAAAAACGCCCGCGATTGGCCCACAAGAAAGTCCTTTTCCATCACGACATCGCACCAGCATACACCTCAACAGTTGTGGTCGCAAAATTAATGGAAATAGGATTCCAACTCGTTTCACATCCCCCCTATTCTCCAGACTTGGCTCCCTCGGACTACTATTTGTTCCCCAATTTGAAGAAATGGCTGGCGGGACAAAGATTTTATTCAAACGAGGAGGTGATTGCAGACACTAATGGATATTTTGTAGACTTGGACAAATCCTATTATTCGGAAGGGATCAACAAACTAGAACATCGTTGGACGAAGTGTATAAGCCTAAAAGGAGACTATGTCGAAAAATAAAAAAGGTTTACCCCAAACACATAAGTAGTTTTTATTTTTGCACGGACTTTTCAAACCAGCCTCGTAAATCGGACACTGTGATGAAAGTTTATTTCCATAACCGGGAATTTCAGTCCGATCTAACGTCGAGTATTGTTGGTAATATGTCTTCTTGTTTCTCTTGATTGTCGTGACAAAGACGGACGCCGGATGACACACGACTTTTTTAATAAAATGCATCTATGGACGAGTTCACACTAATGCATGTAAAAATATGTTTGAAACTAACAGTCATTGAAAATTGCAGGTGTTTCTATATACTAGGTTTTCTATGAAAATTAGGATACACTCTTGGTCATGCTCACTCTCGAATCAGTCATCTTTACTAGAGTTGCTTGTGCGATAGCGGATGGCTTCATGCGATTGAACCCTTAAGTTAAGAAAATATTTCAATCGAAAACGCCTAAACCTGCAGCATTCTTTCCTGGATGCGTCCCATAGACATAGAGGATGGACTGAGCATTAACCTCATAAAATTGACCACTCTCCAGAAAAAGACAAAGCAATTGTACGGCCAATACCTGTCTCTTTTCTGTAGGCCTGTAATAAACAAGGCGTAGTACCCAGAGACGGAATTCAAGGCGAGAAAAGCCCCATACCCGATTTTAGTTCAAATAGAACACTTAGAAATATTATTTTCAAGAGAGCCATAGCTTTGCGGCATTTTAAAAAGAGACAGCCTCTGGCCGCACATTCGCTTTGTCTCTCTCACACTTTTGCGTCCATATTTACTTCATAGCGGGATACGGAATACACAGTCTATCCTCTATGTCTATGATGCGTCCGATTTCCTAACCTATAATTTTATACAACTGCGTTGTAAACACCTATATAAATTAAAAGTTTTGGAAAGCCCTCTCTGTGCATGCGGAGAAGAAAGTGATATTAACCACCTTCTTTTTGAATGCCCCAATTTTACTGCTGAATCTAATAATCTTTATCATTCAATTTCCAACTTCCACACCAGGTCCCCTATAACCTTATCAGACGCTCTACAATCCCATGAATATCTGGTTAAAAATAATTATATCTTTCCTAAATTACCGCAAAATCAAATTATAAACACCCTCATCGCCATCCACCTTGGTTGACGCTACTCAAACTCACCCAGGTTCATTCATAATAATTAACTAATCCGAGAAGGTTATGGAGACATTCCAGACACACTGCAAGGTGGACTTGTCGGATATCATTTAAGATAAAAAGAGAAGATAAGGGTTTTGGAATATAAACCGCCACCCGACCGAATAGCCCTGGCAGCTGTGGTCGTAAAAAGCATAGAGAGAGAGAGAGAGAGAGAGAGACACCTGCGTTATTCTGTGTTTGTATTTTATAGGTGTTTTACAATTTGAGTGTCGTGTTCAAAATAAAAATGGAAAATAATTGTGATGAAAAAGTAATTTTACCGAAATCAACAGGAATGTCCATGGATATGGATAGTTTAATACTTGAAAATTTTCCTAAAGAAAAAGTAATAGACTCTTGTGAGATTGTAAAACAAACAGCATATTTTGATAACGTAGAGCTATCCATTGCTGCAGATGTACTAGAGGACAAAAATATACCTGGTACCATGGTAGAACAAAATGATAATAATGCTGAATTATTAGTAAAAGTTGAACCAGAAATTGAATATGTTCCATTATATGTCACAGTAGGTGTTTCACCGAATTCTTATAACAGGCAAGAAACTAAGCTGATGGATCAGATCAACAATCACTGGGACTGTCTAGAGACAAAAGATATTTCAAAGAATGAATTACTAGATCATTTATCTGATACTTACAGTGTATCTCCAAATAAGTAAGTTGTTTTATAACACCTAAGTTGTGTACAAGGTTTAATTGATATGCTATGGCATGAATCATGACACTTAATTTTAGAGAATCAAATATTTTGTTAAAAAAGTTATTGAAAAACATCATAATGCAACAGTTTTACCCAAACCAGTAAAATTGCACCTTTAGTGTTGATTTACATGATTTATCTGTTTCTTTTGTGGCCTGTTAGAGTAATTTGTATTTCTATTACAAATTATATATACTAATTTGTTTGTTTTTAGCCAAGTGAAATACGAGAGAACAAGCAGTAACACATTTTATGAGGACTGTAATTCAATAAAATCTGAAACTTTGGACATAAAAGATGAAGAAATGTAAGTGTATTAAGAATTGGTTTAGAGTTAAAACAGATATTGGAAACAAAGTTTAAGTTAGTTCATTTAAAATTTGTAAATCTATTAAAAAAGTTAGTTTTGGTTTTTATTAATAGTAAAATTAACTTCCAAATCAAATCAAATAAAGCTTTATTGTAAAAAAAGATTGTCCCTTTGTTTAGAAAGCTATCTAATCTAACCTAATAACATCTAGTATGAGTTAGTCAAAAACTCCATAACTGAATAGTAACGCTTCTCAATCAAGAGCTTCTGAACTTCCTTCCTAAATCGGTTATTATTTAAAATTCTCCCGACGTTCAAAGGCAAGTGGTTGAATCTTTTCTTACTCATATATATATAGAGTTCCTTATTAAAGGTGAAGAGGGAATGGGTAGTGAGGCCACATAAGATGAACGCGTCATGGATGCACAAGAAGCCCCTATCTCTCCCTCAAACTTATTATGTATAAGGCAGGCTGTTTCAATAATAAATATACAAGGTAACATCGGAATTCTCTTAGTAATAAATACATTCCTGCATGATTGCCGAGAACTTAATTGGAACATATAACGCAGTGCTCGCTTTTGTAGCATAAAGACCTTATTCAGCAATTGGTTAGAGCAGGAACCTCAGAAACATATCCCATAATGGAGGTGTGATTCAATCAGGCCAAAGTATACATGCACATACAAAATTATACATAGTAAGTTTGAGGGGAGAGATAGGGGCTTCTTGTGCGTCCATGACGCGTTCATCTTATGTGGCCTTACTACCCATTCCCTCTTCAGCTTTAATAAGGGACTCTATAATATATATGAGTAAAAAAAATATTCAACCACTTGCCTTTGAACGTCAGGAGAATTTTAAATAATAACCGATTTAGGAGGGAAGTTCGGAGAAGGCCTACTATTCAGTTACGGAGTTTTTTGATGACACTCTTTGATTGATGTGTGTGTATATGGCGTGTAGATGTATATATCTTTTTCTGTATTACGTTACTGGCATCTTCTTGTTTCTGCACTGTTTTCGTACTGACTGATATTTTGATTCATGTAGTGACATTGTATTGTTTCTGCTATTTAAGTTGAACTTATATGACTCATATTTTATTTTATTTTTATATTATATTTTTTAGTGTTCTGTACAGAACACTTATAAGATCACTTCTTTTTGTGGCCTGTTAAAGTAATTTGTATTTCTATTACAAATTATATATACTAATATGTTTATTTTTAGCCAAGTGAAATACGAGAGAACAAGCAGTAACACATTTTATGAGGACTGTAATCCAATAAAATCTGAAACTTTGGACATAAAAGATGAAGAAATGTAAGTGTATTAAGAATTGGTTTAGAGTTAAAAGAGATATTGGAAACCAAGTTTAAGTTAGTTCATTTAAAATTTATAAATCTAGTTGTAAATAAAGTTGGTTTTGATTTTATTAATAATAAAATTAACTTCCAAATCAAATCAAATAAAGCTTTATTGTAAAAAAAGATTGTTCCTTTGTCTAGAAAGCTATCTAATCTAACCTTATAACATGGAGTATGAGTTAGTCATTTACATCAATACAAAAATAAAAAAAAAAAACTGGTCAAGTTCAAGTTGAACTTGCACAATTAGTGTTCTGTACGTTGATTGTTTTTAAAATATAAATTTTTGTTAGGGTGGTATAAAATGATCAGTGACTTCACGAAACACACCCCAAATGAGTTTTCAACAAAGTTTGTTTCCAATCTTTACTGAAAACTGGTGACCATGAAATTTTTTTTTTATATATATACCAAATAAATCATTAAAGGTAATACACTCGTGGTAATTTTCGTTCAATCTACCCCCCGTGGAGAATATTCCAAGATTTTTTCAAAATTTTTTGATAAGTACTTTTCGAGATAAGGCGCGGGACAGCGATTTTTTCGCGATTTTTTGAAAATAATACAAAGAAAAGTGTGCGCAAGTATTACATTATATATATATTTTTTACTCGTGTTTTCACAAGCTTTCATTTGACATCACACTCGATGACCTAGTAAAAAAATTTTTTTTCCACTTCCGATTTCACCCCTTAAAACGAACCCCTTAGTCAAAATTTATGTTACGGTGGTATAAAATGATCAGTGACTTCACAAAACACACCCCAAATGAGTTTTCAACAAAGTTTGTTTCCAATCTTTACTGAAATCTGATGACCTTGAATTTTTTTTTTTTTTAAATACCAGATAAATTATTAAAGGTAATACACTCGTGATAATTTTCGTTCAATCTACCCCCCGTGGAGAATATTCCAAGATTTTTTCAAAATTTTTTGATAAGTACTTTTCGAGATAAGGCGCGGGACAGCGATTTTTCGCGATTTTTTGAAAATAATACAAAGAAAAGTGCGCGCAAGTATTACATTATATATATATTTTTTACTCGTGTTTTCACAACCTTTCATTTGACATCACACTCGATGACCTAGTAAAAAATTTTTTTTTTCACTTCCTATTTCACCCCCCAAAATTAACCCCTTAAGTCAAATTCTAATTCCAAAAACCAAGATTTTTCAATCTTCCATGTCGTTTTATTATATTTTCAAGGTTATTTTCACAGTATTGCCAGTTGGTATTAAATTTACTATGAAAAACCTGTTCAAAAAAAACATATTTTCTGATATTATTGTAATAAAATAAAATGTTTCTTTTTATCCTTCAAAAATCTAGAAAAGAGGAAAAGAAATGATAAAAATAATGTAGTCAGAAAAATAAAGTAGTAGTAAGAAACAATAAATGTAAATCTGTTTGCAAAAGGATAAAGAGAGAAGCTGGCTATTTGGTATCCACCAACGCCATAGAACACACACACATACCCTTCAAAAATTCAAGAAAAGGGGGTGATTCTTTAAAACAAGATTTATGTGATGTTCCAGATTAAAAGTGCAAAGAAGTGATGAAGCTTCATTGCTTGTTTATTAATAACGAAATATCATTTTAGTTATACTAGGATTGTCTTATTTTAAAACTTTCTTTTTAACTTTTTGTTTTTTTTTTAGTGTGTATTCAAGTTATCTTTTCCAAGAAAATCAGAGTGATTCTACAGTTCCCGAAGATGACGGCGATAAAATAATATGGGAAGAGCCTATTAAAAATAATCTTGTTGATAAACAGAAAAATGATTTAACTAAACAACTATTAATACATAAAAATGCCAGTGAAATCAAAACGTTTAATTGTGAGCATTGTAATTATCAAACAAATCATAAAAGAAATTTAAATCGACATTTATTAGTACATAAAAATTTCAGTGAAATCAAAAATGTTTAAGTGTGGACATTGTAATTATCAAACAAAATATAAAATTAATTTAAATACACATCTATTAATACATAAAAATTCCAGTGAAATCAAAATGTTTAAATGTGAGCATTGTAATTATCAAACAAATAATAAAAGTTGCTTAAATCGACATCTATTAGTACATAAAGATTCCAGTGCAATCAAAATGTTTAAATGTGACCATTGTAATTATCAAGCAAAACAGAAAAATTGTTTAACTAAACATCTATTAATACATAAAAATGCCAGTGAAATCAAAATGTTTAAGTGTGGACATTGTAATTATCAAACAAAATATAAAGGTAATTTAAATACACATCTATTAATACATAAAAATTCCAGTGAAATCGAAATGTTTAAATGTGAGCATTGTAATTATCAAACAAATCATAAAAGTTGTATAAATCGACATCTATTAGTACATAAAAATTCCAGTGCAATCAAAATGTTTAAATGTGACCATTGTAATTATCAAGCAAAACAGAAGAATTATTTAACTAAACATCTATTAATACATAAAAATGCCAGTGAAACCAAAATGTTTAAGTGTGGACATTGTAATTATCAAACAAAATATAAAAAATAATTTAAATACACATCTATTAATACATAAAAATTCCAGTGAAATCAAAATGTTTAAATGTGGGCATTGTATTTATGAGTCCAAACGTAAAGGTGATTTATTTCAACATCTATTAGTACATAAAAATTCCAGTTAAATTGAAATGTTTAAATGCGCTTATTGGAATTCTCAAACAAAATATAAAACATGTTATGACCTGAAAATGTCAGCGAAGAAGGAAATGTTTTTATGGGACCGTTGTAATTATACAAGTCAGCAAAAAAAAAAAATTGAGAGCTGTTTTGGTTTTTTTTTTTGCGTAATTCTTATGTTTTAAACAAGTTATCATCTTAAAATAAAAGATAAAAGAATAAAAATTTTTTTTAATTTATAATTGCGTAACAAAACTTATTTTTTTATCTAAAATACATTCGTTAGTAAGCACTAAACACATTTCTTTTTCCCAGTGAGACTCCTTTTGGTACATTTTCGCTTGTAGGAAGCATCTGGAAGGTCTCTCTGAAGCGTCCAACAGTAGTCTGCCATCATTGAGATGCTCCATCTTCCCTGGTATCTTTTTTCCATCTCCTTAATATCTTAGTGAAACCGTTCACCTTGCTCTTCACTCAGATCTCCTAAATTTTCTGGAAAGTAGTCGAGGTGGGAATGAAGAAAATGTACTTTTAAACTCATTAGGCAACCTAAAGCTTGAAATGCTTTTAACATTCTTTTGACGATTTGTTTGTAGTTAGGGTCTTTGTTATTGCCTAAAAATTTCTCTATGACCTCTTTAAAGGCAATCCACCCTTCTCTTTGAGGATCCGTCATGGTTGTGATGAATTGTGGATCGGCCATAAGCCGTCTAATATCTGGTCCGACGAAAACACCTTCCTTCAACTTTGCCTCCGAGAGGCCTGGAAACTTTGATATTAAGTATTTGAAGCAATTTCCATCTCTTGGAAGTGACTTTACAAATTGCTTCATCAATCCCAGCTTTATGTGAAGCGGTGGTAGAAGAACTTTATGAGGAGGACCAAAGTTTCATGCAGAACGTTCTTTTCGTCAACTTTAAGCTCCCTCGGAGGCCAACACTTTTTGGTCCAGTGATTTGTTCGGTCTCTACTATCCCATAGACACAAAAAGCAAGGGAATTTGGTAAACCCAGATTGTTGTCCGAGCAACATGCCCAAGATTTTTAAATCACCGCACACTTGCCAACCGTGGTCTCTATATTTTAATTTGCAAAGAACTAATTTCAAGTTCTTGTAGGTTTCCTTTAGGTGTACGGAATGACCGACAGGAATGGAAGCATAGAAACCGCCATTGTGAAGCAGAACTGCTTTAAGGCTTCTTTTTGAATAATCTATGAAAATACGCCACTGTGCTGGATCGTATGAGATCTTAAATGTATCCATCAAACCTTCAATATTGGTACAATAAACCAACTCGTCCTCTTGGGCAAAGTGAACTGCTTCTCACGATATCTAAGCCAGGAGGAAGACACTCCCGGCAAAAGTAAGTTCCTGCTTTTGAGCCTTGATCCAAGCAACTCAGCAGCGTTTTTGGGAAGATTCAAGTCTCTTACCAAATCATTTAACTCGCCCTGGGAAAACAATTTCGGACTGCTGTCATCTTCAAATTGAAAACTTGACTTGTCATCGGGTTCAGGTACAGCACCATCTTCGTCAGAACTTGGAATCTCTTCCAAGGTAGCAGGGGCCTTGGGCACTGGTATTTCGGTCCCATGAGGGATAGGACGAATAGCTGATTGCAGATTGGGGTATGAAATGGACTGCTTCCATTTTGAATTATACCCTTTCACATTACACGAACAAAAGTAACAAACATCACTATGGTTCTTTTGCTCGCACCATACCATAGGAATCGCATATCGGAAAGCTTTTTTCTTGCCCTTAAACCAATTTCGAAGGTCTTCGTTTGCAGACTTTATGAGATGCCCAAACTTTATCCTGATCTCCAAGTTTTAAGCCAAAATACGTGAAGTATACTTTTTTTACAAAGTCCGTAATATTAAGTTGTTGCTTTAATACCATATATTCGCCACAAATATAACAGAAACTGTCAGACGAATTCACACACTTCCGCACAGATGACATTGCACTATATTGAACCAAGATCAATGACGAGTTAACACGTAATTGTACCGCACCACTTTCTACCCTATCGGAGCGCACACGTTCTGGTTACAACGTTTATGTTTGTTAATTTAGCTCACACAGGGCGTTCTTTATTTAGAAAGTAATGATAGTTATGGCCTGTATACATTTAAAACCAGTAATCAAAATAAAATTGTACCTATTTATTTACGACTTCAAGTTAGCCCAAAAAAACCTTTTTTTATAATAAATTTTGCGTTTTGCAAAATAACCTGACGTTCTGGAGTTTTTTGAATATCTTTTTAGTTTTCAGAACACCTAAATACATAGAAATCAGTTGAAAATATCCAGACAGCATTTTTCTTGCAGACCTGGGTTATCAAACAAAATATAAAAAAAAAATCGTGATGTGATAAAAACTTCAATGAAGATCTTGAATGTTTGTATGGAGGACAAACTGAAATTTATTGATCATATTCAAGTCCTTAATTCTAATTTGTCCTCTGATTGCCATGCAGTCAGAGTGGTTTCAAATGAACTGGGATGTGGCATGGCAAGAAATGTTTACTTTAGGTTGGTGCCTATTTGAGTTATGGTACTCTGATTTGGTGATGTTACAACGAGTATCAGTTTAATTCCTTATTTACTTTGCAAAAAGAACAATTCACTATATGTGTAAAACAAAAGCTTATAGACCGTTGTCGACCGTTATTTTACCAGCAAAAGATTCTAATCTTACCTAACTTGGTAATAATGGAAACTGCAGCTTCTATTCACAAAAGATTAGGGGTATTGGAATGGTTTGTTAATATGAAACGTATAATATACCTTTACCTATTCCAAAGCTAGCACTTACCACAAGTCCATTCTTTTTTTTGGGCCTTAAGCTGTATAATCATCTTCCACCATGTATAAAAGATATAACAAATATAAAATTATTTAAGAACTCCTTAAAAAAAATGTTACTGGAAAATGCCTTTTATTCTTTACAAGAGTTTTATGACTGAAACCTGTATTTGTTTAAATTTGTAATTTGTTTATTATTTAGTGTAATTGTAATGATTTTTCTAAAAATTTTTGTAGACTGCATATATGATTTTATAATTTTTACCTGACTTAAATATTGTTTTTGGTATTTTATACTACGTAAGCTTATGTTTATGTCTGGATTATTGTTTTGATTGTAAAATTATTTTAATAACATGGAAACTTGTTTATAAGAGTTTATTCTCAACAGTAGGTAAGGCGATTAAAAAAAGATATGTGGTATTTAACTGTATCAGTTTTATTTGAGTTCTAATGTTGTAATAGATGTACTTGCGTTTAAAAAAAAAAGATTATTAAATATGGTCATTGTAATTTTCAAACAAAACTTAAAAGTAATTTAGATCGACATCTATTATGACATAAAATGTTCCAGTGACGTTGAAATGTTTAACAGCGCTGAGTAAATTTTAAACAAAATCCAAAATCAGTTTACAGGACATCTGTTACTACATAAAAATTCCGATGAAATTGAAATGTGTTAATTTACTTATTGTAATTTTCAAATAAAATATTCGAGACATTTAAAGATACATCTATTATTACATAAAAAAAAGTTTAAACGAGGTCTTTGTAGGTATTCTAACAATTTAAGATCTCTTTGATCAGTCGTTAAAGTAGTTGCTCAAAATTTCAGTAAATCAGCTTTAACACTGCACAATACTATCGCAAGATTTCTTGATTGATTCTGCTGAAATCTGCTTCATACTCGCGTGTCTATTCCAAGAGGGAAGCACCAGTCACTGTTCTCGATATGCAGTAAAAAATACCGAATATCAATTTCAGAGTGACAAACATATTTTAATGAATCTAAACGTCAAAAAACTCGACCTTCAATTTGCAGAGCGTTAGCTTGATGCAAGTGTGTCTTGACATACACGAAAACGCTGCTAAAATTGTTCAGAGAAGTGCATGCGTTAAAATAAATATGAACAGGATTAATAAAGCAGATTCGCAGACACAGACCGGGCATAACCTCACTTTTGCGTTAAGATCACAAGTATTAGAGTAAATTAAAGTCACCAATCAAGAGTCGACCAGTCAACCAAGTCGGTCCTAAAAAATCACGATTTTTTACGAAAATCAAGACAGTCAACAGAATACAATATTTTTTAGTAAGTTTTATATTATGTCCTTTTGATGTAGTAATTTTATAATTTTTACCTGACTTAAATATTGTTTTTGGTATTTTATACTACGTAAGCTTATGTTTATGTCTGGATTATTGTTTTGATTGTAAAATTATTTTAATAACATGGAAACTTGTTTATAAGAGTTTATTCTCAACAGTAGGTAAGGCGATTAAAAAAAGATATGTGGTATTTAACTGTATCAGGTTTTATTTGAGTTCTAATGTTGTAATAGATGTACTTGCGTTTAAAAAAAAAAGATTATTAAATATGGTCATTATAATTTTCAAACAAAACTTAAAAGTAATTTAGATCGACATCTATTATGACATAAAATGTTCCAGTGAAGTTGAAATAGTTAACAGCGCTCAGTATAATTTTTAAACAAAATACAAAATCAGTTTACAGGACATCTGTTACTACATAAAAATTTCGAAGAAATTGAAATGTGTTAATTTACTTCTTGTAATTTTCAAATAAAATATTCAAGACATTTAAAGATACATCTATTATTACATAAAAAAAAGTTTAAACGAGGCCTTTGTAGGTATTCTAACAATTTAAGATCTCTTTGGTCAGTCGTTAAACCATTTGCTCAAAATTTCAGTAAATCAGCTTTACCACTACTTACGCGGTCAGTCAGACAATATTGTCGCAAGATCTGTTGATTTGATGGATTGATTCTGCTGAAATCTGCTTCACAGTCGAGTGTACATTCCAAGAGGGAAGCACCAGTCACTGTTCTCAATATGCAGTAAAAAATACCGAAAATCATTTTCAGAGTGACGTTAAACATATTTTAATGAATTTAAACGTCAAAAAACTCGACCTTCAATTTGCAGAGCGTTAGCTTGATGCAAGTATGTCTTGACATACACGAAAACGCTGCTAAAATTGTTCAGAGAAGTGCATGCGTTAAAATAAATATGAACTGGATTAATAAGGCAGATTCCAAGACACAGACCTGGCATAACCTCACTTTTACGTTAAGATCACAAGTATTAGAATAAATTAAAGTCACCAATTAAGAGTCGACCCAGTCAACCAAGTCGGTCCTAAAAATCACGATTTTTTACGGAAATCAAGACAGTCAACAGAATACAATATTTTTTGGTAAGTTTTATATTATGTCCTTTTGACGTAGGCCATCATATTTGGGACCACGTGGAGGAGTCACGAACGTTAAGGTTCTTGGACAGGTATTGTAAGTAATGTCGTGAATGTTCAGGTTATTTTTATTTGCAAAGTATTAGAAGAAAAAGTGACCCTACTTAAGTTAAATTTGTATTATATCCAACATATATTTGTAAGTAGGTATATGATCCATGTCCAAACATGTGTTCTATAAGTTGGAAGATCTTCCGTTGATCTTTGCTTATTAGATTGATCAATAATAATAGTGTTAACTCCTCGTAGATATTTCAACAGATGCTGATTGATAGCCTTTTCCATAATTTTCAATAGTATTAAAAGCAGTGCAACTGGTCGGTAGTTTTTTGATAAGATCTTGCGTTTTTTGGTATCGGCTGAACTCTTGCGCATTTCCAACAAGAAGGAAATATTCCATTTCTGTAGAATAGATTAAAAGGTCTATAGAGAACTGGAATACGTTTGCTTCTGCATTTTGTGAGTACTATGGCAGGTATTCTATCAACGTCAGAGGCTTTTTGGTGTCTAACTTAATTAAAATGCGTTGTATGATACGGTGTCTAAAGATAATATCGGGCATCCACTGTGGGAATAGGCTTTCCCCTTGCAATCCCAAATGAGTAACGCAGGTGATTCATAGATGGCCGCTGTTTCGCTAAAAATACTAGTTTGTAACTTTTCTCTAATCTTTATAAGTCTAATGGTGAAATTTCCAGTTTCCCCTTATTACTACGCTACATGCGTTCTTTATTTCCATTTTTTGGTACTATGCGACAAAAAAAATAGGCTAAAACTACGTTTTAGTCTATATACTTTTTACGTTCTTTTGTGGCTTCTATTATGCAGCGACGAAAAAGAGGAAATATGTACACTCCAATCAAAACTTTGTTATGATTGAAATTAAAAAAAATAAAATAATTAAAAATTTCTTTAACAAGACATAACATGGACACTAATGAAAGTTTATTACCATAACCGGGAATTTCAGTCCTATCATATATTGGTAATATTTCTATTCGTGTTTCTCTTGACTATCGTGACAGAGACGGACGCCGGACGACACACGACTTTCTTGAAATAATGCATCTTAAGACGAGTTCACCTTAATCTATGTAAAAATCTGTTTGGAACTAACAAAGTCGTTGTAAATTGTAGGTGTTTCTATATATGCTGCTCACCCTCGAATCACTCAGTTCTTTACTAGAGTTGCTGGTGCGATAGCGGATGGCTTCATTGTGATTGAACCCTTAAGTTAAGATATTTCAATCAAAAATGCCTAAACTTGCTGCTTTCATTTCTGGATGCGTCCCATAGGAGGCCTCCGATTTCCTAACCTATAATTTTCTTTTACAATTTGAGTGTTGTTTTCAAAATAAAAATGGAAAATAATTGTGGTGAAAAAGTAATTTTACCGAAATCAACAGAAATGTCCATGGATATGGATAGTTTAATGTTTGAAAATTTTCCTAAAGAAAAAGTAATGGACTCTTGTGAGATTGTAAAACAAACAGCACATTTTGATAACATGGAGCTATCCATTGCTTCAGATATATTAGAGGGCAAAAAAATATACCTGGTACCATGGTAGAACAAAATGATAATAATGCTGAATTATTAATAAAAGTTGAACCAGAAATTGAAAATGTTCCATTATATGTCACAGTAGGGGTTTCACCGAATTCTTATAACAGGCAAGAAACTAAGCTGATGGGTCAGATGGAGAATCACTGGGAATGTCTAGAGACGGAAGATATTTCAAAGAATGGAATACTAGATCATTCATCTGGTACTTACAGTGTATCTCCAAATAAGTAAGTTTTTTTTATAACACATAAGTTGTGTACAAGGTTTAATTCATAAGCTATGGCATGACCCATGACCCTTAATTTTAGAACATCAAATATTTTGTTAAAAAAGTTATTGAAAAACATCATAATGCTACAGTTATAAAGATACCTAAAACAGTCAGTTGCCACAATAGGAAAAAAATTTGACCTGTCACCTCTAAACAAAACAATATTAAAATGGCCATCATTTGGGCATAATCACGTGACAGTTTCTCAAGTAATGTTTGAAATTTAAGTTATTCTTAAAATATATATAATTTTACATTGCACATACACACTGTCATGGTTAAATTAAACTTAACATGCTTTTGCACAACTCATAGTATTTAGAAACCAACTAAATTATAATATCGATTTACTGTTTGAATCAAAGGAGTTTTCAGCTGGGCAAATGCTTGAATGTAGATTTTTTGTTTTACCTGAACCAGTGAAATTGCATCTTTAGTGTTGATTCACATGATTTATCTGTTTCTTTCATGGCCTGTTAAAGTACTTTGTATTTCTGTTACAAATTGTATATAAAAACTTTTTTGTTTTTAGTCAAGTGAAACACAAGAGAACAAACAGTGACACATTTTATGAGGATTGTAATTCAATAAAATCTGAAACTTTGGACATAAAGGATGAAGAAATGTAAGTGTATTAAGATGGTAAATCTGCCAGCCACTGTCAAACGGGGCAGGTCATTAACATAGATCAAAAACAATAGTGGTCCAAGTACAGAGCCTTGAGGGATACCCACACCGATTCGAGCACTGACCCTTAAAAGTCACTTCCTGGACTCGGCCCGACAAATATAACCGAAACCAATCCCAAGCTAACCCCCTGAACCCATAAATGTCCAGCTTTGACAGCAAGATCCCATGATCAACACAATCGAAAGCTTTTGTCAAATCACAAAACACCGTCGCAGCATGTTCACCAGAATTCAATTCGAGATAAAGTCGTTCAAGCAGATTAAAAATTGCATCGTTCATGCTCCTCGAGGCTCGAAATCCGAATTGCTGGGCACTAAGAAGGTCACGTTTGTTCAAAAAATCAACCATCCTCTTCCCGACCAACCTCTCCACCACTTTCGCCAATGTCGGGAATAAAGAAATGGGTCTAAAATTCGAAGGGATATTACAATGATAAGGTCGTTTGTGTTGGATTTGCAAGTTTTCAAAAAGTCTTCCATATTTTCGTCGAGATCGACCCTACATATCAGACCTTTACAAGTTATGAAGTTGTATGGAATCTACACTTTATATCCTTTATCTTTTAATTTTTTATCATGCAAAAAATTATTGGCTGTTACGTAGTTATTAAATTCAACTGATAAACGGTTTATCCCTTTATTGATAATGTTTTTAATATTTTTGAATTGAAGGTTGAATATTTCTTTGGTAATTTTTAAGTTGTTAAATCTGCCTACGGAATTATTTGATTTTTCTGTCGATTCTAGATGAACTATGTAGGGAGATAGATCCTTACTGTTATATTCTAGATTTATTTTTTGTTCTGCAAATGTGTTATTAATAGGAGTTGAATTTTGAGTTTCCCCGTCGACACCAATGATATTCCTAATTGTTTGGGGGGAGATGTTCTCCCCACATTATTATACATTATTAACGTTCTCTGTTCCACACTAGATACGGTTTTCAATTGTTAAAATTGAATTTAAGGTTATTTAAAATGAAGAAAAGACAAATTTTAAAGAATAAAAGTAATATTATAATGGATTCAACACACACACACACAGCGCTATGTTTCCCACGGAGTACAATTTACAGCGATTCAAGAACAACGTGAATCGCTTTTTCCGCACACATGCCACTCCCGCAGCGCTTTAGGGACTTCCCTGCAGCACGTGTGCTAGACCCATAAAAAAAAAACACATATACGAGGCTGGTTTGAAAAGGCCGTGCAAAAATAAAAACTACTTATGTGTTTGGGGTAAACCTTTTTTATTTTTCGACATAGTCTCCTTTTAGGCTTATACACTTCGTCCAACGATGTTCTAGTTTGTTGATCCCTTCCGAATAATAGGATTTGTCCAAGTCTGCAAAATATCCATTAGTGTCTGCAATCACCTCCTTGTTTGAATAAAATCTTTGTCCCACCAGCCACTTCTTCAAAGTGGGGAACAAATAGTAGTCCGAGGGAGCCAAGTCTGGAGAATAAAGGGGATGTGAAACGAGTTGGAATCCTATTTCCATTAATTTTGCGACCACAACTGCTGAGGTGAGTGCTGGTGCGTTGTCGTGATGGAAAAGGACTTTCTCGTGGGCCAATCGCGGGCGTTTTTCTTGCAGCTCGGTTTTCAAACGGTCCAATAACGATGAATAATATTCACCTGTAATAGTTTTACCCTTTTCCAGATAGTCGATGAGGATTATCCCTTGCGAATCCCAAAAGACAGTCGCCATAACCTTTCTGGCCGAAGGAACGGTCTTCGCCTTTTTTGGTGCAGATTCCCCCTTGGTAACCCATTGTTTAGATTTTTGTTTGGTCTCAGGAGTATAGTAATGTATCCATGTTTCATCTACAGTGACGAAACGACGCTTAAAGTCCTCCGGATTCTTCTGGAACAGCTACAAACCATCCTTGCAACACTTCACACGATTCCGTTTTTGGTCAAGCGTGAGCAATCGCGGCACCCATCTTGCGGATACCTTTCTCAGGTCCAAATGTTTATGCAAAATATTATGTACCCATTCAGTCGAGATGCCCACAGCACTAGCAATCTCACGCACCTTAACTCTTCTGTCATCCATCACCATATCATGGATTTGATCAATGATTTCTGGAGTCGTAACCTCCACAGGCCGTCCAGAACGTTCAGCGTCACTTGTGTCCATATGGCCAGTCCGAAAATTTTGAAACCATTTATAAACTGTTCTAATCGAAGGTGCAGAGTCACCATAATGTTTATCAAGCTTCTCTTTAGTCTCCTGAGGCGTTTTGCCTTTCATAAAGTAATGTTTAAACACCACACGAAATTCTTTTTCGTCCATTTCTTGAAAATCCCTCAACTTCCTTGATTCACACGAATGCCAAACACAAAGAAATAGACCAATATGGCTGAAACTTAGTGTGCGTTCATTCAAGAGATGCTACTAACTAAACATGACCACGATACGCGCCGGTGGTGCCATCTCTCGGACTTTTCAAACCAGCCTCGTACTCTTCAAAAATTCAAGAAAAGGGGTTATTCTTTAAAACAAGATTCATGTGATGTTCCAGATTAACGTGAATCGCCTTTTCCGCACACATGCCTCTCCTGCAGCACTTTAGGGACTTCCCTACAGCTCGTGTGCTAGACCCATAAAAAAAAAACACACATATACTCTTCAAAAATTCAAGGAAAGGGGTTATTCTTTAAAACAAGATACATGTGATGTTCCAGATTAACGTGAATCGCTTTTTTCCGCACACATGCCACTCCTGCAGCGTTTTAGGGACTTCCCTGCAGCACGTGTGCTAAACCCATAAAAAAAAACACATAGACCCTTCAAAAATTCAAGAAAAGGGATTATGCTTTAAAGCAAGATTCATGTGATGTTCCAGATTAAAAGTACAAAGAAGTTTAGTTATACTAAGGTCGTCTTATTTTAAACTTTCCTTTTTTTTTTGTTTTTTTTTAGTGTGTATTCAAGTTATCGTATCCAAGAAAATCATAGAAGTTCTACAGCTCCCGAAGATGACGGCGATAAAGTAATTTGGGAAGAGACTATTAACAATCATCTTGTTGATGAAACGAAATCTAAACAAGATCAGATTTTTAAATCTGGCCAATGTAGTTATCAAACAATGACAAATTCGTTTGTGCATAAAAATCCCGAAGATGATAAGTTTCAATGTTCTCATTGTAATTATCAAACAAAACATAAAATCAGTTTAAATCGACATCTATTAGTACATAAAAATTCCAGTGAAGTCAAAATGTTTAAATGTGAGCATTGTAATTATCAAGCAAAATATAAAGAATCTTTAAATAATCATCTAGTAGTACATAAAAATTCTAGTGAAATCAAAACATTTAAATGTGGGCAATGTAATTATGAGGCCAAACGTAAATATGGTTTAATTCGACATCTATTACTACATAAAAATTCCAGTGAAATCAAAATGTTTAAATGTGAGCATTGTAATTATCAAGCAAAATATAAAGAATGTTTAAGTAAACATCTATTAGTACATAAAAATTCCAGTGAAATCAAAATGTTTAAATGTAAGCATTGTAATTATCAAGCAAAATGGAAAAATTATTTAACTAAACATCTATTAATACATAAAAATTCCAGTGAAATCAAAATGTTTAAATGTGAGCATTGTAATTATCAAACAAATCTTAAAAGTTGTTTAAATCGACATCTATTAGTACATAAAAATTCCAGTGCAATCAAAATGTTTAAATGTGACCATTGTAATTATCAAGCAAAACAGAAAAAATTATTTAACTAAACATCTATTAATACATAAAAATGCCAGTGAAATCAAAATGTTGAAGTGTGGACATTGTAATTATCAAACAAAATATAAAGGTAATTTAAATACACATCTATTAATACATAAAAACTCCAGTGAAATCGAAATGTTTAAATGTGAGCACTGTAATTATCAAGCAAAATATAAAGAATCTTTAAGTAAACATCTATTAATACATAAAAATTCCAGTGAAATCAAAATGTTTAAATGTAAGCATTGTAATTATCAAGCAAAATGGAAAAATTATTTAACTAAACATCTATTAATACATAAAAATTCCAGTGCAATCAAAATGTTTAAATGTGACCATTGTAATTATCAAGCAAAACAGAAAAATTATTTAACTAAACATCTATTAATACATAAAAATATCAGTGAAACCAAAATGTTTAAGTGTGGACATTGTAATTATCAAACTAAATATAAAAATAATTTAAATACACATCTATTAATACATAAAAATTACAGTGAAATCAAAATGTTTAAATGTGGGCATTGTATTTATGAGTCCAAACGTAAAGATGGTTTAATTCAACATCTATTAGTACATAAAAATTCCAGTTAAATTGAAATGTTTAAATGCGCTTATTGGAATTTTCAAACAAAATATAAAACCTAACCTAAAAATGTCAGCGAAGAAGGAAATGTTTATATGGGACCGTTGTAAAATTATTATTAAAAAAAATCGTTATGTGATAAAAACTTCAATGAAGATCTTGAATGTTTGTATGGAGGACAAACTGAAATTTATGGATCATATTCAAGTCCTTAATTCTAATTTGTCCTCCGATTGCCATGCAGTCCGAGTGGTTTCAAATGAACTGGGATGTGGCATGGCAAGAAATGTTTACTTTAGGTTGGTGCCTATTTGAGTTATGGTACTCCGATTTGGTGATGTTCCAAAGAGTATCAGTTTAATTCCTTATTTACTTTGCAAAAAGAGCAATTCACTATATGTGTAAAACAAAAGCTTATAGACCGTCGTCGACCGTTATTTTACCAGCAAAAGATTCTAATCTTACCTAGCTTGGTAATAATGGAAACTGCAGCTTCTATTCACAAAAGATTAGGGGTATTGGAATGGTTTGTTAATATGAAACGTATAATATACCTTTACCTATTCCAAAGCTAGCACTTACCACAAGTCCATTCTTTTTTTAGGGCCTTAAGCTGTATAATCATCTTCCACCATGTATAAAAGATATAACAAATATAAAATTATTTAAGAACTCCTTAAAAAAATGTTACTGGAAAATGCCTTTTATTCTTTACAAGAGTTTTATGACTGAAACCTGTATTTGTTTAAATTTGTAATTTGTTTATTATTTAGTGTAATTGTAATGATTTTTCTAAAATTTTTTGTAGACTGCATACAATTTTATAATTTTTACCTGACTTAAATGTTGTTTTTGGCAAGTTATACTACGTAAGCTTATGTTTATGTCTGGATTATTGTTTTGATTGTAAAATTATTTTAATGACATGGAAACTTGCTAATAAGAGTTTATTCTCAACAATAGGTAAAGCAATTAAAAAAAGATAAGTCATATTTAAATGTATCAGTTTTATTTGAGTTCTAATGTTGTAATAGATGTACCTGCGATTAAAAAAAAGATGTTTAAATATGGTCATTGTAATTTTCAAACAAAACTTAAAAGTAATTTAGATCGACATCTATTATGCCATAAAATGTTCCAGTGAAGTTGAAATGGTTAACAGCGCTCAGTATAATTTTAAACAAAATACAAAATCAGTTTACAGGACATCTGTTACTACATAAAAATTCCGATGAAATTGAAATGTGTTAATTTACTTCTTGTAATTTTCAAATAAAATATTCAAGACATTTAAAGATACATCTATTATTACATAAAAAAAAAGTTTAAACGAGGCCTTTGTAGGTATTCTAACAATTTAAGCTCTCTTGGGTCAGTCGTTAAACTAGTTGCTCAAAATTTCAGTAAATCAGCTTTACCACTACTTACGCGGTCAGACAATATTGTCGCAAGATCTGTTGATTTGATTGATTGATTCTGCTGAAATCTGCTTCACAGTCGAGTGTATATTCCAAGAGGGAAGCACCAGTCACTGTTCTCAATATGCAGTAAAAAATACCGAACATCATTTTCAGAGTGACGTTAAACATATTTTAATGAATCTGGGCGTCAAAAAACTCGACCTCAATTAGCAGGGCTTCAAGCATGTCTTGATATACACGAAAATGAAAGCTGCTAAAATTGTTCAGAGAAGTGCATGCACAGGATTGTCAGTAGATTAATGAGGCAGATTCCTAGACACAGACCGGGCATAACCCCACTTTTGCGTTACGATCACAAGTATTAGAGTAAATTAAAGTCACCAATCAAGAGTCGACCCAGTCAATCAAGTCAATCCTAAAAATCACGATTTTTTTACGGAAATTAAGACAGTCAACAGAATATAATATTTTTTGGTAAGTTTTATATTATGTCCTTTTGACGTAGGCCATCATATTTGGGACCACGTGGAGGAGCCACGAACGTTAAGGTTCTTGGACAGGTAAGTAAAGCCGTGAATGTTGAAGTAATTTTTATTTGCAAAGTAAAATGAACCTACTTAAGTTAAATTTGCATTACATCCAACATATATTTGTAAGTAGGTACATGATCCATGTCCTCAGTCGTTTACAAACATCTGCATAATTTAAAAATGGTTTATCTGTCTTTTTAGATTCTCAGTTTTTTAACAAGTTTGCTTTAAATACACATGAAATCATGCTTGGACGCTATAAACTTTATCCATATGGGTTGGCAAAGAGTCAGTAGAGAAACCAATGAAAACTGTTTTAAGCATGGCCGATTTTTAGGGAAAGAATGTAGATATAACTGAGATGATGAGCTATCGTTGACTCAGTGGATTGAAAAAGATCGAGAAGATCCTACTGATTGTCTAGAATTTGTTTACGATGTTGACATTCACCAAAATAGAATATGTATGTGCTGATAATGAATTAATGACGAAAGAAATATTAACCGATGATCAAATTGTGACATCAGTGTCTTCCGGAAAGATTTTAAGCGATAATGAAGACGAAGACAAGCTTGGAGAAGGAGATAATATTTATGTTTCATCCATTTCAGAAATGACTAAGAAAATGACTGAAACTCGCAATTTTTGGACTCTCGTGAAGTTCCTGAACATATATGGAGTAGTTTTTGTGATTTTGACAATTATATAAACACCATTTCTGTTTCAAATAAAATTGTACAAACAAAAATTACTGATTTTATTGTAAAAACTACATATTTTAATGTTTTTATTTATACTCGTAAATGTACCAACTTTAGTGTGACTTGTTTCATTTTCTTTTGAACGTTTTCTTTTAATTTAATAATTATTATTCATTTTTCTAAGCATTAGCGCCTAATCTAAAGTGAGCGAGAGTAGTGAAAAATGATATTAGATTTTGTTTACTGTTTGTAAACCAGCTTCAGATATAGCGAACCATTTTTAGTGATTTTTTGGATCTATATAGACTACCTTAAATAAGTCTTATCTTATCTTACCGGACTTTATGATTTAGTTCGGTAAGATAATACTTATCTTACCGGACTTTTTGATTTACATGCACCAATACAAACAGCTCGTATTACTAAAAGAAAAGCACCCTGGCTTACCCAGGAAATAAAAGATGCTATGTGCATACGAAATAAAGCCCTACATAAATATCAAAAAAAATAAAACTCATACCAACTGGGACACGTACAAACTAATTCGAAACCAGGTGACAATTGCAGTGGAAAATGCTAAAAAAAAAAACAGTACCTTACTAACAACTTAACACCTAAAAACTCAAAAAACAATTGGAAAGTCTTGCGAGATCTAAACATTTACTCTAAACCTAAAAACACAATGCCGGCCACATTAAACGATGTTGAAAAGATTAGCCGGTACTTTATTGACGCGGCTACTTCAAAAAATCCAGATGCAGACACGTTAAATTTTTATTTGCAAAATAAAAAAAAAGACGCTGGTGATTTTTAATTTTACTTTGGCAAGCATGGACGACATTGAAAGGGCAATGAGTTCCATAAAATCGGAGGCCATTGGTACTGACGGCATTGGGATTAAAATGATATGCAATTGCTATCCATATATTGTACCCATTGTTTTGCATCTGGTCAACAGTTGTATAGAAACCAAAACGTTTCCTGATCGGTGGAAAAGCTCGTTTTTACTCCCGATTCCAAAATCTTCCAACCCAAGTGAACTAAAAGACCTGCGACCCATAAGCATCTTACCAACTATGTCAAAGATCCTTGAAAGAGTCCTAGATGCTCAAATACGTAGATACATCGAAACCCATAACTTGTTACCATCAACACAGTCAGGATTTCGCAAAGGTCACAGCTGTACCACTGCTCTTCTAAAAGTGACCGATGACATCTTCGAGGCTACCGATCGGGGTGAGCTTACTGTGATTGTTCTGCTGGACTTCTCCAAAGCATTTGACAGACTAGATCATCATCTGCTTATTGCTATACTAAGATATCTTGGGTTTAGTGGTGAGGCTTGTCTTATGATTGAGAGTTATCTTGCAGGAAGACTGCAGTGTGTAAAACTAAATGGACAAAAGTCCAAGCCAATAAAAATCTGTAATGGTGTTCCACAGGGGTCTATCTTAGGGCCTCTGTTTTTCACTCTATATACATCTCAGCTTTGTACCTATCTTAGATATTCAGATTTACATCTTTACGCTGACGACTCACAAATCTACTTGTCTTTCAAGCCTGAACAAATTATTGAGGGTAATAATAAAATTAACGAGGATCTTGCACTTTTGGTGAGTGCCTCCGAAAAACACTGTTTGGTACTAAACCCAAAAAAATGTCAGTTGCTATTGTTTGGACGTACCGCTTGGAGAAAGCAATATTCTAATCATTTAAACATTATTGTAGGTACTGAGCGGCTAGAAAACTTGGATAAAGCTAGGAACTTGGGTTTGATAATGGATATAGAGTTGAGATTCACAGCACATATAAATAATTGCATAAAAAAGGCGTTTACTAATCTTAAACTTATATATAGCCAGCGTCATTTACTAAGTGTAAATTTGAAAAAACTATTATGCGATAGCTTAGTTTTGTCCCACTTCACATTTTGTGATACAGTGTATGGTCCCTGTCTCCTGGAATGGGATGCTCGGCGTATTCAGCGCATTCAGAATTACTGTGTCAGGCTGATTGGTGGTATAAGAAAATATGATAGGGGTGTGACTGCAAAGATGAAAGAAGTTGGGTGGCGCTCCATGAAAGAAAGGAGACTTCTTCATAGTTTAGTAATATTTAATAAAATAATTTGTAAAATGCGCCCAAATTACTTGTATCAAAAAATTAAATTTAGACATGATGCTCATAACCTAGACTTAAGGCATAAACAACAAATATCACCACCCTTGCATAGAATAGCACAATATCAAAGATCATTCAATTACCAGGTCTACAGTATTTATAATAAAAGTTCCAGATAATTTAAAAAGTCTTAAAGGCTTGAAATTTAAAAATGAAATTGGCAAAATTATATCATTATTTTTATAAATTGTTTTCTTATATTTACATGATACATCCGAAATATGTTTGCAACAGTACATGTATGCCCCATAATTATATATGATACATAAGTAATATAATAATTTTTAGGTTAGGATAGGTGAAGATAGGAAGCTAAGCTTCAACTTCGCCTTTTGTATATTATACAATAAAGTCATCATTATTATTATTATTATTATTATTATATATATATATATATATATATATATATATATATATATATATATATATATATATATATATATATATATATATATATATATATATATATATTTATTTATTTATTTATTTATTTATTTAATTTATTTCTTCAATACAACTATCCTGCAGAATAATCCAATTATAGGATATGAACATTCAAATATAACAAATACAAATACAGTAATACCCCGCTTTACGCGAGGGATACGTTCCGAAAAAAATCGCGTTAACTGAAATTCGCGTATATCGAGGTTTATGATTAAACATAGTCAAAATTTAATACAAAAAAATACAAATCATTTTAATCAATCACTTTAATTCTAAGAACACTTTATGCAATACATACTCTTATTTTTTACGGAAAAATACATCTATTGTCTTTTGGGTAACGTTTTGTTTACGTTCTTGTAAAATACGTTCATAACACCCAACACTGTTTTTAATTGTTTGACACACGGTCAAGACACGGTCATCATTATTGTCTATACTCTGCAATATGTCCAAACCTGAATAAATTTTTGAAAGTGCATTTTGTATTTCCCCTGAAGATAAAACTTTCTCTTCTACTTGTTCTTCCTCATCGTAGATAGGATTATTCTGTAACTCGATCAGATCTTCATTGCTAATAGGATCGTCGTGCGTTGCTACAAGTTCTACGAGATCTTCTACCGTGACATCTTCAAGTTCAGACCCCTCAATCATTGCAGCAATGTCTTCAAGCACTTGTCTCTGCATCTGGACAATTCTTCTAGGTGCTTCCACTACATCTGGCCAAAGATTACGCCACATCCCATTCATACAACTCATTTTAACTTCCTTCCAAGCCTCTTCTATGTTGTGAATAGACTTCATAATGTTGTATGACTTCCACCACTCTCGCATAGACTGTCTTCCTTCCCCGTCAGTTTCATGAATTAGTTGGCTAAAAGTGCGGCGATGGTAATAAGCTTTGAAGTTTGCTATTGCTCCCTGGTCCATAGGTTGTAATATTGACGTAGTGTTTGGTGGAAGGAACTTTACGTACACTTTTAAGTCTCTGGGCGTATCAAGTGAGGTTGGATGTCCTGGGGCATTGTCTAAGAGTAATATAACTTTAGGTTCAAGCCCATTTTTGTCACAGTATGATTTGACTGATGGGCAAAAACTATTAGAATACCATTCTTGAAAAATTTCCCGTGTAACCCACGCCTTTCTGTTTGATCGCCACACAACTGGTAGACTTGTCTTGTCTGTGCCTCGCATTGCACGGGGTGTTTCTGAATGGTACACTAGTAAAGGTTTCAGTTTGAAATCACCAGTGGCATTACCACCCAGCAGAAGTGTTAGTCGATCTTTCGCAGCTTTGAAACCACTGGCTTGACGTTCTTCCTTAGAAATGAATGTTCGAGATGGCATTTTTTTCCAGTAAAGTGCGGTCTCATCAACATTGAAGATGAGACAAGCAGGAATTTTCTCTCGTCTAACGAAGTCTTGAAACTTGTCTGGAAACTCAGCTGCAGCTTGAATGTCCGCGCTGGCCGCCTCGCCTGTTATGTGGATATTG
The DNA here is from genome assembly GCA_019049505.1 of Pachyrhynchus sulphureomaculatus. Classification (NCBI taxonomy): domain Eukaryota; kingdom Metazoa; phylum Arthropoda; class Insecta; order Coleoptera; family Curculionidae; genus Pachyrhynchus; species Pachyrhynchus sulphureomaculatus. The sequence goes on from CM032451.1 coordinate 120,188,191, forward strand.
TGAAGATTAGAACGCTGCTTGAACCGATGGAACCAGCCTCTGCTGGCAGCAAAAGTCGGAGTGGCACTCCCTTCTCCTTCTTTTGTTTTCAGCATCTCATACAAAGATTTTGCTTTTGTGCATATGAGATCTTGACTTAGTGGTGTGTTCTTCTTATTCAAATCTTCGATCCAGACTGACAGTAATTTCTCCATTCTTTCTAAGATAGATGATCTCGAACGAGAAAGTTTTGTTGCACTTATAGGTGTTGAACCTTCGCTGGAGATTTTAATTTTTTCCCGATTTTTATAAATCGTTCTCACAGTCGATTCTGAGAGTCCAAAATCTCTCCCAACAATTGTTGCTTTGCCTCCATTTTCCATTCTTCTTAACACTTTCATCTTCAATTCCAAAGTGACGCTTTTACGCTCTTTTTTCTTTACAGGCGGCATTTTTAACGTAGGGTTAAATTATGTATGTATGTATCTCCAATAAATATTAAAACAAAACTGCCAGCCGACCGAACTAACATTACGGAACAAATGAACACACGAAACGAACGAGGAAATCCCCATAGAACAAAGTCGAAGGACAGGGAATTCCCAATTCTTCAAAGAGAATATTCAGAGAAAGCGGGGATCCCCCCGCGACCATAGAGAAGTTAATGACTACATGAGCGCGAAATTTGAAATTCGCGTTATAGTGAAACCGCGCGTAACGGGGTCGCGCTAAGCGGGGTATTACTGTATATATATATATATATATATATATATATATATATATATATATATATATATATATATATATATATATATATATATATATATATATATATATGTATATGTATATATATATATATATATATATATATATATATATATATATATATATATATATATATATATATATATATATATATATATATGTATATATATATATATATATATATATATATATATATATATATATATATATATATATATATATATATATATATATATATATATATATATATATATATATATATATATATATATATATATATGTATATATATATATATATATATATATATATATATATATATATATATATATATATATATATATATATATATATATATATATATATATATATATATATATATATATATATATATAAATAAATTAACGAATGTATATTTTCTTGGGTATTAGGTTCTTCTTAAAATTTCTAACCACTTAATTAACGTTTCACCCTATTGTTTTGGGCACTCTCAAAAATCCTTTTATTTACATCTAAAAACATAATCTTTAACTTGAGCCTCAAGCCTGATGAGTTTGATGCATCCCTGGTTTCATCGGTCGTTAGTGAGGTTCTGGGTCATCGGGTTGCAGTTAGTGGCGCTTGTAGAGTTGGTAGGCCCAATCGTAATGGCCACAAGCCAGTTAGCGTAAACCTGTCGAGTGGTGTCGATGTTGACTCTGCTTTGATGAATCGTCTCAAGTTTGCGACTGCCAAACAAATTTATGTTGAAGCGGACCTGACCCCCGTGCAAATCGAGGCCTCTTTCTACTGACCAATACGGTTTTATGCCTAGCAAATCCACCACCACAAATCTTGCCTCATTCTCGCAGTTTGTGTGAGACGGTGTCAATGATGGGAGCCAGATTGACGTGGTCTATATGGATTTTCGCAAAGCCTTTGATCGACTTATTCAGTACTTACTGTTGGATAAGGTCGGATCCCGTTTTGGGCTCTCAAATAACCTGATTCATCTTTTAAATTCATACCTCCTGGATCGCAGGTTTTTTGTAGAAATCAATGGGTTTAAATCGCCTCTCTATATTCCCCCTTCAGGTGTTCCGCAGGGTTCCAATCTGGGACCTCTTCTTTCCAATATGTTTGTCGACGATTTGCTGAATGAGATAGGTTGCCGGAAGCTTTCTTATGTCGATGACCTTAAGATTCTTAAAGGCATAGGCTCGGTTTCTGATTGCCACAAATTACAGAGCAGGATTAATACTCTCGCCAACTGGTGCTCTACTAACAGGCTCACCTTAAACGTTTCCAAATGCAATGTCGTCCGATATTCCTATCGTAACAACCCTATATTTTTCAATTATTCCGTAGGTGATACTGTTCTACAGAATCTTCGTTCAGTTAGAGATTTGGGTATCATCTTTGACGAGAAATTCTCTTTTGCCTGACCATATTGAACAAATGGTTGCTGGTGCATCAATGATGCTGGGTTTCCTGATTAGAAATTGTAGAAACTTTACTAACATATCTGCAATTAAGCTTCTCTAGTATTCCTTCGTTAGGTCTAAGTTTGACTATGCTTCTATTGTTTGGTATCCAATATACAATTGCCATAACAACTCAATCGAATCGATACAGAGGCGCTTCATTAAATATCTTATTTTCAAGAGGGATAGTGTCTATCCGGACCGCGGTGTTGATCACGGACTAATCTTGTCAAGGTTTAATGAGTTGCCTCTTACAAAGAGGAGGGACATTCACTCCACCAAATTCTTATATAAGCTGTTAAATCACCATATTGATTGCCCTTTCCTATTAAGCAATGTATCTTTCCATGTACCACGCCTTGGGGCAAGGCGCTCACCTATTTGTAGCTTCTGCCGGGCTAGGTCAAATATATTATTCCACAGCCCTATTTATATAATATGCAAGAACGGCAATGTCATTGGAAACTCCGGTGATTTCCATTGCAGTAGGCTGTCGGTACTTATTGGTTCTCTGCTCAGAGTTTAGAGGTTGCTTAAATTTGTAGTTTTTTATTATTATTTTATGTTCTTATCAATAATCGCATGCTTTACTTTGATATTTTTTTGGTTTTTTATTATGTCTTCATGGTGTATAGTAAATATATATATATATATATATATATATATATATATATATATATATATATATATATATATATATATATATATATATATATAATAAATTCCCACCATTAAGAGTATGTATATTTTTATTTATTTTTTGGTATCGGCGCATTTCCAACAAGAAGGAAATATTCCAGTTCTGTAGGACAAATTAAAAAGTCTATAAAGAACTGGAATACGTTTGCTTGTGCATTTTCTGAGTACTTTGGCAGGTATTTTATCAACGTCAGAGGTTTTTTGGTGTCTAACTTAATTAAAATGCGTTGTATGATACGCTGTCTAAAGATAATATCGGGCATCCACTGTGGGAATAGTCTTTTTCCTTGGAATCCCAAATGAGTAACGCAGGTGATTCATAGATGGCCGCTGTTTCGCTAAAAATACGGGGTTATAACTTTCCTCTAACCTTTATAATTCTAATGGTGGAATTTCCAGTTTTCCCTTATTACTAAGCCACTTGTGTTCTTTATTTCCATTCTTTGGTACTATGCGACAAAAATATAGGCTAAAACTACGTTTTAGTCTATATACTTTTTACGTTCTTTTGTGCCCTCAATTATGCAGGGACGAAAAAGAGGAAATATGTACACTCTAATCAAAACTTCGTTATGATTGAAATTTTAAAAAAAATAAAATAATTAAAAATTTCTAACAAATAAAACAGACACTGATGAAAGTTTATTACCATAACCGGGAATTTCGATCCGATCTAACTCCCAATATTGTTGGTAATATTTCTATTCTTCTATTGACTATCGTGACAGAGACAGACACGTCGTTCTTAATTTAATGCATATATGGACGAGTTCACCCCAATATATGTAAAAATCTGTTTGGAACTAACAAAGTCGTTGAAAATTACAGGTGTTTCTATATACTAGGTTTTCTATGAAAATTAGGATGCACTCTTATTCATGCTCACTCTCGAATCACTCAGTTCTTTACTAGAGTTGATGGTGCGATAGCGGATGGCTTCATTGCGATTGAACCCTTGAGTTAAGATATTTCAATCGAAAATGCCTAAACTTGCTGCTTTCATTTCTGAATGCGCCCCATAGGATGCGTCCGATTTCCTAACCTATAATTTTCTAGAAGTGTTTACCTAAACACCTATACAAATTAAAAGTTTTGGAAAGCCCTCTCTGTGCATGCGGAGAAGAAAGTGATATTAACCACCTTCTTTTTGAATGCCCCAATTTTACTGCTGAATCTAATAATCTTTATCATTCAATTTCCAACTTCCACACCAGGTCCCCTATAACCTTATCAGACGCTTTACAATCCCATGAATATCTGGTTAAAATAATTATATCTTTCCTAAATTACCGCAAAATCAAATTATAGACACCCTCATCGCCATCCACCTTGATTGACGCTACTCAAACTCACCGAGATTCATTCATAATAATTAACTAATCCGAGGTTATGGAGACATTCCAGACACACTGTAAGGTAGACCTTGTCGGATATCATTTGAGATAAAAGGAGAAGATAAGGGTTTTGGAATATAAACCGCCACCCGACCGAATAGCCCTGGCAGCTGTGGTCGTAAAAAGCATAGAGAGAGAGAGAGAAGTGTATTTTTATAGGCATTTTACAATTTGAGTGTTGTTTTCAAAATAAAAATGGAAAATAATTGTGATGAAAAAGTAATTTCACCGAAATCAAAAGAAGTGTCCATGGATATGGATAGTTTAATGTTTGAAAATTTTCCTAAAGAAAAAGTAATGGACTCTTGTGAGATTGTACAACAAACAGCACATTTTGATAACATGGAGCTATCCATTGCTTCAGATATACTAGAGGGCAAAAATATACCTGGTACCATGGTAGAACAAAATGATAATAATGCTGAATTATTAATAAAAGTTGAACCAGAAATTGAAAATGTTCCATTATATGTCACAGTAGGGGTTTCACCGAATTCTTATAACAGGCAAGAAACTAAGCTGATGGGTCAGATGGAGAATCACTGGGAATGTCTAGAGACGGAAGATATTTCAAAGAATGGAATACTAGATCATTCATCTGGTACTTACAGTGTATCTCCAAATAAGTAAGTTTTTTTTATAACACATAAGTTGTGTACAAGGTTTAATTCATAAGCTATGGCATGACCCATGACCCTTAATTTTAGAACATCAAATATTTTGTTAAAAAAGTTATTGAAAAACATCATAATGCTACAGTTATAAAGATACCTAAAACAGTCAGTTGCCACAATAGGAAAAAAATTTGACCTGTCACCTCTAAACAAAACAATATTAAAATGGCCATCATTTGGGCATAATCACGTGACAGTTTCTCAAGTAATGTTTGAAATTTAAGTTATTCTTAAAATATATATAATTTTACATTGCACATACACACTGTCATGGTTAAATTAAACTTAACATGCTTTTGCACAACTCATAGTATTTAGAAACCAACTAAATTATAATATTGATTTACTGTTTGAATCAAAGGAGTTTTCAGCTGGGCAAATGCTTGAATGTAGATTTTTGTTTTACCTGAACCAGTGAAATTGCATCTTTAGTGTTGATTCACATGATTTATCTGTTTCTTTCATGGCCTGTTAAAGTACTTTGTATTTCTGTTACAAATTGTATATAAAAACTTTTTTGTTTTTAGTCAAGTGAAACATGAGAGAACAAGCAGTGACACATTTTATGAGGATTGTAATTCAATAAAATCTGAAACTTTGGACATAAAGGATGAAGAAATGTAAGTGTATTAAGATGGTAAATCTGCCAGCCACTGTCAAACGGGGCAGGTCATTAACATAGATCAAAAACAATAGTGGTCCAAGTACAGAGCCTTGAGGGATACCCACACCGATTCGAGCACTGACCCTTAAAAGTCACTTCCTGGACTCGGCCCGACAAATATAACCGAAACCAATCCCAAGCTAACCCCCTGAACCCATAAATGTCCAGCTTTGACAGCAAGATCCCATGATCAACACAATCGAAAGCTTTTGTCAAATCACAAAACACCATCGCAGCATGTTCACCAGAATTCAGTTAGAGATAAAGTCGTTCAAGCAGATTAAAAATTGCATCGTTCATGCTTCTCGAGGCTCGAAATCCGAATTGCTGCGCACTAAGAAGGTCACGTTTGTTCAAAAAATCAACCATCCTCTTCCCGACCAACCTCTCCACCACTTTCGCCAATGTCGGGAGTAAAGAAATGGGTCTAAAATTCGAAGGGATATTACAATGATAATGTCGTTTGTGTTGGATTTGCAAGTTTTCAAAAAGTCTTCCATATTTTCGTCGGGATCGACCCTACATATCAGACCTTTACAAGTTGTGAAGTTGTATGGAATGTACACTCTATATCCTTTATCTTTTAATTTTTTATCATGCAAAAAATTATTGGCTGTTACGTAGTTATTAAATTCAACTGATAAACGGTTTATCCCTTTATTGATAATGTTTTTAATATTTTTGAATTGAAGGTTGAATATTTCTTTGGTAATTTTTAAGTTGTTAAATCTGCCTACAGAATTATTTGATTTTTCTGTCGATTCTAGATGAACTATGTAGGGAGATAGATCCTTACTGTTATATTCTAGATTTATTTTTTGTTCTGCAAATGTGTTATTAATAGGAGTTGAATTTTGAGTTTCCCCGTCGACACCAATGATATTCCTAATTGTTTGGGGGGAGATGTTCTCCCCCCATTATCATACATTATTAACGTTCTCTGTTCCACACTAGATACGGTTTTCAATTGTTAAAATTGAATTTAAGGTTATTTAAAATGAAGAAAAGACAAATTTTAAAGAATAAAAGTAATATTATAATGGATTCAACACACACACACAGCGCTATGTTTCCCACGGAGTACAATTTACAGCGATTCAAGAACAACGTGAATCGTTTTTTTCCGCACACATGCCACTCCTGCAGCGCTTTAGGGACTTCCCTGCAGCACGTGTGCTAGACCCATAAAAAAATAACCGGTCAAGTGCAAGTTGAACTTGCACAATTAGTGTTCCGTACGTTGATTGTTTTTGAAATAAAAAGTTTTGTTAGGGTGGTATAAAATGATCAGTGACTTCACAAAACACACCCCTAATGAGTTTTCAACAAAGTTTGTTTCCAATCTTTACTGAAAACTGATGACCTTGAAATATTGGTTTTTTTTTTCTATACCAGATAAATTATTAAAGGTAATGATAATTTTCGTTCAATCTATACCCCGTGGAGAATATTCCAGGATTTTTTTCAAAATTTTTTGATCAGTACTTTTCGAGATAAGGTAGGGGACAGCGATTTTTCACGATTTTTTAAAAGTAATACGAAGAAAAGTGTGCGCAAGTATTACATTATATATATATTTTTTACTCGTGTTTTCACAAGTTTTCATTTGACACCACACTCGATGAGCTAGTAAAAAAATTTTTTTTTTCACTTCCGATTTCACCCCTCAAAACGAATCCCTTAAGTCAAAATTTATGTTACGGTGATATAAAATGATCAGTGATTTCACAAAACACACCCCAAATAAGTTTTCAACAAAGTTTATTCCAATCTTTACTGAAAATTGATGACCTTGAAATTTCTGTTTTTTTTATATAACAAATAAATTATTACAGGTAATGCACTCGTGATAATTTTCGTTCAATCTACACCCCGTGGAGAATATTCCAGATTTTTTTCAAAATTTTTTGAAAAGTACTTTCTGAGATAAGGCGGGTGGACAGCGATTTTTCGCGATTTTTTAAAAATAATACAAAGAAAAGTGAGCACAAGTATTACATTATATATATATTTTTTACTCGTGTTTTCACAAGCTTTCATTTGACACCACATTCGATTACCTAGTAAAAAATTTTTTTTTTCATTTCCGATTTCACCCCCCCAAAACTAACCCCTTAAGTCAAAATTTAATTTTCAAAACTACATGGCTCTGATGAGGCCATCAATTCCTATATTGCTACCAAATTTCAACTTTCTATGACAAGTAGTTTCGGAGAAAAAACGGGTGTGACAGACGGACAGACAGACGGACAGACACCGAAGTGATCTTATAAGTGTTCCGTACGGAACACTAAAAACACATTTACCCTTCAAAAATTCAAGAAAAGGGGTTAGGCTTTAAAGCAAGATTCATGTGATGTTCCAGATTAAAAGTGCAAAGAAGTTTAGTTATACTAAGGTCGTCTTATTTTAAACTTTCTTTTTATTTTTTTGTTTTTTTTAGTGTGTATTCAAGTAATCTTATCCAAGAAAATCAGAGAAGTTCTACAGCTCCCGAAGATGACGGCGATAAAATAATTTGGGAAGAGACTATTAACAATCATCTTGTTGATGAAACGAAATCTAAACAAGATCAGACTTTTAAATTTGGCCAATGTAGTTATCAAACAATGACAAATTCGTTTGTGCATAAAAATCCCAAAGATGATAAGTTTCAATGTTCTCATTGTAATTATCAAACAAAACATAAAATCAGTTTAAATCGACATCTATTAGTACATAAAAATTCCAGTGAAGTCAAAATGTTTAAATGTGAGCATTGTAATTATCAAGCAAAATATAAAGAATCTTTAAATAATCATCTAGTAGTACATAAAAATTCTAGAGAAATCAAAACATTTAAATGTGGGCAATGTAATTATGAGGCCAAACGTAAATATGGTTTAATTCGACATCTATTACTACATAAAAATTCCAGTGAAATCAAAATGTTTAAATGTGACCATTGTAATTATCAAGCAAAACAGAAAAATTATTTAACTAAACATCTATTAATACATAAAAATGCCAGTGAAATCAAAATGTTGAAGTGTGGACATTGTAATTATCAAACAAAATATAAAGGTAATTTAAATACACATCTATTAATACATAAAAATTCCAGTGAAATCGAAATGTTTAAATGTGAGCATTGTAATTATCAAGCAAAATATAAAGAATCTTTAAGTAAACATCTATTAATACATAAAAATTCCAGTGAAATCGAAATGTTTAAATGTGAGCATTGTAATTATCAAGCAAAATATAAAGAATCTTTAAGTAAACATCTATTAATACATAAAAATTCCAGTGAAATCAAAATGTTTAAATGTAAGCATTGTAATTATCAAGCAAAATGGAAAAATTATTTAACTAAACATCTATTAAGACATAAAAATGTCAGTGAAACCAAAATGTTTAAGTGTGGACATTGTAATTATCAAACTAAATATAAAAAATAATTTAAATACACATCTATTAATACATAAAAATTACAGTGAAATCAAAATGTTTAAATGTGGGCATTGTATTTATGAGTCCAAACGTAAAGATGGTTTAATTCAACATCTATTAGTACATAAAAATTCCAGTTAAATTGAAATGTTTAAATGCGCTTATTGGAATTTTCAAACAAAATATAAAACATGTTATGACCTAAAAATGTCAGCGAAGAAGGAAATGTTTATATGGGACCGTTGTAAAATTATTATAAAAAAAAAATCGTTATGTGATAAAAACTTCAATGAAGATCTTGAATGTTTGTATGGAGGACAAACTGAAATTTATGGATCATATTCAAGTCCTTAATTCTAATTTGTCCTCCGATTGCCATGCAGTCCGAGTGGTTTCAAATGAACTGGGATGTGGCATGGCAAGAAATGTTTACTTTAGGTTGGTGCCTATTTGAGTTATGGTACTCCGATTTGGTGATGTTCCAACGAGTATCAGTTTAATTCCTTATTTACTTTGCAAAAAGAGCAATTCGCTATATGTGTAAAACAAAAGCTTATAGACCGTTGTCGACCGTTATTTTACCACAAAAGATTCTAATCTTACCAAGCTTGGTAATAATGGAAACTGCAGTTTCTATTCACAAAAGATTAGGGGTATTGGAATGGTTTGTTAATATGAAACGTATAATATACCTTTACCTATTCCAAAGCTAGCACTTACCACAAGTCCATTCTTTTTTTTAGGGCGTTAAGCTGTATAATCATCTTCCACCATGTATAAAAGATATAACAAATATAAAATTATTTAAGAACTTCTTAAAAAAATGTTACTGGAAAATGCCTTTTATTCTTTACAAGAGTTTTATGACTGAAACCTGTATTATTTAAATTTGTAATTTGGTTATTATTTAGTGTAACTGTAATGATTTTTCTAAAATTTTTTGTAGACTGCATACAATTTTATAATTTTTACCTGACTTAAATGTTGTTTTTGGCATGTTATACTACGTAAGCTTATGTTTATGTCTGGATTATTGTTTTGATTGTAAAATTATTTTAATGACATGGAAACTTGCTAATAAGAGTTTATTTTCAACAATAGGTAAAGCAGTTAAAAAAAGATAAGTCATATTTAAATGTGTCAGTTTTATTTGAGTTCTAATGTTGTAATAGATGTACCTGCAATTAAAAAAAAGATGTTTAAATATGGTCATTGTAATTTTCAAACAAAACTTAAAAGTAATTTAGGTCGACATCTATTATGACATAAAATGTTCCAGTGACGTTGAAATGTTTAACAGCGCTCAGTATAATTTTAAACAAAATACAAAATCAGTTTACAGGACATCTGTTACTACATAAAAATTCCGATGAAATTGAAATGTGTTAATTTACTTCTTGTAATTTTCAAATAAAATATTCAAGACATTTAAAGATACATCTATTATTACATAAAAAAAGTTTAAACGAGGCCTTTGTAGGTATTCTAACAATTTAAGATCTCTTTGGTCAGTCGTTAAACTAGTTGCTCAAAATTTCAGTAAATCAGCTTTACCACTACTTACGCGGTCAGACAATATTGTCGCAAGATCTGTTGATTTGATTGATTGATTCTGCTGAAATCTGCTTCACAGTCGAGTGTATATTCCAAGAGGGAAGCACCAGTCACTGTTCTCAATATGCAGTAAAAAATACCGAATATCATTTTCAGAGTGACGTTAAACATATTTTAATGAATCTGAGCGTCATAAAACTCGACCCTCAATTAGCAGGGCTTCAAGCATGTCTTGATATACACGAAAATGAAAGCTGCTAAAATTGTTCAGAGAAGTGCATGCACAGGATTGTCAGTAGATTAATGAGGCAGATTCCTAGACACAGACCGGGCATAACCCCACTTTTGCGTTACGATCACAAGTATTAGAGTAAATTAAAGTCACCAATCAAGAGTCGACCCAGTCAATCAAGTCAATCCTAAAAATCACGATTTTTTTACGGAAATCAAGACAGTCAACAGAATATAATATTTTTTGGTAAGTTTTATATTATGTCCTTTTGACGTAGGCCATCACTTTTGGGACCATGTGGAGGAGCCACGACCATTAAGGTTCTTGGACAGGTAAGTAAAGCCGTGAATGTTGAAGTAATTTTTATTTGCAAAGTAAAATGAACCTACTTAAGTTAAATTTGCATTATATCCAACATATATTTGTAAGTAGGTATATGATCCATGTCCTCAGTCGTTTATGAACATCTGCATAATTTAAAAATGGTTTATCTGTCTTTTTAGATTCTCAGTTTTTTAACAAGTTTGCTTTAAATACACATGAAATCATGCTTGGACGCTATAAACTTTATCCATATGGGTTGGCAAAGAGTCAGTAGAGAAACCATTGCAAACTGTTTTAAGCATGGCGGATTTTTAAGGAAGGAATGTAGATGATGAGCTATCGTTGACTCAGTGGATTGAAAAAGATCGAGAAGATCCTACTGATTGTCTAGAATTTGTTTACGATGTTGACATTCAACAAAATAGAATATGTATGTGCTGACCAACTGATGCTCTACTAACAGACTCACCTTAAACGTTTCCAAATGCAATGTCGTCCGATATTCCTATCGTAACAACCCTATATTTTTCAGTTATTCCGTAGGTGATACTGTTCTACAGAATCTTCGTTCAGTTAGAGATTTGGGTATCATCTTTGACGAGAAATTCTCTTTTGCCTGACCATATTGAACAAATGGTTGCTGGTGCATCAAGGATGCTGGGTTTCCTGATTAGAAATTGCAGAAACTTTACTAACATATCTGCAATCAGGCTTCTCTAGTATTCCTTCGTTAGGTCTAAGTTTGACTATGCTTCTATTGTTTGGTATCCAATATACAATTGCCATAACAACTCAATCGAATCGATACAGAGGCGCTTCATTAAATATCTTATTTTCAAGAGGGATAGTGTCTATAACGGATTAATCTTGTCAAGGTTTAATAAGTTGCCTCTTGCAAAGAGAAGGGACATTCACTCCATCAAATTCTTATATAAGCTGTTAAATCACCATATTGATTGCCCTTTCCTATTAAGCAATGTATCTTTCCATGTACCACGCCTTGGAGCAAGGCGCTCACCTATTTTTAGCCTCGGCCGGGCTAGGTCCAATATATTATTCCACAGCCCCATTTATATAATGTGCAAGAACGGCAATGTCATTGGAAACTCCGGTGATTTCCATTGCAGTAGGCTGTCGGTACTTATTGGTTCTCTGCTCAGTGTTTAGAGGTTGCTCAAATTTGTAGTTTTTTATTATTACTATTTTTATTATTTTTTTTTAATTTGGAGACTGTTCAAACATTTTAATTTTATTTTAATTGTATCATGTTCTTCTTTTATATGTAGCTCATTAGTATAAACGTTATTCCTGTAATTGGGCCCTGACCTGTTGGAATTGAATGTATAAATAAATAAATAAAATGTTCCACTACAACTTTATGGCGTATTCTACGTTGTTTGGGATTTGTGCAAAAAAATAGACAAAAGGCAAGTTATAATGGAATCACGGTGCTTACGACAACTCAGAATGGAATATTTTGAAAAAATAAATAAAGCTAGATCGGAAAATCGAACGATAATCTACCTAGATGAGACTTAGTATGACACCCACGACACACCCAGTAAAGGATGGATTGATAAATCCAAAAAATGCCACACCAAAGCTCCATTAAATAAAGGTAAAAGAATAACTATTTTATATGCGGGGTCAGAAGAAGGCTGGATATCAGAATGTCTATTTCTAGCTAAGAATATTTCGGATTCTAGCTTGGATTATCATTGTGATACAACCGCTGAAGTTTTGAAGATTGGCTTCAAAACAAATTAATGCCCAATATACCACCGAATAGCTATTTATATAATATGCAAGAACGGCAATGTCATTGGAAACTCCGGTGATTTCCATTGCAGTAGGCTGTCGGTACTTATTGGTTCTCTGCTCAATGTTTAGAGGTTGCTGAAATTTGTAGTTTTTTATTATTACTATTTTTTTTTTTTTAATTTGGGGATTGTTCAAACTGTATAAATATTCTTACTTGTATACTCTGGTTATTATTTTAATTGTATCATGTTCTTCTTTTATATGTAGCTCAGTAGTATAAATGTTATTCCTGTAATTGGGCCCTGGCCTGTTGGAATTGAATGTATAAATAAATAAATAAATAAATAATGAAAATTTTTTATAATACAACACATATAATTATTTTACAAAAGTCACACTATATAATATATTTATTTAAAACATTTTAAAATTGAATATAAATATAATAAAATAATAAACGGTATCTTGAAAGTTTCGTTGTCGGTGCACCAGTGAATTTTAATTTATGTTCTTATCAATAATCGCATGCTTTACTTTGATATTTTTTTTGGTTTTTTATTATGTCTTCATGGTGTATAGTAAATATATATATATATATATATATATATATATATATATATATATATATATATATATATATATATATATATATATATATATATATAAATTCCCACCATTAAGAGGATGTATATTTTTATTTATTTTTTGGTATCGGCTGAACTCTAGCGCATTTCCAACAAGAAGGAAATATTCCAGTTCTGTAGGACAAATTAAAAAGTCTATAAAGAACTGGAATACGTTTGCTTGTGCATTTTCTGAGTACTTTGGCAGGTATTTTATCAACGTCAGAGGTTTTTTGGTGTCTAACTTAATTAAAGTGCGTTGTATGATACGCTGTCTGAAGATAATATCGGGCATCCACTGTGGGAATAGTCTTTTTCCTTGGAATCCCAAATGAGTAACGCAGGTGATTCATAGATGGCCGCTGTTTCGCTAAAAATACGGGGTTGTAACTTTCCTCTAATCTTTATAATTCTAATGGTGGAATTTCCAGTTTTCCCTTATTACTAAGCCACTTGTGTTCTTTATTTCCATTCTTTGGTACTATGCGACAAAAATATAGGCTAAAACTACGTTTTAGTCTATATACTTTTTACGTTCTTTTGTGCCCTCAATTATGCAGCGACGAAAAAGAGGAAATATATACAATCCAATCAAAACTTTGTTATGATTGAAATTTAAAAAAAATAAAATAATTAAAAATTTCTGTAACAACAAATAAAACGGACACTGATGAAAGTTTATTACCATAACCTGGAATTTCAGTCCGATCTAACGACCAATATTGTTGGTATTATTTCTATTCTTCTATTGACTATCGTGACAGAGACAGACGCCGGATGACACACGTCGTTCTTAATTTAATGCATATATGGACGAGTTCATCCCAATGTATGTAAAAATCTGTTTGGAACTAACAAAGTCGTTGAAAATTACAGGTGTTTCTATATACTAGGTTTTCTATGAAAATTAGGATGCACTCTTATTCATGCTCACTCTCGAATTACTCAGTTCTTTACTAGAGTTGATGGTGCGATAGCGGATGGCTTCATTGCGATTGAACCCTTGAGTTAAGATATTTCAATCGAAAATGCCTAAACTTGCTGCTTTCATTTCTGAATGCGCCCCATAGGATGCGTCCGATTTCCTAACCTATAATTTTCTACAAGTGTTTGTATTTTTATAGACATTTTACAATTTGAGTGTTGTTTTCAAAATAAAAATGGAAAATAATTGTGATGAAAAAGTAATTTTACCGAAATCAAAAGAAATGTCCATGGATATGGATAGTTTAATGTTTGAAAATTTTCCTAAAGAAAAAGTAATGGACTCTTGTGAGATTGTAAAACAAACAGCACATTTTGATAACATGGAGCTATCCATTGCTTCAGATATACTAGAGGGCAAAAATATACCTGGTTCCATGGTAGAACAAAATGATAATAATGCTGAATTATTAATAAAAGTTGAACCAAAAATTGAAAATGTTCCATTATATGTCACAGTAGGGGTTTCCCCGAATTTTTATAACAGGCAAGAAACTAAGCTGATGGGACAGATGGAGAATCACTGGGAATATCTAGAGACGGAAGATATTTCAAGGAATGGAATACTAGATCATTCATCTGGTACTTACAGTGTATCTCCAAATAAGTAAGTTTTTTTTATAACACATAAGTTGTGTATGAGGTTTGATTGATAAGCTATGGCATGACCCATGACCCTTAATTTTAGAAAATCAAATATTTTGTTAAAAAAGTTATTGAAAAACATAATGCAACAGTTATAAAGATACTTAAAACAGTCAGTTGCCACAATAGGAAAAAAATTTAGTTTACAATCTGCATAATTCTGTAAAAAGAAAAGAGTACACTGACCTCTAAACAAAACAATTTTAAAATGGCCATCATTTGGGCATAATCACGTGACAGTTTCTCAAGTAATGTTTGAAATTTAAGTTATTCCTAAAATATATATAATTTTACATTGCACATACACACTGTCATGGTTAAATTAAACTTAACATGCTTTTTCACAACTCAGTATTTAGAAACCAACTAAATTATAATGTCAATTTACTCTTTGAATCGAAGGAGTTTTCAGCTGAGCAAATGCTTGAATGTAGATTTTTGTTTTACCTGAACCAGTGAAATTGCATCTTTAGTGTTGATTCACATGATTTATCTGTTTCTTTCATGGCCTGTTAAAGTACTTTGTATTTCTGTTACAAATTGTATATAAAAACTTTTTTGTTTTTAGTCAAGTGAAACACGAGAGAACAAGCAGTGACACATTTTATGAGGATTGTAATTCAATAAAATCTGAAACTTTGGACATAAAGGATGAAGAAATGTAAGTGTATTAAGATGGTAAATCTGCCAGCCACTGTCAAACGGGGCAGGTCATTAACATAGATCAAAAACAATAGTTGCCCAAGTACAGAGCCTTGAGGGATACCACACTGCTGTGCACTAAGAAGGTCACGTTTCTTCAAAAAATCAACCATCCTCTTCCCGACCAACCTCTCCACCACTTTCGCCAATGTCGGGTGTAAAGAAATGGGTCTAAAATTCGAAGGGATATTACAATGATAATGTCGTTTGTGTTGAATTTGCAAGTTTTCAAAAAGTCTTCCATATTTTCGTCGAGATCGACCCTACATATCAGACCTTTACAAGTTATAAAGTTGTATGGAATGTACACTTTATATCCTTTATCTTTTAATTTTTTATCATGCAAAAAATTATTGGCTGTTACGTAGTTATTAAATTCAACTGATAAACGGTTTATCCCTTTATTGATAATGTTTTTAATATTTTTGAATTGAAGGTCGAATATTTCTTTGGTAATTTTTAAGTTGTTAAATCTGCCTGTGGAATTATTTGATTTTTCTGTCGATTCTAGATGAACTATGTAGGGAGATAGATCCTTACTGTTATATTCTAGCTTTATTTTTTGTTCTGCAAATGTGTTATTAATAGGAGTTGAATTTTGAGTTTCCCCGTCGACATTAATGATATTCCTAATTGTTTGGGGGGAGATGTTCTCCCCCCATTATTATACATTATTAACGTTCTCTATTCCACACTAGATACGGTTTTCAATTGTTAAAATTGAATTTAAGGTTATTTAAAATGAAGAAAAGACAAATTTTAAAGAATAAAAAAGTAATATTATAATGGATTCAACACACACACACAGCGCTATGTTTCCCACGGAGTACAATTCACAGCGATTCAAGAACAACATGAATCGCTTTTTTTTCCGCACACATGTTATTCCTGCAGCGCTTTAGGGACTTCCCTGCAGCATGTGTGCTAGACCCATAAAAAAAACACATATACCCTTCAAAAATTCAAGAAAAGGGGTTATGCTTTAAAGCAAGATTCATGTGATGTTCCAGATTAAAAGTGCAAAGAAGTTTAGTTATACTAAGGTCGTCTTATTTTAAACTTTCTTTTTATTTTTTTTGTTTTTTTTTTAGTTTGTATTCAAGTTATCTTATCCAAGAAAATCAGAGAAGTTCTACAGCTCCCGAAGATGACGGCGATAAAATAATTTGGGAAGAGACTATTAACAATCATCTTGTTGATGAAACGAAATCTAAACAAGATCAGATTTTTAAATTTGGCCAATGTAGTTATCAAACAATGACAAATTCGTTTGTACATAAAAATCCCGAAGATGATAAATTTCAATGTTCTCATTATAATTATCAAACAAAACATAAAATCAGTTTAAATCGACATCTATTAGTACATAAAAATTCTAGTGAAGTCAAAATGTTTAAATGTGAGCATTGTAATTATCAAGCAAAATATAAACGTTATTTAAATAAACATCAATTAGTACATAAAAATTCCAGTGAAATCAAAATGTTTAAATGTGAGCATTGTAATTATCAAGGAAAACTTAAAGATTATTTCAATAAACATTTATTAATACATAAAAGTTCCAGTGAAATCAAAATGTTTAAATGTGAGCATTGTAATTATCAAGCAAAATATAAAGGTTATTTAAATAAACATCTATTAGTACATAAAAATTCCAGTGAAATCAAAATGTTTAAATGTGACCATTGTAATTATCAAGCAAAATATAAAGAATCTTTAAATAATCATCTAGTAGTACATAAAAATTCTAGTGAAATCAAAACATTTAAATGTGGGCAATGTAATTATGAGGCCAAACGTAAATATAGTTTAATTCGACATCTATTACTACATAAAAATTCCAGTGAAATCAAAATGTTTAAATGTGAGCATTGTAATTATCAAACAAAATATAAAGAATCTTTAAGTAAACATCTATTAGTACATAAAAATTCCAGTGAAATCAAAATGTTTAAATGTAAGCATTGTAACTATCAAGCAAAATGGAAAAATTATTTAACTAAACATCTATTAATACATAAAAATGCCAATGAAATCAAAATGTTGAAATGTGGGCATTGTAATTATCAAGCAAAACATAAAAAGTATTTAAATCAACATCTATTAGTACATAAAAATTCCAGTTAAATTGAAATACGCTTATTGGAACTTTCAAACAAAATATAAAACATGTTTTATGAATATTCTGTTATAACATAAAAAGCAGGAAATATAAAAAAAAAATCATTGTCGTAAAAACTTCAAAAAGATCTTGAATTTTTGTATGGAGAACAAACTGAAATTTATTAATCATATTCAAGTCCTTAATGTTAAATTGCCCTCTGATTGCCATGCAGTCCGAGTGGTTTCAAATGAACTGGGATGTGGCATGGCAAGAAATGTTTACTTTAAGTTGATGCCTATTTGAGTTATGGTACTCCAATTTGGTGATTTTACAATGAGTATCAGTTTAATTTCTTATTTACTTTGCAAAAAGAACAATTCACTATATGTGTAAAACAAAGCTTATAGATGGTTGTCGACCATTATTTTGGTTTCCTAGACCTTTTTTTGGGTATAACTAAATCAAATGCAGTATAAATTATATCATAAAAGGTATTTACAGATTCATTTACAGTATTTGAATTGACCAGTTGGTTCCAATCAATTATATAGTTGTATATACTCTTTAAAAAAAATTTACTGGAAAATGCCTTTTATTCGTTACAAGAGTTTTATAACTGAAACCTGTATTTGCTTAGATTTGTAATTTGTTTATTATTTAGTGTAATTGTAATGATTTTTCTAATATTTTTTGTAGACTGCATATGATTTTATAATTTTTTCCTGACTTAATTATTGTTTTTGGCATTTCATACTACGTAAGTTTATGTCTATGTCTGGATTATTGTTTTGATTGTAAAATTATTTTAATGACATGGAAACTTGTTTATAAGAGTTTATTCTTTACAATAGGTAAAGCGATTAAAAAAAGATATGTCATCTTTAAATGTATCAGTGTTACTTGCAATTAAAAAAAAAGATGCTTAAATGTGTCCATTGTAATTTTTCAAAGAAAACGTAAATGTATTTTAGATCAACATCGTTTATGACAAAAAGTTTAAGTGAGTGTGAAATGTTTGAAAGTGCTCGGTGTAATTATCAACAAAACAAAATGAGTTTATGGAACATCTGTTACTACATAAAAATTCCAGTGAAATTGAAATCTGTTAATCTACTTATTGTAATTTTCAAATAAAATATACAAGACATTTAAAAAGACATCTATCTATAATATATATAAAATGCAACGTCTCTCTGTCTGTCTGTCTGTCCGTCCGTCCGTCCGTTAGTGCGCTTATCACTGGAGAACCACTTGTCCGATTTACGTACTCTTTTTTTTAAAACATACATATGTTCTCTGGCTGGGTTATAGGCTATAGTTTATTACGATAGGTAGCATAGGGAATGAGCAGTGACGATAATAGTGAATGAAGTCGGAAAAAAGTTTGCCGCTAGCGCGTTCCCTTGTAGTACACAGCCTAAACCATTAAATTTGGAACAATATTATGTAGCAGAGAATATCTATAATCTCTAATATATATAAAATGCAATGTCTCTCTGTCTGTCTGTCTGTCCATTAGTGCGTTTATTAGGCGAGAACCACTTATCCGATTTACGTGTCTTTTTTTAAATTCATACATATATTCTTTGGCCATGTTATATAGTAATAATAATAATCTATATCTATAATATATGTAAAATGCAACGTCTGTCTGTCTGTCTGTTAGTGCGCTTATCCCTTGAGAATCACTTATCCGATTTACGTGATTTTTTTAAATTCATACATATGTTCTCTGACCAGATTATATAATAATAATAATAATAATCTATATAATATATATAAAACGCAACGTCGCTCTGTCTGTCTGTCGGTTAGTGTGCTTATCATTAGAGAACCACTCATCCGATTTACGTGATTTTTTTTAAATTCTTAATTTAATATATGTCAAAAATATATATATATATATATATATATATATATATATATATATATATATATATATATATATATATATATATATATATATAAAACGTAACGTCTCTCTCTCTGTCTGTCTATTTATTACTGCGCTTAGTACTCAAGAACCACTTATCCGATTTACGTGTTTTTTTTTATAAAATACAAAGGGAATAAAGAGAGACAAAATGCTAATATATAGGAAAAAATATGGAAGTTTAGCAGTAAGCTTCGCAGAAAGACTGAATAGATGGGGGGAATACTTTAAAGAAACACTAAATGGAGATGAAAATGAGTTGAATGAGAAATAGGAAGCAAAATTAACTGAAGGGCAGGAGGCGACAAATAAACCCTGCAAAGAAGAAATAAGAGAAATACTCAGAACCCAAAAAAAATAAGGCCCCGGGTGGAAATTGTAGAACTGATAAAAGCTGGAGAAGTAGATCTGGAAAATGAAATATGCCGGTTGGTGCAAGAAATATGAGAAACAGAAAAGATGCCAGTGGGCTGGAGAGAGTCGCTCACTTGTCCAATACACAACAACACAAAAAAAGAAAAAACTATATGTGCTAATTATAGACCAATACTTACTGGATGTCGTGTACAAGATAGTAGTGTTGACTATCAAAAACAGACTAGCAGAGAAAGCAGTCTAGTCTGGGAGAGTACCAGTGTGGATTCAGGAAAAATAGATCGGTTACAGACCAGATATTTTCGATTAAGCAAATCCAAGATAATAGCTTAGAACAAAATTTGGCACTACACTTGGTCTTTGTGGATTTCAGAGAAGCATATGACTCTGTAAATAGAGAAGGACTCTACAAGATAATGGAAGAACTAAAAATACCAAGTAAATTGATTCGCATGGTGAGAATGACCCTGAATGAGACACAAAATAGAGTGTTGGTTGAGGGCAAAGTATCAGACAAGTTTAAGGTGAAGAGAAGATTAAGACCAGTGTCGACATCTCTATTTAATTTGGTACTAGAGAAGATAATCCGAGAGTCAGAAATAAAAACAAATGGAATGATATACCAACAAACCTGCCAATGCTTGGCCTATGCGGATGATGTAGCAGTGATTGCAACAGCAAAAGAGAACCTCAAAAAAGCCATAAGTATGATAGAAGAAAGGGGAAGGATGAGAGGACTAAAGATAAATGAGGAAAAAACAAAACACATGGAAATTACAAAGAAGAAGGATAATAAAAACAACAAAAGTTTAGATATAATAAACAACTTAGGGAAGAGATATATGTTTGAAAAAGTAGACAAATTTAATTATCTGGGGAGTAACAATAACGGAGAGTGGACAAGAAAGGACGGAGATACAAGAAAGAATAGCGAAAGGACAGAGATGTTTGGGGGCAATGAATTCAATATTGAAATCAAAGAATGTATCAAGAAAAGCAAAAGAAAGAATATATACGACAGCTGTCAGACCCACGGTGACATATAGATGCGAAACGTGGAAACTGAATGCAAGATAAAAGGAGACGCTAGAGGTGTGGGAAAGGAAAGCTTTGAGAAGAATCTACGGAGGAAGGAAAGAAGGGGGATTGTGGAGAAGAAGAACAAACTACGAATTAAAATGCCTATATATGAAGCCCCTTATAAGCCAAATCATAATAAGCCAGCGATTAGGATGGTTGGGACACGGGGGGCAAGGATGAAGGAAGAAAGACAGGCAAAGCAAGCCCTAATAAGAAGAGTGGTTGGAAGAAGGCAGTAAAGCAAGATCCGGAGTTGATGGGAATCCCGCCCTGGGAAAAGCTAATGGGAGACAAAAAGAAGTGGAGACAAGTATGCAACCAAGCCATGGGCCTCTAAGGCCTCTTGAGCTATATAATAATATAAACATAACGAATAAGCAGTGACGATAAAGGCGAATCAAGACCACGCGGGCGGAGCCGCGGGTACGGCTAGTTATTACATAAAGAAAAGATTAAACGAGGTCTTTGTAGGTATTCTAATAATTTAAGATATCTTTGGCCAGTCGTTCAGCTTTACCACTTACGCGGTCAGACGATACTATTGCAAGATCGTTGATTTCTTGATTGATTCTGCTGAAATCTGCTTCACACTTGAATGTTTATTCCAAGAGGGAGGCACCACTCACTGTTCTCAGTATATAGAAAAAAATATTGGATATCATTTTCAGATTGACATTACACGTCATTTGATGATTCTATGGCCAAAACCCTCGTCCCTCAATTTGCAGGACATTAATGTGAAACAAGTATATCTTGGCATATTTGAAAATAAAAGATATAACCGGTCAAGTGCAAGTTCAATTTGCGCAATTAGTGTTCCGTACGTTGATTGCTTTTAAAGTAAAAAATGTTGTAACGGAAGTATAAAATGATCAGTGACCTCCCAAATGAGTTTTCAATAAAGTTTATTTCCAAACTTTACTGAAAATTGATGACCTTGAAATTTCTGTTTTTTTTTTTTTATATACCCGATAAATTATTACAGGTAATGCACTCGTGATCATTTTCGTTCAATCTACACTCCGTGGAAAATATTCCAGAATTTTTTCAAAATTTTTTTGATAAGTAAAGGGTGTTTTTTATAGAGGTATAAAACTTTAAGTTGGCAACACTTTTTTAACTGGCGGTCATTTTGTCAGCTGTCAAGTGATTTATGTTTGGTTTGGCATTTCAACGTGAATAGACTGACGCCTGAACAACGCTTCCAAATTGTGCAAATTTATTTTGAAAATCATGGTTCTGTTCGGAATACGTATCGCGCACTACGTCCATTTTACGGTCAACATAATCGTCCATCAGAGCAATTAATTCGATTAATTATGGAACGTTTTCGCACCACGTTTACTCTAAATGATAATACGCATCCACAGAGACGTCGTACAGTGCGTACAGAATAAGTCATTGCTGCTGTAGAGCGTAGTGTAGACGAAGACCCGATTCAGTCTATCCGCCATCGTGCACAGGAATTGGATATGTGTCCATCCACTTTATGGAAGATTTTGCGGAAAGATCTTGGTTTGGGTGCTTACAAAATCCAACTCGTGCAACAATTGAAGCCACACGATCACCTAGCAAGGCGTAGATTCGGTGAATGGGCCCAAAACAAGATTGCTGTTGATCCCGATTTCATAAGCGAATTTTGTTTAGCGATGAAGCTCACTTTTGTTTGAATGGATACTTCAATAAACAAAACTGCCGTATTTGGAGTGATGATAATCCTCAAGTGTATGTTGAGACACCGTTACATCCAGAAAAATTGACTGTTTGGTGTGCTTTATGGGCTGGTGGAATCATTGGTCCGTACTTCTTTAAAAAACGATGCTGGTCAGAACGTTACAGTCAATGGTGACCGCTATAGAGCCATGATTACTGACTTTTTCGTTCATCAATTGAACAACCATGATGTGCAGGAGCTGTGGTTTCAACAAGACGGCGCAACATGTCACACAGCTCGTGCCACAATTGATTTATTGAAGGAAACGTTTGGTAAACCGCATAGTTTCACGTTTCGGACCCGTGAATTGGCCTCCAAGATCGTGCGATTTAACGCCGCTAGACTATTTTTCTGTGGGGATATGTGAAGTCGCTAGTCTACGCCGATAAGCCCGAAATGATTGACCACTTGGAGGACAACATTCGCCCCGTTATTGCCGATATACGGCCACAAATGTTGGAAAAAGTCATCGAAAATTGGACCTCCAGATTAGACTACGTCCGAGCCAGCCGTGGCGGTCATATGCCAGAAGTCATATTTAAATTATAATGCCAGAAGATTATCTTTCGAATAAAGTAAATTTCATGTCAATTTAAAAAATTCATCTTTGTTTTTATTCCATTTCAAAGTTCTATACCTCTATAAAAAACACCCTTTACTTTTCTAGATAAGGCGGGTGGACAGCGATTTTTTTAAAAATAATGCAAAGAAAAGTGCGCGCAAGTATTACATTATATATATACATACATATATACATACATATATATATATATATATATATATATATATATATATATATATATATATATATATATTTTACTCGTGTTTTCACAACCTTTCATTTGACACCACACTCGATGATCTAGTAAAAAAATTTTTTTTTCACTTCCGATTTCACCCCCCAAAATTAACCCCTTAAGTCAAAATTTAACTTTCAAAACTACATGGCTCTGATGAGGCCATCAATCCCTATATTATTACCAAATTTCAACTTTCTATGACAAATAGTTTCGGAGAAAATCGGGTGTGACAGACGGACATGTGTTAAAAAGGTATGAACAGGTTTGCCATTCGGTAATGGTGTCTGATAATCGGAGAAATGACTAATCATGACTTCAAAAATACAAAATATACCTTGTAGGTTATTGTAAAATTAGAGGATATCACGAATAAGTAGAAAAAAATCAATACATAGTTACATATTAAAAAAGTAACGATATCAATTTGACTTAAAGGTACATGCACCTCGGTAATAATTATGTGGTCCTATTTAACATATTTCTGTTTTTTAAGCAAGCAACTTTTAAATGCGGATTTCGCATGAGTTGCCGATGTTCGAGCTTTCAAAGGAAATGAAGAAATGGGCGTACTATCATTTGCAAAGTTGGTCCTCCCCAGTAGATAGTTAATGTAAATGAGAGAGAAGGAGACAGTATGAGACCTTGGAGTAGTGAAGGTATAAGAAAGAAATCCATCGGCCGCCTCTTATAAAGAACGCTCTCTGAGAAAACCCAAGAGTTATAAAGAAAACGTTTTAGACATAATAAGAATGCCTTGGATTTATCAAGCGCAACTGCTCGAGATTCTCCGAAATATTCAATTGCATTGTTTCAAACATGTGTTATATAAGTTAGAAGATCATTGGTATTAAAAGCAGTGCAACTGGTCGGCTGAACTCTAGCGCATTTCCAACAGGAAGGAAATATTCCATTTCTGTAGAATAAATTATAAAGTCCATGAAGAACTGAAATACGTTTGCTTGTGCATTTTGTGAGTACTATGGCAGGTATTCTATCAACGTCAGAGGTTTTTTGGTGTCTAACTTAATTAAAATGCGTTGTATGATACGCTGTCTGAAGATTATATCGGGCATCCACTGTGGGAATAGTCTTTTTTCTTGGAGTCCCAAATGAGTAACGCAGATGATTCATAGATGGCCACCGTTTCGCTAAAAATTCTGGGTTGTTACTTTTCTCTAATCTTTATAATTCTAATGATGACATTTCCAGTTTTCCCTTATTACTACGTTACGTGTGTTCTTTATTTCCATTCTTTGGTACTATGCCACAAAAATATAGGCTGAAACTATATTTTAGCCTATATACTTTTTACGTTCTTTTGCGCGTTATATTATGTAGCGACGAAAAAGAGGAAGTATGTACACTCCAATCAAAACTTGTTATGATTGAAATTTAAAAAAATAAAATAATTAAAAATTTCTCTAACCACAATATAAAACGGACACTGATGAAAGTTTATTTCCATAACCAGGAATTTCAGTCCGATTTAACGTCGAGTATTTTCGGTAATATTTCTATTCTTGTTTATCTTGACTATTGTGACAAAGACAGATATCGGATGGCATACGACGTTTTTAATATAACTTGTCTATGACGAGTTCACACTAATGTATGTAAAAATCTGTTTGGAACTAACAAAGTCGTTGATAATTGCAGGCGTTTCTATATACTAAGTTTTCTATGAAAATTAGGATGCACTCTTGTTCATGCTCACTCTCGAATCGCTCAGTTCTTTATTAGAGTTGCTGGTGCGATAGCGGATGGCTTCATTGCGATTGGACCCTTAAGTTAAAATATTTCAATCGAAAACGCCTAAACTTGCCTCTTTCATTTCTGAAGCGTCCGACTTCCTAACCTATAATTTTCTACCCTCGTCGCCATCCACCTTGGTTGACGCTACTCAAACTCACCCAGGTTCATTCTAAATAATTAACTAATCCGAGAAGGTTATGGAGACATTCTAGACACACTGCAAGGTGGACCTTGTCGGATATCATTTAAGATAAAAGGAGAAGATAAGGGTTTTGGAATATAAACCGCCACTCGACCGAATAGCCCTGGCAGCTGTGGTCGTAAAAAGCATAGAGAGAGAGAAACAACTGCGTTGTTCTGTTTGTATTTATATAGGCATTTTGCAATTTGAGTGTTGTTTTCAAAATAAAAAGGGAAAATAATTGTGGTGAAAAAGTAATTTTGCCGAAATCAACAGAAATGTCCATAGATATGAATAGTTTAATACTTGAAAATTTTCCTAAAGAAAAAGTAATGGACTCTTGTGATATTGTAAAACAAACAGCACATTTTGATAACATAGAGCTATCCATTGCCTCAGATGTACTAGAGGGCAAAAATATACCTGGTACCATGGTAGTACAAAATGATAATAATGCTGAATTATTAATAAAAGTTGAACCAGAAACTGAAAATGTTCCATTAGATGTTACAGTAGGTGTTTCAGTGAATTCTTATAACAGGCAAGAAACTAAGCTGATGGGTCAGATGGAGAATCACTGGGAATGTCTAGAGACGAAAGATATTTCAAAGAATGGATTGCTAGATCATTCATGGGGTACTTACAGTACATCTCCAAATACGTAAGTTTTTTTTTATAACACATAAGTTGTGTACAAGGTTTAATTGATAAGCTATGGCATGAACCATGACACTTAATTTTAGAAAAACAAATATTTGTTAAAAAACTTACTGAAAAACATCATAATGCAACACTTAGAAACCAACTAAATTACAATATCGATTTACTGTTTGAATCGAAGGAGTTTTCAGCTGGGCAAATGCTTGAATGTAGATTTTTGTTTTACCCGACCCAGTGAAAATTGCATCTTTAGTGTTGATTCACATGATTTATCTGTTTCTTTCATGGCCTGTTAAAGTAATTTGTATTTCTGTTATAAATTATATATACCAATTTGTTTGTTTTTAGCCAAGTGAAATACGAGAGAACAAGCAGTAACACATTTTATGAGGACTGTAATTCAATAAAATCTGAAACTTTGGACATAAAAGATGAAGAAATGTAAGTGTATTAAGAATTGGTTTAGAGTTAAAAGAGATATTGGAAACAAAGTTTAAGTTAGTTCATTTAAAATTTGTAAATCTAGTTCTAAATAAAGTTAGTTTTGGTTTTATTAATAATAAAATTAACTTCCAAATCAAATCAAATAAAGCTTTATCGTAAAAAAAAAAGATTATTCCTTTGTCTAGAAAGCTATCTAATCTAACCTAATAACATGGAGTATGAGTTAGTCAAAAACTCCATAACTGAATAGTAATGCTTCTCAATCAAGAGCTTCTGAACTTCCTTCCTAAATCGGTTATTATTTAAAATTCTCCTGACATTCAAAGGCAAGTGTTGAATCTTTTCTTACTCATATATATATATACAGTAATACCCCGCTTAGCGCGACCCCGTTATGCGCGGTTTCACTATAACGCGAATTTCAAATTTCGCGCTCATGTAGTCATTAACTTCTCTATGGTCGCGGGGGGATCCCCGCTTTCTCTGAATATTCTCTTTGAAGAATTGGGAATTCCCTGTCCTTCGACTTTGTTCTATGGGGATTTCCTCGTTCGTTTTCGTGTGTTCATTTGTTCCGTAATGTTAGTTCGGTCGGCTGGCAGTTTTGTTTTAATATTTATTGGAGATACATACATACATAATTTAACCCTACGTTAAAAATGCCGCCTGTAAAGAAAAAAGAGCGTAAAAGCGTCACTTTGGAATTGAAGATGAAAGTGTTAAGAAGAATGGAAAATGGAGGCAAAGCAACAATTGTTGGGAGAGATTTTGGACTCTCAGAATCGACTGTGAGAACGATTTATAAAAATCGGGAAAAAATTAAAATCTCCAGCGAAGGTTCAACACCTATAAGTGCAACAAAACTTTCTCGTTCGAGATCATCTATCTTAGAAAGAATGGAGAAATTACTGTCAGTCTGGATCGAAGATTTGAATAAGAAGAACACACCACTAAGTCAAGATCTCATATGCACAAAAGCAAAATCTTTGTATGAGATGCTGAAAACAAAAGAAGGAGAAGGGAGTGCCACTCCGACTTTTGCTGCCAGCAGAGGCTGGTTCCATCGGTTCAAGCAGCGTTCTAATCTTCACAATATCCACATAACAGGCGAGGCGGCCAGCGCGGACATTCAAGCTGCAGCTGAGTTTCCAGACAAGTTTCAAGACTTCGTTAGACAAGAGAAAATTCCTGCTTGTCTCATCTTCAATGTTGAGACCGCACTTTACTGGAAAAAAAAAATGCCATCTCGAATATTCATTTCTAAGGAAGAACGTCAAGCCAGTGGTTTCAAAGCTGCGAAAGATCGACTAACACTTCTGCTGGGTGGTAATGCCACTGGTGATTTCAAACTGAAACCTTTACTAGTGTACCATTCAGAAACACCCCGTGCAATGCGAGGCACAGACAAGACAAGTCTACCAGTTGTATGGCGATCAAACAGAAAGGCGTGGGTTACACGGGAAATTTTTCAAGAATGGTATTCTAATAGTTTTTGCCCATCAGTCAAATCATACTGTGACAGAAATGGGCTTGAACCTAAAGTTATATTACTCTTAGACAATGCCCCAGGACATCCAACCTCACTTGATACGCCCAGAGACTTAAAAGTGTACGTAAAGTTCCTTCCACTAAACACTACGTCAATATTACAAACCTATGGACCAGGGAGCAATAGCAAACTTCAAAGCTTATTACCATCGCCGCACTTTTAGCCAACTAATTCATGAAACTGACGGGGAAGGAAGACAGTCTATGCGAGAGTGGTGGAAGTCATACAACATTATGAAGTCTATTCACAACATAGAAGAGGCTTGGAAGGAAGTTTAAAATGAGTTGTATGAATGGGGTGTGGCGTAATCTTTGGCCAGATGTAGTGGAAGCACCTAGAAGAATTGTCCAGATGCAGAGACAAGTGCTTGAAGACATTGCTGCAATGATTGAGGGGTCTGAACTTGAAGATGTCACGGTAGAAGATCTCGTAGAACTTGTAGCAACGCACGACGATCCTATTAGCAATGAAGATCTGATCGAGTTACAGAATAATCCTATCTACGATGAGGAAGAACAAGTAGAAGAGAAAGTTTTATCTTCAGGGGAAATGCAAAATGCACTTTCAAAAATTTATTCAGGTTTGGACATATTGCAGAGTATAGACAATAATGATGACCGTGTCTTGACCGTGTGTCAAACAATTAAAAACAGTGTTGGGTGTTATGAACGTATTTTACAAGAACGTAAAACAAAACGTTACCCAAAAGACAATAGATGTATTTTTCCGTAAAAAATAAGAGTATGTATTGCATAAAGTGTTCTTAGAATTAAAGTGATTGATTAAAAATGATTTGTATTTTTTTTTGTATTAAATTTTGACTATGTTTAATCATAAACCTCGATATACGCGAATTTCAGTTAACGCGATTTTTTTCGGAACGTATCCCTCGCGTAAAGCGGGGTATTACTGTATAGAGTTCCTTATTAAAGGTGAAGAGGGAATGGGTAGTGAGGCCACATAAGATGAACGTGTCATGGATGCACAAGAAGCCCCTATCTCTCCCTCAAACTTATTATGTATAAGGCAGGCTGTTTCGATAATAAATGTACAAGGTAACATCAGAATTCTCTTAGTAATAAACACATTCCTGCATGATTGCCGAGAACTTAATTGGAACATATAACGCAGTGCTCGCTTTTGTAGCATAAAGACCTTATTCAGCAATTGGTTAGAGCAGGAACCTCAGAAACATATCCCATAATGGAGGTCTGATTCAATTAGGCCAAAGTATATATGCACATACAAAATCATACATAATAAGTTTGAGGGGAGAGATACGGGCTTCTTGTGCGTCCATGACGCGTTCATCTTATGTGGCCTTACTACCCATTCCCTCTTCAGCTTTAATAAGGGACTCTATAATATATATGAGCAAAAAAAATATTCAACCACTTGCCTTTGAATGTGAGGAGAATTTTAAATAATAACCGATTTAGGAGGGAAGTTCGGAGAAGGTCTACTATTCAGTTACGGAGTTTTCTGATGACACTCTTTGATTGCTGTGTGTGTATATGGCGTGTAAATGTATATATCTTTTTCTGTATTATGTTACTGGCATCTTCTTGTTTCTGCACTGTTTTCATACTGACTGATATTTTGATTCATGTAGTGACATTGTATTGTTTCTGCTATTTAAGTTGAACTTACATGACTCATATTTTATTTTATTTTTATATTATATTTTTTAGTGTTCCGTACAGAACACTTATAAGATCACTTCGGTGTCTGTCTGTGTGCCTGTCCGTCTGTCTGTCACACCCGATTTTCTCTGAAACTATTTGTTATAGAAGGTTGAAATTTGGTAATAATATAGGAATTGATGGCCTCATCAGAGCCATGTAGTTTTGAAAGTTAAATTTTGACTTAAGGGGTTAGTTTTTTGGGGCGTGAAATCGGAAGTGAAAAAAAAAATTTTTTTACTAGGTAATCGAGTGTGGTGTCAAATGAAAGCTTGTGAAAACACGAGTAAAAAATATATATATAATGTAATACTTGCGCGCACTTTTCTTTGTATTATTTTTAAAAAATCGCTGTCCACCCTTATCTCGAAAAGTACTGATCAAAAATTTTTAAAAAAATTCTGGAATATTCTCCAGGGGGTGTAGATTGAACGAAAATTATCACGAGTGCATTACCTTTAATAATTTATCTGGTATATAAAAAAAAAAAAAAACCGGTCAAGTGCAAGTTGAACTTGTACAATTAGTGTTCCGTACGTTGATTGTTTTTAAAATAATAATAAAATTTTTTGTTAGGGTGGTATAAAATGATCAGTGACTTCACAAAACACACCCTAAATGAGTTTTCAACAAAGCTTGTTTCCAATCTTTACTGAAAACTGGCGACCTTGAAATTTTGTTTTTTTTTTTTATATACCAAATAAATTATTAAAGGTAATGCACTCGCGATAATTTTCGTTCAATCTATACCCCGTGGAGAATATTCTAGAATTTTTTCAAAATTTTTTGATACGTACTTTTCGAGATAAGGTAGGGGACAGCAATTTTTTTCGCGATTTTTTTAAAAGTAATACGAAGAAAAGTGTGCGCAAGTATTATATTATATTATATATATATATATATATATATATATATATATATATATATATATATATTTTACTCGTGTTTTCACAAGCTTTCATTTGACGCCACACTCGATGACCTAATAAAAAAAAATTTTTTTTTCACTTCCGATTTCACCCTTTAAAACGAACCCCTTAAGTTAAAATTTATGTTACGGTGGTATAAAATGATCAATGACTTCACAAAACACACACCCCAAATGAGTTTTCAACAAAGTTTTTTTCCAATCTTTACTGAAATCTGATGACCTTGAAATTTTTGTTTTTTTTTTTTTAAATACCAGATAAATTATTAAAGATAATGCACTCGTGCTAATTTTCGTTCAATCTACCCCCCGTGGAGAATATTCCAGGATTTTTTCAAAATTTTTTGATAAGTACTTTTCGAGATAAGGCGTGGGACAGCGATTTTTTGAAAATAATACATAGAAAAGTGTGTGCAAGTATTACATTATATATATATTTTTTACTCGTGTTTTCACAATCTTTCATTCGACACCACACTCGATGACCTAGTAAAAAAATTTTTTTTTCACTTCCGATTTCACCCCCCCCAAAATTAACCCCTTAAGTCAAAATTTAACTTTCAAAACTACATGGCTCTGATGAGGCCATCAATTCCTATATTATTACCAAATTTCAAGTTTCTATGACAAATAAATTCGGAGAAAATCGGGTGTGACAGACAGACACCGAAGTGATCTTATAAGTGTTCCGTACAGAACACTAACAAAAATTTCAAGGTCATCAATTTTCAGGAAAGATTGGAAACAAACTTTGTTGAAAACTCATTTGGAGTGTGTTTTGTGAAGTCACTGATCATTTTATACTTCCGTTACAACATTTTTTTTATTTTAGAAGCAATCAACGTACGGAACACTAATTGTGCAAGTTCAACTTGCACTTGACCGGTTATTTTTTATTTTTGTATTGATGTAAATGACTAACTCATATTCCATATTTTTAGGTTAGATTAGACAGCTTTGTAGACAAAGGAACAATCTTTTTTTACAATAAAGCTTTATTTGATTTGATATATTAAGTTTGAAATTGTAAAAACATACGACAGAACGAAAACTAACCTAAATTTGCATGTTTAGGGTTGCCTGTAGAATAAGAGGCTAGTTTACGCTACTAATTAATATTTTGATTAAATGCTCTTTTTAGAGATGTAATAACTAGTACTCTACCTGGCGTAAACTAGGTATCTGGCTGATTTGGCTGGATACTTTATTACTCATTCGGGTATCCTGTCAGGTTTTTTGTACAAAATAAAACCAAATTAAAAGTACTACTCAGTATATATCACCACTACACCAAACACTTTATTTTTGCACTCGACGCGCGTTTCGCTAATCATGTTAGCTTCATCAGGAGCAATGATTGACTAAAGCTAAACTACAAATCTACCCTATTTATACTTAGCCTAAACCTTGAATTACTCAAGCGGAACTAATGACATAAGCAAAGCCGTCAGTTCCGGTCAAGTAACCAGTAGAGGGGACTATAAGGAATAGGCCCTCTGTCTTTATTTAAACTACTTTTACATTTTATGATTTCCATACTTTCGTATGCGTTCAACAATCTTCTATCAGATACATTTTTTATTAATTTTAGATTATCTAATTTTACAGTATGATCAGCTTCAAGGGCATGTTCGGCAATGCTAGACTGTATTTTAGGTGTGCTAAATGTTCTTTAAATCGTGTTTTAATTGACCTTCTAGTTTGCCCAACATACTTTTTGTCACAATCATTACAACTAATTTCATAAATTCCACTTTTCTCACAATTAGGAATCTTATCTTTGGGATTTCCTAAGATATTCCTCAGTCATTAGACAATTTGGGGAATATCTTAGGAAATCCCAAAGATAAGATTCGTAATTGTGAGAAAAGTGGAATTTATGAAATTAGTTGTAATGATTGTGACAAAAAGTATGTTGGGCAAACTAGAAGGTCAATTAAAACACGATTTAAAGAACGTTTAGCACACTTAAAATACAGTTGAACAGAAAAGTCTAGCATTGCCGAACATGCCCTTGAAGCTGATCATACTGTAAAATTAGATAATCTAAAATTAATAAAAAATGTATCTGATAGAAGATTGTTGAACGCATACGAAAGTATGGAAATCATAAAATGTAAAAGTAGTTTAAATAAAGACAGAGGGCCTATTCCTTATAGTCCCCTCTACTGGTTACTTGACCGGAACTGATGGCCTTGCCTATGTTATTAGTTCCGCTTGAGTAATTCAAGGATTAGGCTAAGTATAAATAGGGTAGATTTGTAGTTTAGCTTTAGTCAATCATCGCTCCTGATGAAGCTAACATGGTTAGCGAAACGCGCGTCGAGTGCAAAAATAAAGTGTTTGGTGTAGTGGTGATATATACTGAGTAGTATCATTGTGCCAAAGATTCCACATTCCCAACTTAGTTCAAATTAAAAGTAACATGTATTTCAAAATTAGCCATAAGGACCACAACAAACCTAAAGACATTTTCCAATTTTCGTTGATCTGTCTGATTGTAGGCCTATCTATCTGTCAGTTTGCTGACACAATAACTCTCGAATGAGATAATATGTTAATTGATAGTGTTTCTGGGTAAGGAAGTTAAACAGGTGAAATAATACTTACTTTTTACTTAAGAAAGTCAAATTCAGTACTTATTTTGGAACTACATCACTTGATCGATTTTTTTAGTATGTCTTCAAGTTATTTTGACAGAGAAGAATTTGAAAATAGTGGAGTCAACCAAGATAGAAACCTGTTAGAAGAATTTAATAAAGCAACAAACTTATTATCAACTGATGCTGTTAAGGACGAGGAAAGTCATAAAACAGATTCATTCTCAAAATCAGCAACACGAGAACAATGCTCCAGTACCTCTATGGTAAAAGAAAAACCGGAATGCAACAATTCTGAAACTGAATTGTTTTCAGTCAGCTCATCTATTTGTAAACGAGAACCTGAGTTAATTCTTTTGAACAAACTTAAAGTCGTTGAAAAAAATGGAAAGTATATTTTGGATCGTTCATCTTCAGCTTGGGATGGTGGTAAGGACTGGTAAGTTTTAGAAATGGTTGATGATTATTCATATTTTAAAAATATTGATAATATATTAGATTTTCCAAGTAGAAGTAAATTGTTGAAAAAAAAAGGTAGAATGATAGAACCCGTGAACTTCTGATATAAGAATATTCTGGCAAATGTAATGAAATTAAAATTTAGAAAAAAATGAAGCTACAGTCGCACAGTGTCTCGACTAGTACAAGCTAGCGGGACAATATTATTTCTTCACTTATTTCAATTGTTTATGTATATTCCAGGTATCTTAAGATATTTTAAGAAAAAAAAAGTTGAAAAATGTGTACTGTATGTGTATTAATCGAAATATGTAGCTGCAAGAACGGAAGTGGTTTACTAATGTGTCTCGTTTGTTCACTATTGTCGCTAATTGTTCTTTAATTAGCTACATACTACTCATTATGTGTGAAAAGTACAATCATGTTTCTTTACAAAGAAATTTCTAGGAAAAAAATAAAAATCATAATGATAGTACCCACATTTATTAATTTACAAAATATTATTTCTTTTAAAATAAATTAGTACAATAACAGTATCTATATATCAATTATTTACAATAACAAGGTGTATAAGTAAAAGAAATATAATATTAAATAACTTATATACTAAGGCATGAATTATAAGCAACTACAACACACAATAAAATAAGAATAATAATTACAATAAAAAAATACTTAAACCTACTAATCACCATCAGATGAGTCGTCATCACCGCTCTCCCATTCAGTAGAATATTCAGAGAGTAAATAATCCTCCTCATTTAATTCGTGATGATAACTTACTGATGGTGTTTCGGATGGCAATGAAGGTGGGACAATCAACTGCAGAACCTCCGATGGCAAAGAAGTAAATTTTCTTCGCGGTAATTCTCTATACGAGTTGATAACAGGATCAGACGTAATTAAAAGCATTCTCAAAAGATCTGTATTTGTGGCAATACGTGACCGCTTCCTGGTGTGCCGTTCACGGAATCTACGACAGTCTTTATTTCTTGCCTCCTGGGCTTCTTCGGAGAGTTGTCCAATGGGAAGAAGAAAAGACTTTATAACTTCCGCGCTGTGTACAAGAATTTTATGCACAGTAACGGGCATGGAATACCACGAATACAGATCAAGGTATAATTTTCTAGTATCAACACAACACTTTTCGAATTCTATATAATTTATGTCATATCCCGATGACAAAGTTCTTAAAAATTACATGAAATCTACGAATAAGGTTTACGTCTAATCCTGTAATTTCGCTGCTCAATTCAGCTTTGGAAAAAAATCTACGTGCTGTGTTTTCATCGTTTGTGTTACCATACCCAGGTTATGGTTTATCTACAATGAGACCCATACGATCTTTAAACACTTTTTGTATCTCTTGTGAGCGTTGCTTCACAATAGCTTTGTCGTTATCTCCCCTGACTTGCCACTTTTTTATTTCTAAACGATAGCTGATGTGAAGCAAACATTCAAACGTGCGGATCCATGTATGTAAAGTAGATAAACCAAATGCAAGGCGTTCTTCGTTGCTGGGATATTTCTTTGACTCCTCGTTCATAGTAGACGGGGGTGGCACCGCAAATATAACACTTTTGTGTTGAACTTGTGTCTGTTAAGGCATTGCACACTTTGCCATCAGTCATTGTCAACAACAAATCGTGTTTAACAGAGATTTGAGATCCAGCAACGTTACATAATGTTGGAAGAAGCTGACTTACTTCATCTAAAATTTTAGGAGTTTCTTCTTTCGTAAACTCTTTTGTCTCCTTGGCAAAAATAAACTTAATAGGACGGCAATATAAAGTAAAGGAAGGTCTTGGATTTTGCCAGATCACAGTTTCGCCATCAAGCAGTCTCAAAGGGACAAATGAGTATACGAACAAAAATTCGTCTGTAGCGTTAGTGTTCCCAAATTTCTGCTTATACGTGCTATGCCCCGAACTCCCATCACAGCCCCATTTGCTTACCAACGTATAATATGAACGAGGTAACACACTTCTAATGACTGCCGTCTGAGCTTTAACTAATCGTTCAGCTGTTTTATGCAAAATCGCGTGAAGTTTAATTTCAGCTCGAGATTCAGTCCCAGAAATATATTCATCAGAAGGACAACAAGAAGCTTTGGACTTACCTAAACTATAAACACTTGATGTCCCGCTTTCATTGACCATTTTCTTGTTTGTTTATATGAGTGAGAAGTCGATTTCGAGTCCACATAATAAGCTAAAGCTTCATCTGGTGTTAACTGCCGACTTTGTTCAGAACACTTATTCTTTTCTCTAGTTTCACTGACCGCGACGTTATGGATCTGTTTAGCAACACTTCGATGCCCTTCTTTTCGAGTAGCTAATTCAGCTGCTGTAATAAGCTCACTTGCACTTCGCGATTCCAAAAGATCTTCTACTCTCCGTCTCTTCGTTTTCGTTGATGAGTCTTCAAATGATTTTCTGGGTCGCCCTACGGAAAGAGCCGCTGATGATGTTGAAGTGCACGGCTGGTTAACACACATCTTTATTTCGATTCCGGATTCCTCTAACCAATCTTTATGTTTGATTAGAAACATTTCTTTGTTACACTTTAAAGAAGCCCACTTTTGATTGAATTTTGCAAATTGATATTTTCATTTTGAGTCGTTTTAGAGAATCGTCAGAAACATCAGAATATTGAATTTTTCACTTATATAGTAAAAAATGCCACTGTTTCGTTCAGTTTTGTCATGTTTTAAGCCATTCTTCAAAAAACTCCATTTTCGTCATAGTCACGACTCGTTCTGAAAAAAATAAAATAATTATACTTTCGGGCCTTTTCGGGGTCTATAATATATATGAATCTGTGCCTGAATGTTGTAGGTATTACATATAGAAAAATCTAGATGGATATATGTGGATAAAAAAAGTTGCTACTTTTAAAGTTTACGATTAATGTAAAATTTGCTGGATTTATCTATACATTTACAAATTGATATTACACCAAAAGTATACATATTTTTTTATAAAAAAATATAAGTCGTAATAGAGTACATACCTTCAACAGAATATTCCATCACAAAAAACTCGTTTCACTTTGCTACCAATTTTAAAATATGTTATCACAAGTGTGCATAAAATGCAACTGATTTGCAAATGAAAATGACCTCTCTTATAAGGGTTACTTTGACCCCCTGATAAGATACCTTTATGAGGTGATAAACAAATTAATTATTGGAATTCGTTAAATACGGGGGTTGTTTACAAGTCGTTATCAGTGGTTCCTGGAAATTACGACATGAATATTGTCCCGCTAGCATGTTCTTGCCGAATCACTGTGAGTCGGTCAAACACGAACATGTGGTGCATTGTTCATTAAAAATGTTTTTATTGAGAAGTTTTTTACATGATTCGACAGTAATGGAATGCCATTGAGTTCTAAAGATTCCATAGTTTGTCCAGTCCGATCAGTGTCTACGATTATCTGGTATCTTCGGGGCTTACTTTTGACGAGATTTTCCGCATGTTCTTGGAACAAAGGTTTTCAAATCGCCTGAATTTGCCGGGACAACTGCTTCACTACACTTTTTTACTATGAAACTTCTGCTTGGTGTATAACCACACGTTCTCGATTTGGTTTGCATCGGGTGACTGGGATGGCCAATTTAGTATGACGATAACGGATTCCCGTTTCCATGTGTAGCTGTGGACGCCGAGTCGTTATACTTTTGAAGAACGCACTCCTTATTTATATCGGCAATTCACCGTTTGGCAGTCTACACTAAAACCTATAAATCTGAAGCATTTTTTCTGCATTCAAATTGTAGAATATGATTCTTCACACGTGGTATTTCATCACGCGCTGGACCAATCTTAGTGGAAATCGACCAGGCTCGTGGGATGATAACAGAACCCTAAAATGGAGCTTCATCAGGAAAAAAATACATTGCTCCAGTCTTGATCTATGTTTTCCTTTACTCACGCGAGTCGTTTCTCATAATCATTGTTTCATCCTTATCCAATAGTTTTTCTCTCGAACCACGTTCCGGTAGATCATCAATATATTTTAACTGGGAATATCTTTTCACCCACTTGCTAAGGTATGCCCTCGACATGCACATATACTTAGCAGCCGCCGTAGGCGTTATTTTCGGATCTTTTGGAAGATTACATAGGAACACAGCCTTGAAGCGCCAAAGGCGTATGCAGCACTTATGTTCGGCAATGTACTGTTTAACCATAAATAATGCTAGAAATGAATCTCTTTTCACAAAACATTGCTTGTAGGGGTGCCAACAACAACTCCAAAAAAACAAAAAGGAAATTCTTTTACCCACTACAAGTTATAGGCGACACGTTCATAATTGATCGACTGTACCTAAAAAAACTGATAAATCGTACAAAATAACATGTTTCCTTAAGAAGTTAGTTCCTATTTGCTTATAAAAGAAAATACAATTTGCAATAGAAATCTTAGCTGTTATTACTCTAAGCGAGAAACACAAGAAAAGTGGAGATTGTAATATCCCTTCGAATTTTAGACTCATTTCTTTACTCCCGACATTGGCGAAAGTGGTGGAGAAGCTGGTCGGGAAGAGAATGGTTGATTTTTTGAACAAACGTGACCTTCTTAGTGCGCTGCAATTCGGATTCCGAGCCTCGAGGAGCGCGAACGATGCAATCTTTAATCTGCTTGAACGACTTTATCTCGAATTGAACAAAAGCTTTCGATTGTGTTGATCATGGGATCGTGCTGTCAAAGCTGGACATTTATGGGTTCAGGGGGCTAGCTTGGGATTGGATTCGGTCGTATTTATAGGGCCGAGTCCAGAGAGTGACTTTTAAGGGTCAGTGCTTGGAGGGGGTTGGGATCAATGTGGGTATCCCTCGGGCTCTGTACTTGGACCACTATTGTTGTTGATCTATGGTAATGACCTGCCCCGTTTGACAGTGGCTGGCAGATTTACCATCTTTGCTGATGACACCACAATTTTGTGGCACAATAAGGATGTGGGGACACTTTGGGCCGATGTTCAGGCAGATTTGTCTAAGATGAAGGCTTGGTGTGATGGTACCAAACTGTCCTTCAATATAGCCAAGACGAGGATTCTGAGCTTTAGATGCAATATAGAGAATGTTAATATTGAGAATGAGATCATCTCTTCAGCTGATAGGAATTCATTTCTCGGTCTAATAATTGACTCATCGCTGCGGTTTGAGGATCACATTGGCAACATCTGCAGCAAAATTTATTCAGGCTGTTATACCCTTAGGGTTATTGCAAGTAGCCTGGAGCTGGATGCGGCTAGAACCTCTTATTTTTCATTACTTGAGGCTCATTTGAGATATGGGATCTGTTTCTGGGCTTGCTGCTCTTGAGTTCACTTTAGTTCTGTTTTTGTATTGCAAAAGAGAGCTATTAGATATATTTCAGAAGCTGGGTTGTGAGAGTCATGTCGACCGTTGTTTCCGAGGTTAAGGATTCTTACTCTTTGTGCCTTATTTATCCTGGAAACTGCTATCATGATCTTTAAAAAACATCGTCTTGAGGCATTGCCTGTCAGCCCGCACGGCACTAGGCGAGCGTTCGTCCTGCCATTGCCGGCCCCGAAATCGGGGCTGGTCAAATCTGCAATCATTGATAATGGCAAAAAAATATACAATCATCTGCCTCTCAAATTTAGAGGACTGAATTGCGAGAGGGTCTTTAGACGAAAGACTAGGGCCCTACTTATAAAAAAGGCTTACTATGCACTTGAGGAATTCTACAATGATAGACTAGAATCAGCATATAACCACAGTAAACATACTACAGTAGCGAAACTGAGCTCCAATTTGGTGCGCGTGCGTCGACGGGTCCTTTTTCAAAATGCCCGCTCAGTGTTTACATCCGATCTCGGAATGTGTCTTTGGAAATGTATTGTCCATCGTTTCTTGATGTGACTGCAGTTTATATGAATATAAAGACAGAAGGAAAGGAGAGTTTGTAGAAAAAGAGATTTAAAAACATTTGTAAGTGAAGAGAATCGAAAAGGTTGAGAAACAATTTATATAATCATGGGGAAAGGAGGTTATTGTTGTGCCGTTGAGAATTGCAATATTCCATATAATTATTTTCGCAAATTATTTGCTCGAGTTACACTTTTTTATGCTCTAAAATTTGCAAATAAGAAATTTCTAACTCAATCAGGGCGCGCTAAGACACACATGTAATCATCAACAGTATTATCCGTCAAAGTTTAAGTTGCTGCATTAATAATTTTTTTTTGCAGTTCCTCTGTTTTTAGTTGAAACAATGATTTCATAGAAATCATGGTATGCGATTAAAGTTGTTGGAGTTGTTGATTATTTTAATAAATCTCTATTGCTTGCTTTCACAAGACAACTTTTCACTATCTTAAATGCATTTTTGAAAAAAACATATGCATGAAACAATATTATCATTACTAATGTAGGCATATTTGCTCAAGAGACGGCCTTCCAGGGAACCTTGATTGATTTAATAAAATATTTGTATTGGTAGAGTGATTTGGTCATTAAAGCTTGAAATTTATTTCTAAACTTAGTTCGGCTGGTTATTTAAAAATCCAGCGCCCAAAAATTACATAGAGGTATAGCGATCTGTTCGGTAGTGAAAAACTTTTTTTGCCTGTGTAATTTTTTTATGATTAATAAATAATCCTCCAAATTCTGGTTTTTAGAAAGATTTATTTTTGTGTAAACTAGTATTCAGTTATTTAAAACTATTTATATTTGATAAATTATAAATAAAACATATTATTTTTTTCTAAAAGGTGTATTCTCAAGAGGCTTCTAGTTTTCAATAACTTCATCTGAATTAATTGTTTGACACACCTTTTCTAATAATAAACCCGATAAATTTAACACTGTTTAATTGCAAGTACAATTAATACTCTGAAAGTGACTTTTTTTTTTTTTCTATTTTTCTCTATAAATTACATTGCTCCTTTTTCATGCCAATCTTTCAAAAGTTTCTCTGAATATATTGTAAGGAATACAGAACCTATAACAACATATTTATTATTTTCAAATTTTAGAGAGTATATTTTATTTTCTTATAAGCTGGGTTTGCAATTTAAATATTAAGTGTCGTGTTGAGATCACAAAACCACTGGGGAATAGGATTATTGAAATAACTAATATAAATGGATTATTGAATCAAATATGCTATTAAAATAAGAAAAATTTTAATGTGATTCCAAAGAAATTTTTGTAATATGATTTTGTCAAACGATGTGTGCCAGAGGGTAAAATATTCTAAAAAATAAGGTCGTTAAATGGACAGTACACCTAATCGAATTTCCATTTTATGGTTACTATTAAAATTTTGAAGATTTAGTTACCTGTTTATTAATATTCCTCCGATAAAGAACTTATTTCTATTGTTGTATACCTATACTATAAATTAAATATAGTTATTTTCCTTTTAAACTGTAATTGACAATACTCAGTATATATGAGTTAATCATTTCTCCTAATGAAGTTAATATGGTTAGCGAAACGCGTGTCGAGTGCAAAAATAAAGTGTTTGGTGTAGTGCTGATATATACTGAGTAGTGTCATTGTGCCAAAGATTCCACATTCCCAATATAGTTGTAATTGACAAGTCGGCTTGGTCATAACTAAGTATTGTATGTAACCATAATTAGGAAATTACTGTATTGACTCTTTGATCTAAATATTAATTCATTGTAAATAAAAGCAAGCGTTAATTACATTATCAAAAAGCAATATAGATAACAGAATACAAAAAGGTATAGAACCTCTAAGAGTCATTCACATAGAAAATAGAGGTCTATTACATATACGTTCATAATTCATTACTAATATTATATTAACCTTTCTCGAAGTTACACAATATAGTTTTGTAGTTTAAGAAAAAAGAAGTACCAAAAAGTAGATACAGTGTTTTTTAATTAACGAGAGATCTATCACACCAAACAACACAACACTGCTTAGAAAAAAATGCTCTTATTTTTAGAAGATGTTGACATCTTAGTAATGACAATTAAAATTAAATTAATTTAGTCCTTAAAAAACATCTTTAATCACAAATTTACTTGAAAAATGATGTAAATAAAACTTTAACCTCAAACAGTGACGTTTAACTTTGATAGACTTTTGAATTTTTGGATAAGGTTATTAAAAACTGAAGTTGAATATGAAGAATTCCATCAAATACCTTCCTATCAAGTTTTTCATCTGTATTCATTTCTTTTCTAACAAAGTGCTCCATTCTTTTTGTTTTTTTTTATATTACTCATGCTGCATTAACTTTTATATTACTCATGCTGTATTAAATAACAAATCAAAAATTTTCAAACATTTCTATATCTATGATTTTTGAATAATAAAACTTTGCACAACTTTATTTGTATTTCAAATCTCGCGCTGGTCCACTTTTAACATGGCGGATTGCCACGTAACCTTCTGAAAACGAACCTGATTTTCCTATGCGATTATCCTTGAGTTTCGCTACTGTATAGTGTGTTTACTGTGATAACATTAGTTGAGTGGTTGACATTTGGGTTAACCTACGTGTGTAAATTTATTTCTTTCATTTTGGATTTACTGCATTGACTACTAATCTTGTTCTGTTTTTTATTGTTTTCTTTCTTTGAATTTGTGTTTGTGTTTATTAATAAAATAATAATTTAAGTTAAGCTTGCTTTGTCAACAAATACGTTGTATTTGAGGACAATAAAGCATATTTCTATTTCTGTTCTATTTCTATGATTCATTTGAACGTTGCCTTGCCTTGCCTTGTAGCACAGTCCAACGGAGGCTCCAGTATGCCCCCGAGGACCAATTACTCCCAAGTACGCTGCACGAGGACTCGTCGAAAGGGATTCAGTCGTTGATTTCAAAGACCCAGGGTCATCGTTGCACAAAAACGCGTTTCGATGAATGTGGTACACCCATGGATCGACACTGTGGCGTCCGAAAGGTCATATGCTTTTCAGCTTCGATATGTTCTGATCTAAGGAATTATAGCCTAGTCCTGACTCAATAAAAAGTACATTTCGAGCACATTCTATTAATTAGCCGACAATATTACTTGTACGTCTGATAACAAAGAGGTTGTACAGTCTAAATGTATATTTCGGGTACATTTTATTAACTTGTCGGCAATATTACGTATATTTCTG
This sequence comes from Pachyrhynchus sulphureomaculatus, assembly GCA_019049505.1. Lineage (NCBI taxonomy): Eukaryota > Metazoa > Arthropoda > Insecta > Coleoptera > Curculionidae > Pachyrhynchus > Pachyrhynchus sulphureomaculatus. The sequence goes on from CM032451.1 coordinate 120,231,469, forward strand.
ACAACATGGTCGGCAGGCAGACTGATGGCCTTGTAATCTTAGCCAGTTTTACCAGCCTGGTAGGAGGAGCAAGAGGATCAGATTTGGTTTGTTAAAAACGATATATTAAAAAGAAACCAGTTATGCAATCGGCTCTACCTGATCATCAACATTCTGCAGCTCATACCATCAATTTAAGAGAAACCAAAGTTCTTGTTTCTATTTCCAATTTCTATAAACGAAAATTTAGGGAATCAGTGGAAATTTACAAGCACCCTAACCACATTAGTAGTGACCCCGGTCATTTATAGATGCTTGACTTGTGTTTCCTGGAGTTCATTCTGTGTTCTGATCTTGAAGAGGAAATATCCCTAACAATGCCTCTTGCAATCATAGACCAAACGTTGGAAAGTCACACACATTCTAATTCCAAAAACCAAGATTTTTCAGTCTTCCATGTCGTCTTATATACGAGGCTGGTTTGAAAAGTCCGTGCAAAAATAAAAACTACTTATGTGTTTGGGGTAAACCTTTTTTATTTTACGACATAGTCTCCTTTTAGGCTTATACACTCCAACGATGTTCGATCCCCTTCCGAATAATAGGATTTGTCCAAGTCTGCAAAATATCCATTAGTGTCTGCAATCACCTCCTCGTTTGAATAAAATCTTTGTCCTGCCAGCCATTTCTTCAAATTGGGGAACAAATAGTAGTCCGAGGGAGCCAAGTCTGGAGAATAGGGGGGATGTGAAACGAGTTGGAATCCTATTTCCATTAATTTTTCGACCACAACTGCTGAGGTGTGTGCTGGTGCGTTGTCGTGATGGAAAAGGACTTTCTCGTGGGCCAATCGCGGGCGTTTTTCTTGCAGCTCGGTTTTCAAACGGTCCAATAACGATGAATAATATTCACCTGTAATAGTTTTACCCTTTTCCAGATAGTCGATGAGGATTATCCCTTGCGAATCCCAAAAGACAGTCGCCATAACCTTTCCGGCCGAAGGAACGGTCTTCGCCTTTTTTGGTGCAGATTCCCCCTTGGTAACCCATTGTTTAGATTGTTGTTTGGTCTCAAGAGTATAGTAATGTATCCATGTTTCATCCACAGTGACGAAACGACGCTTAAAGTCCTCCGGATTCTTCTGGAGCAGCTGCAAACCATCCTTGCAACACTTCACACGATTCCGTTTTTGGTCAAGCGTGAGCAATCGCGGCACCTATCTTGCGGATAGCTTTCTCATGTCCAAATGTTTATGCAAAATATTATGTACCCGTTCAGTCTAGATGCCCACAGCACTAGCAATCTCACGCACCTTAACTCTTCTGTCATCCATCACCATATCATGGATTTGATCAATGATTTCTGGAGTCGTAACCTCCACAGGCCGTCCAGAACGTTCAGCGTCACTTGTGCCCATATGGCCAGTCCGAAAATTTTGAAACCACTTATAAACTGTTCTAGTCGAAGGTGCAGAGTCACCATAATGTTTATCAAGCTTCTCTTTAGTCTCCTGAGGCGTTTTGCCTTTCATAAACTAATGTTTAATCACACACACGAAATTCTTTTTCGTCCATTTCTTGAAAATCACTCGACTTCCTTGATTCACACGAATGCCAAACACAAAGAAATAGACCAATATGGCTGAAACCTGGTGTGCGTTCATTCAAGAGATGCTACTAACTAAACATGACCTCGATACGCGCCGGTGGTGCCATCTCTCGGACTTTGCACGGACTTTTCAAACCAGCCTCGTATTCAAGGTTATTTTCACAGTATTGCCAGATGGTATTAAATTTACTGTGAAAAACCTGTTCAATCATTTTTTCTGATATTATTATAATAAAAGAAAATGTTTCTTTTTACCCTTCAAAAGTATAGAAAAATAAATGTAAACCTGTTTGCAAAAGGATAAAGAGAGAAGCTGGCTATTTGGTATCCACCAACGCCATAGAATACACACACACACATACCCTTCAAAAATTCAAGAAAAAGGGTGATTCTTTAAAATAAGATTCATGTGATGTTCCAGATTAAAAGTGCAAAGAAATGATGAAGCTTCGTTGCTTGTTTATTACAACGAAAATATCATTTTAGTTATACTAAGATCGTCTTATTTTAAACTTTCTTTTTTTTTTTTTTTTTGTTTTTTTAGTGTGTATTCAAGTTATCTTATCCAAGAAAATCAGAGAAATTCTACAGCTCCCGAAGATGACGGCGATAAAATAATATGGGAAGAGCCTATTAAAAATAATCTTGTTGACAATACGAAATCTGAACAATATCAGATTTTTAAAATAGGCCAATATAGTTATCAAATAACAACAACGACAAATTCGTTTGTGCATAAAAATCCCGAAGATGATAAGTTTCAATGTTCTCATTGTAATTATCAAACTAAACATAAAACCAATTTACATCGACATCTATTAGTACATAAAAATTCCAGTAAAATCAAAATCTTTAAATGTGAGCATTGTAATTTTCAAACAAATTATAAAAGTAGTTTAATTCAACATCTATTAATACATAAAAATTCCAGTGAAATCAAAATGTTTAAATGTGAGCATTGTAATTTTCAAGCAAAATATAAAAGTAATTTAATTCAACATCTATTAGTACATAAAAATTCCAGTGAAATCAAAATGTTTAAATGTGAGCGTTGTACTTATCAAGCAAAATGTAAAAGGTATTTAACTAAACATCTGTTAGTCCATAAAAATTCTAGTGAAATCAAAAGGTTTAAATGTGGGCATTGTAATTATCAAGCAAAATATAAAGTTATTTAACTAAACATCTATTAGTACATAAAAATTCCAGTGAAATCAAAATGTTTAAATGTGAGCGTTGTAATTATCAAGCAAAATATAAAGGTTATTTAACTAAACATCTGTTAGCCCATAAAAATTCTAGTGAAATCAAAATGTTTAAATGTTGGCATTGTAATTATGAGTTCCAAACGTAAAGATGATTTAATTCAACATCTATTAGTACATAAAACTTCCAATGAAATCAAAATGTTTAAATGTGGGCATTGTAATTTTCAGACAAAATATAAAAAATTATTTACGTAAACATTTGTTAGTCCATGAAAATTCCAGTGAAACCAAAGATTTTAAATGTGAGCATTGTAATTATCAAACAAATCATAAAAGTAGTTTATTTCAACATCTATTAGTACATAAAAATCAAGCCAGTGAAATCATTAAAAAAATGTTTAAATGTGACCATTGTAATTATCAAGCAAAATACAAATGTTATTTAAATAGACATCTATTAGTACATAAAAATTCCAGTGCAATTAAAATGTTAAAATGTAAGCATTGTAATTATCAAGCAAAACAGAAAAATTATTTAAGTAAACATCTATTAATACATAAAAATGCCAGTGAAATCAAAATGTTTAATTGTGAGCATTGTAATTATCAAAACAAATCATAAAAGAAATTTAAATCGACATCTATATTACATAAAAATTTCAGTGAAATCAAAAATGTTTAAGTGTGGACATTGTAATTATCAAACAAAATATAAAAGTAATTTTAAATACACATCTATTAGTACATAAAAATTCCAGTGCAATCAAAATGTTTAAATGTGACCATTGTAATTATCAAGCAAAACAGAAAAATTATTTAACTAAACATCTATTAATACATAAAAAATGCCAGTGAAATCAAAATGTTTAATTGTGAGCATTGTAATTATCAAACAAAACATAAAAGTTGTTTAAATCGACATCTATTAGTACATAAAAATTCCAGTGAAATCAAAATGTTTAAATGTGAGCAATGTAATTATCAAACAAAACGTAAAAGTTGTTTAAATATACATCTATTAGTACATAAAAATTCCAGTGAAATCCAAATGTTTAAATGTGACCATTGTAATTATCAAGCAAAATTAAAAAATCTTTAAATAAACATCTATTAGTACATACAAATTCCAGTTGAAATCAAAATGTTTTAATGTAAGCATTGTAATTATAAAGAAAAAACAGAAAAATTATTTAACTAAACATCTATTAATACATAAAAATGCCAGTGAAATCAAAATGTTTACTTGTGAGCATTGTAATTATCAAACAAAACATAAAAGTTGTTTAAATCAACATCTATTAGTACATAAAAATTCCAACAAAATGTTTAAATGTGGGCATTGTATTTATGAGTCCAAACGTAAAGGTGATTTAATTCAACATCTATTAGTACATAAAAATTCCATTTAAATTGAAATGTTTAAATGCGCTTATTGGAATTCTCAAACAAAATAAAAAACATATTATGACCTAAAAATATCAGCGAAGAAGGAAATGTTTATATGGGACCGTTGTAATTATCAGACAATATATAAAAAAAATCGGTTATGTGATAAAAATTTCAGTGAAGATCTTGAATGTTTGTATGGAGGGACAAACTGAAATTTATATGGATCATATTCAAGTCCTTAATTCTAATTTGTCCTCTGATTGCCATGCAGTCAGAGTGGTTTCAAATGAACTGGGATGTGGCACATGGCAAGAAATGTTTACTTTAGGTTAGTGCCTATTGAGTACTCCGATTTGGTGATGTTACAATGAGTATCAGTTTAATTCCTTATTTACTTTGCAAAAAAAGCAATTCACTATATGTGTAAAAGAAAACCATTGTCGACCATTATTTTACCACAAAAGATTCTAATCTTACCTAGCTTGGTAATAATGGAAACTGCAACTTCTATTCACAAAAGATTAGGGGTATTGGAATGGTTTGTTAATATGAAACGTATAATATACCTTTACCTATTCCAAAGCTAGCACTTACCACAAGTCCATTCATTTTTTTTAGGGCCTTAAGCTGTATAATCATCTTCCACCATATATAAAAGATATAACAATATATAAAATTATTTAAGAACTCCTTAAAAAAATGTTACTTGAAATGCCTTTTATTCTTAACAAGAGTTTTATGACTGAAACCTGTATTCGTTTAAATTTGTGATTTGTTTATTATTTAGTGTAATTGTAATGATTTTTCTAAAATTTTTTGTAGATTGCATATGATTTTATAATTTTTACCTGACTTAAATATTGCTTTTGGTATTTTTACTATACGTAAGCTTATGTTTATGTCTGGATTATTATTTTGATTGTAAAATTATTTTAATAACATGGAAACTTGTTTATAAGAGTTTATTCTTAACAGTAGGTAAGGCGATTAAAAAAAGATATGTCGTATTTAAATGTATCAGTTTTATTTGAGTTCTAATGTTGTAATAGATGTACTTGCGATTAAAAAAAAAAAGATGATTAAATATGGTCATTGTAATTTTCAAACAAAACTTAAAAGTAATTTAGATCGACATCTATTATGACATAAAATGTTCCAGTGAAGTTGAAATGTTTAACAGCGCTGAGTATAAATTTTAAACAAAATCCAAATCAGTTTTATGGGACATCTGTTACTACATAAAAATTCCGATGAAATTGAAATGTGTTAATTACTTATTGTAATTTTCAAATAAAACATTCAAGACATTTAAAGATACATCTATTATTACATAAAAAAAAGTTTAAACGAGGTCTCTTTGTAGGTATTCTAACAATTTTAAGATCTCTTTGATCAGTCGTTAAAGTAGTTGCTCAAATTTCAGTAAATTAGCTTTAACACTGCACAATACTATCGCAAGGTCTGTTGATTTCTTGATTGCATTGAATTCTGCTGAAATCTGCTTCATACTCGCGTGTCTATTCCAAGAGGGAAGCACCAGTCACTGTTCTCGATATGCAGTAAAAAATACCGAATATCAATTTCAGAGTGACAAACATATCTTAATGAATCTAAACGTCAAAAAACTCGACCTTCAATTTGCAGAGGGTTAGCTTGATGCAAGTGTGTCTTGACATACACGAAAACGCTGCTAAAATTGTTCAGAGAAGTGCATGCGTTAAAATAAATATGAACAGGATTAATAAGGCAGATTCCAAGACACAGACCGGGCATAACCTCACTTTTGCGTTAAGATCACAAGTATTAGAGTAAATTAAAGTCACCAATCAAGAGTCGACCCAGTCAACCAAGTCGGTCCTAAAAAATCACGATTTTTTACGAAAATCAAGACAGTCAACAGAATACAATATTTTTTGGTAAGTTTTATATTATGTCCTTTTGATGTAGGCCATCATTTTTGGGACCACGAGTCACGAACGTTAAGGTTCTTGGACAGGTATTGTAAGTAAAGTCGTGAATGTTCAAGTTATTTTTATTTGTAAAGTGTTAGAAGAAAAAGTGACCCTACTTAAGTTAAATTTGTATTATATCCAACATATATTTGTAAGTAGGTATATGAACCACGTCCTCAGTCGTTTATGAACATCTGCATAATTTATAAATGGTTTATCTCTTGGACGCTATAAACTTTATCCATATGGCTTGGCAAAGAGTCTGTAGAGAAACCATTGCAGACTGTTTTAAGCATGGCGGATTTTTAAGGAAGGAATGTAGATAAAACTCGGATGATGAGCTATCGTTGACTCAGTGGATTGAAAAAGATCGAGAAGATCCTACTGATTGTCTTGAATTTGTTTACGATGCTGATATTCAACAAATTACAGTGGAAATCGAGATTAAAAAGATGTTTCATCACTTTAATTTTGATGGATATGTATGTGCTGATAATGAATTAATGGCGAGAGAAATATTAACTGATGATGAAATTGTGACGTCAGTGACTTCTGGAAAGATTTTAAGCGATAATGACGACGAAGACGAGCTTGGAGAAGGAGATAATATTTATGTTCCATCCATTTCAGAAATGACTAAGAAAATGACTGACACTTGGAATTTTTTGGACTTTCATGAACTTCCTGAACATATATGGAGTAGTTTTTATGATCTTGACAATTATATAAACACCTTTTTTTTCAAGTAAAATTGTACAAACGAAAATTACTGATTTTTATTGTATAAAACTACATATGGGGAAACGGTTAATACTAAACGTTACCAACAATTGACCGATTTAAATCGTTCGCTGCTTGAAAAAAGGCCAGAATACCGAAAGAGGCAACACAAAGTCATTTTTCTTCATGACAATGCTCCATCACAAAACCAGTTCGCGACACGTTGGAAGCACTCAGCTGGGAAGTTCTACCCCATGCGGCTTACTCATCAGACTTGGCTCCTTCCGATTACCACTTGTTTGCATTGATCGGTCACCCACTTGTTGAGCAGCGCTTTTGTTCGTACGAAGATGTGAAAAAAATGGCTCGATAAAATGGTTCGCAGCAAAAGGGAAAGATTTTTACTGGCGTGGTATTCACAAATTGCCCGAAAAGATGGGAAAAATATATAATAAGCTGACCGAGCATAAAATTTTTGAATATAAAAAGCACTTTTTATCATTCATGATATGGAGCATTGTCATGAAGAAAAATGACTTCGTGTTGCCTCTTTCGGTATTCTAGCCTTTTTTCAAGCAGCGAACGGTTCAAATCGGTCAATTGTTGTTGATAACGTTTAGTATTAACCGTGTTTTCCTCAGGTTTTAACAGCTCATAATAGACCACGCCCCTCTGTCCCCACCAAACACAGAGCATCGTCTTTCTGCCAAAGCGATTCGGTCTTGCGGTCGATGTGGATGGTGCGCCTGGGTCTGCCCATGATTTTTTGCGCTTGGAATTCTCAAAATAAATCCACTTTTCGTCCCCTGTAACTATATACGATGCAAAAACGACTTCCTTTTGTACCGAGCGAGAGAAATGTCACACGTGTTTTTACGCATTTTTTTCCATTTGCCTGTCGTTCAACTCATGTGGTATCCATCTACCGGTCTTCTGAATCTTTTCCCATCTCTCGTAGCCGATTGGAAACAGCTTGTTGAATAACGCCCAATTGCTCGGCGAGTTGTTTTTGTGTTTGCGAATCATCTTCGTCCAACAATGCTTGCAATTCCACATCTTCGTATTTTTTTGGCGCTTTTTTCCACGTTCCTTGTCTGCAACATCGAAGTCACCACTTTTGAAAACGCCGAAAGCATCGTTCACACGTATCTATCCGATGGAGCATGTTCACTATAAGCTTCTCGAAGTAATCGGTATGATTCAACAGCAGGTTTTCTTTCTTCCAATGAAAACAACAAAATTAATGTTGTCCGCGAATGCTCGTTGTTCGGTATAAATTTCGACATATTGAATACAACAACACAACACTATGCACAATGCACACACTTTTCCAATTTATCACTCGTGCGCGGCTGACACTTGGTGACAATAAAATGACTAAGTGTCAAATCTTTATAACACAAACTGCATTGGTGCACCATCTGTTTGTCTGAAATCCGCACTTCATACTTGTACACCTGGTAAGTATTCTATTTGAACTAAAATCGGATATGGGGCTTTTCTTCCCTTGCATTCCGTCTGGGGGTACTACGCCTTGTTTATTACAGGCCTACCGAAAAAAGACAGGTATTGGCCGCACAATCGCTTTGTCTGTTTCTAGGGATTGGTCAATTTAATGAGGTTAATGCTCAGTCCATCCTCTCACTCTCACCATACAGATATCAGAATAGAAGAGATAAGTTCTTGCGAATAGTGTGGTGCTCATAGAAAGAGAAAGGAATAATATGAGAGTCGTTCTGTCTCTCGTCCCTCTCACGCGGCGCGATCCCCGCAAGGGAATGTAATTCGTATTTCGCCCGGAGCCAACTAAGGACAAGAAAAAGTAAGAGAGACAGAATTGTCTCATATTACTTCCTTCCATTTTTAACGATTGTAGGCTTTCGCTTACAGCGGGCTATATATTTTCCTCTATTCTAATGTCTCTATAATCGTGACAAAGAAAGACGCTGGATGACGCACAACGTTTTCAATGTAACACATCTATGGACGAGTTCACACTAACGAAAAAATCTCAAAATTTGGTACTAACAAAGTCGTTAAAAATTGCAGACGTTTCTATATATTAGGTTTTCTATGAAAATTAAGATGCGCTCTCCGTCTTGCTCAGTCTCGAATCCCTCCATTCTTTACCAGAGTTGCTTGTGCGATAGCAGATGGCTTCAATGTGATAGAAGGTATTTCAATCGAAAACGCCTAAACCTGCTGCTTTTTATTTCTGGATGCGTCCGATTTCCTAACCCATAATTTTCACAAATCTACTGGATTATCGGTTTGTATAGAAACTTTATAATTTAAGTTTTATTTTCAAAATAAATATGGAAAATAATTGTGATGAAAAAGTAATGTTGCCAAAATCATCAGAAACGTCCATGGATATGGTTAGTTTAACACTTGAAAATTCTCCTAAAGAAAAAGTAATGAAGTTTTGTGGGACTCCAAAACAAACAGTACATTTTGATAACATAGAGCTATCCATTACTTCAGGTATAATAGAGGGCAAAAATATACCTTGTAGCATGGTAGCACAAAATGATAATAATTCTGAATTATTAATAAAAGTTGAACCAGAAATTGAAAATGTTCCTTTAGATGTTACAGTAAATGTTTCAGCGAATACTTATGAATATAACATGCAAGAAACTAACCTGACGGATCAGATGGAAAATCGTCGGAAATATCTAGAGGTGGAATATATTTTAAAGGATAGATTACTTAGATCATTCATATGGTACTTGTGGTGTATCTTCAAATAAGTAAGTTTTTTTTACAACACCTAGTTGTGTATCAGACTTAATTCATAAGCTGTATGCCACTTAATTTTAGACAATTGAAAAACATCATAATGCAACACTTATAAATAGGGACTGGATTATATGCATTTGCATATTTTCATATGCATGTGCATGTTAGGCCATTCTCACCGATTATTGCATATCTTACCCAAAATCTAGTTATGACGCATATTTTCCCTATATTTACAATATTTCTCGGTATTACTGGGCAATTGAATTGCTCAGGGTATTGTTAATGTCGCCGTCTGGAACCGACTATAGTCTAAAACATCGATTAGGCTATAGTGCCAAGGGAATGACCCAAAATTACGACGGTATTTTATTCCTTTGTTTCTTGGTCGGATATTAAGTGATAAGTAGTTAGTTTCTAAGAATATTTGAGCATGGATCAAATAAACAATTTTCTCGAAGACGAATTTTTATTTTAAAACAAGATATCAGTTTTTAACATTATTGTTGACACGCATTGCATCAATGTACTCTTTTTGCAGTTAAAGTTTAATGTGTACCATACCACCCGCAAAAAAAGTGTCTCTTCGTGGGTAGCTGATTATCCTGAAACATTTACATATGACGGAAATGTTTTATATTGTCGAGTTTGCGAGAAAAATGTTTCGTGCACAAAAAGGTTTCAAATTAACCAGCATGTCAAGACAAGTCTTCATATCGCAGGATTGCAAAAAAAAAGGCCCACGACAACAACTTATAAAACAGCAGTAAGTAGCAGTGATTCCACTTCTATAGGCAAACAAAAAAAACCACTTTAGCATGGATTTATGTGAAGCATTGCTTGCAAGTAATATTCCTCTCCACAATCTTACAAATCCTACTTTCTAAGATTTTCTGCGAAAATATTGCTTGAATCAGAAAATACCAGTCGAATCAACACTGCGTAAAAATTACATACCGACAATTTACCAACATGTTCTGGAAGAAATACGTAATGAACTTAAGGATGACATTATTTGGATTTCACCTGATGAAACTACCGACAGTTGTGGTCGCTATATTGCGAATTTAATTGTGGGTGCATTAAGATTAGAGCCTTCTTCTTCCTATTTGGTGGCCTGCAAAGAACTTGACAAGACAAATCATTCTACGCTCGCCAGATTTGTGAATCAGGGTATTAAAAAAATATTTCCTGTGAATCTCTGCTGCAGATGAAACAGTGTTTATATTTCTCTCAGATGTTGCTGCCCTATATGATCAAGGCAGCCAAAGTCCTCCAAGTATTTTGTCCAAATTTAATTCATGTGACGTGCTTTGCTCACAGAGTTCATTGACTAGCTGAAGAAGTACAAATCCACGTTTGGAAATGTAAATAAAACTGATTTCATCAACAAAGAAAGTGTATTTTTCTTAAGGCTCCTGCTATGCAATAACGCCTATACAGAAAATACTGCCAAGATGTGCCCTTTACCATCCCGAACCAGGGGTAACTCGATGATGGGGGGAACGTGGATTGAAGCTATACTATTTTACAGTGAACATTTTGAGGCCATCAAAGGTGTAGTAAATGAACTTTGATAGTACAGAGGCTATGGCAGTTCATCAATCCAGGAAGCATTTAACGATTCTGATATTAAAAAAAACATAGCTTTGATTATTAGCACTCACTTTTCCCACATACCTGCGGGTATTAAAAAGTTTGAAACTCGAGGTTTGGCGTTGACCGAATCAATTCAGTTAATGAATAAAATCCGCCAAATAAACTCCACATTGCCAGATTTATTCCCTGGCGTAGAGTTAAAGAAAAGTTGAAAACATTTTGTGCAATAAACGCAGGGTTTGAACCTTTGTGTCAAATTGATAGTATTTATTAATAGGACGGGTGAACTTTTGCCAGAAACAATAAGTACTAACATAGCACCCAAATTCAAATATTGCCCAGTTACCTCAGTGGATGTGGAATGGCCTTATTCACTTATAAAAATATTTAAGTGATCGAGGATACAATCTTACTACCCAACATTTGGAACAATACCTTATTGTTTATGTGTACAAGAATACAAAATTTTAAATAATTTTAAAAAATGTTAAATTATTGTTAATTAAATTTAACATCGTCGAAAAACTTGTTAATATTATGCTAATTTTGAAATAAAAAAACTAAAAATTACTAACTTTTATTATTATTTAATATTGCATATTTGATCCTTTTCATGCATATTTTAAGCATTTTTTCATGAATATTTGCATGCATATTTCAAGGTTTTTATGTTGCATATAATCTGGTCTCTACTTATAAAGATACTTGAAAAAGTCAGTTGTTTAAACAAGACAAAATTTGGTTTACAATCTGCATAGTTCTATAAAGAGAAAAGAAATACACAGTCCTGTCACCTCTAAACAAAACAATATCAAAATAGCCATCATTTGGGCACAGTCACATGACAGTTCCTCAAATTTTGTTTGAAATTTGAGTTGTTCTTGTATCTTTTTCCGCTGGGCAAATGCCAGAATATAGATTTTTATTTTGCTCGAACCAGTGAAATTGTACTTTTAGTTTTGGTTTACCTGATTTACCCGTTTCTTTCCATGGTCTTTTAATGTAATTTGTATTTCTGTTGCACATTATAAATAACTTGTTTGGTTTTTAGTGAAGTGAAACATGAGGAAAACAAGCAATGACATATTTAATGAATACTTTAATTTAATTAAATCTGAAACGTTGGATATTAAGGACGAAGAAATGTAAGTGTATCAAGATTTATAAAGGGTTGGGTTAGAGGTAAAAGGGATATTAGAAACAAAGTTCAAGTTAATGGATTTACAATTTGTAAACCGAATAAAAAAGTTAGTTTTGGTTTTATAGTAAGAAAATTAACTTCCAAAATCAATGTAACTTAAAAGGTATAATTACTAGAAGTTTAATTTCTTTATATATATTAAGTTTGACATTGTAAAAACAGGTGACAAATCGAGAACTAACCTAAATTTGCATTGTTGACAACAGAGAGCAAAAGGCGAGAACTCGTGAACTTCTGATATAAAAATATTCTTGCCAATAGAATGAAATTAAAATTTAGAAAAAATGAACCTACAGTGGGTCAAGTAAAAACGTGTCGCAAACTTGCTGAATTCATTTTGTTACCTTCATAATAAATATTTTTATTTTAAAAGCAATCCCAAGTAAGGAACACTAATTGTGCACTTGGTCAGTTTTTTTTATACCAGGTGTACAAGTATGAAATGCGGATTTTTTTTCTAAAATAACTTGTTAAATTCGGAAGAATGATAAAAAGTGCTTTATTCAAAGTATGCTCCATCGCTTGTTTATACATGTTTCCCATCCTTTCGGCAATTTGGTGATATACTACGCCAGTAAAAATCTTCCCATTTTGGCAGCGCTGCTACAGACAAGAGCGTGACCCATCGATGCAAACAAAGGGGTATATCGGGAAGGAGCCAAGTCTGGTGAGTAAGTCGCAAATGAGTAGAAACTTGCCACCTGAGTGCTTCCAACGTGTCGCGAACTGGTTTTTGCCATATTGTGATGGAGCATTGTCATGAAGAAAAATGACTTTGTGTTGCCTATTACAGAATTCCTTCCGGCCTTCTTTTCAAGCAGCGAACGTTCAAATCGGTCAATTGTTGTTGGTATCGTTTAGTATTAACCGTTTCCCCAGGTTTTTAACAGCTCATAATAGACCACGCTACCCTCTGGTCCCACCAAACACAGTGCGTATTCTTTCTGCGAAAGCGATTCGGTCTTGAGGTCGATGTGGATGGTGCGCCTGGATCTACCCATAGATTTTTGCGCTTGGATTCTCAAAATAAATCCACTTTTCATCCCCTCTTAACTATACGATGCAAAAACGACTTTCTTTTGTACCGAGCGAGCAGAATGTCACACGTGTTTTTTGCGCTATTCCGTTTGCCTGTCGTTCAACTCATGTGGTGCCCATCTTACGGTCTTTCTGAATCTTTCCGTCTCATCGTAGCCGATTGGAAACAGCTTTGTTGACTAACGCCCCAATTGCTCGGCGAGTTGTTGTTGTGTTTGCGAATCATCTTCGTCCAACAATGCTTGCAATTCCACATCTTCGTATATTTTTGGCGGTTTTCCCCACGTTCCTTGTCTGCGACAATCGAAGTCACCACTTTTGAAAAACGCCGGAACCATCGTTCAAAACGTATCGTATTAGCGATGGAGCATCATGTTCACCATACGAGCTTCTCGAAGTAATCGGACATGATTCAACAGCAAAGTTTTCTTCATTTGACAAACCAAAAAATTAATGCCGTCGTGAATGCTCTTTGTTCGATATAAATTTCGAACATATTGAACACGACAACACAAAACTTAATGCACACACTTTTCCAGTTTATCATCTCGTGCGCGTCTGACACTTGTTGATGAGACAAACAAAATTGGTACAGTGTCAAATCTTTATAGCACAAAACTGCCTTGGTGCCACCATCTGTTGTCTGAAATCCGCATTTCATACTTGTACACCTGGTATATTGAGCTTGGAATTGTAAAAACACACGACAAACGGGAACTTACTTAAGTTTGCATTTTTTGGATTGCCGGCGCACCATAAGAGGCTAGTTCTACAGTTCTGTCTTTAATCTATTTATTAAATGTTTTTCTATAGCAAAACCTGTTTTTACACTGCGCGACCATGCATCACCGATCTGATAGATCTTCAGAGCGGAAGTTTCATGTCGCTGCGCCCTCACAACACTTTGCTAAATTTTAGTATAATTTAGAATGATATTCGTCGGATTTTTTCTTTATTATCATCTTATGTACAAAAAATCGATTTTTTCTGACTTTTATTCAGGTCAGCAATATACGAGATCTGGTTTGAAAAGTCCGCGTAGTTGGCCAGGGCCACCGGCGCGATATATCGTGGTCATGTTAGTTAGTAGCATCTCTTGAATGAACGCACACCAAAGTTTCAGCCATATTGGTCTATTTCTTGGTGTGTTGGCATTCGTGTGAATCAAGGAAGTCGGAGTGAGGTGATTTCAAGAAATGACCGAAAAAGAATTTCGTTGTGTTGTGGTGATTAAAACATTACTTTATGAAAAGGCAAAACGCCTCTCAGGAGACTAAAGAAGAGAGAAGCGTGATAAACATTTATGGTGACTCTGCACCCCTTCGATTAGAAACAGTTTATAAGTGGTTTCAAAATTTCGGATCATGGCCATATGGGCACAAGTGACGCTGAACGTTCTGGACGGCCTGTGGAGGTTACGACTCACAGAAATCATTGATCAAAAATCGCATGATATGGTGATGGAATGACAGAAGAGTTAAGGAGGCGTGAGATAGCTAGTGCTGTGGGCATTCTCGATCCTGAACGGGTAATAATATTTTGCATAAAACATTTGGACATGAGAAAGCTATCCGCAAGATGGGTGCCGCGATTGCTCACGCTTGACCAAAAACGGAATCGTGTGAAAGTGTTGCAAGATGGTTTGCAGCTGTTTCCAGAAGAATCCGGAAGGACTTAAAGCGTCGTTTCGTCACTGTGATGAAACATGGATACATTACTATCCTCTGAGACCAAACAACAATCTAAACAATGAGGTTACCGGAGGGGGAATCTGCACCCAAAAAAAAAGGCGGAAGACGTTCTACTTCGGGCGGAAAGCCGTATGGCGACTGTCCTTTTGGGATTCGCAAGGGATATAATCCTCATCGACTATCTGAAAAGGGGGATTAAAACTATTACAGGTGAAATTATTCATCGTTTATTGGACCGTTTGAAAACCGAGCTGACAAGAAAAACGCGATGCCCGCGATTGGCCCACAAGAAAGTCTGTTTTTATTTTCGCATCACGACAACGCACAACAGCAACACACCTCAGTAGTTGTGGGTCGACAAAATTAATTGGAAATAGGATTCCAAACTCGTATCCACATCCCCCCTATTCTCCAGACTTGGCCCCCTCAGGACTACTATTAGTTCCCCAATTTGAAGACAATGGCTGGCGGGACAAAGATATTATTCAAACGAGGAGGTGGATTGCAGACACTAAATGGATATTTTGCAGACTTGGACAAATCCGTATTATTCGGAAGGGATCAACAAACTGAAACACGATTGGACGAAGTGTATAATCCTAAAAGCAGGGGACTATGTCGAAAAATAAAAAAGGGTTTACCCCAAAACACATTAAGTAGTTTTTTATTTTTTGCCACGGACTTTTTACAAACACAGCCTCGTAAATTACAGTGACGTGGTTAATATAAAAGCACAATTAGATAAGTTTTCAAGAAACCCCAGGAGCAATGAAGAGGAGAATGTTAGGTGAGTAAGCGCTGAGGATCGCATACCCAACATCGAGATTCGTAAAAGATCAAAGGTTACAGATGTCATACAACGCATATATACACTAAGATGAAACTGGGCGGGACACATGGCGACCACGCGAAAATAAAAGATCCAGAGGTAGGCCACGGACAAGATGGACTGATGATATCAAGAGAATCGCTGGTTATGACTGGCTACAAAAGACAAACAACAAGAAGAGATCAAAACTAGATTAGGACAAACGCGGTCATCCATAAAACAATTAAATTCGATACTGTGGGACAAACACATTACAAAGAGAAACAAAACACGCATATACGAATCAATAATACAAAGCATGACATACGGGTCAAAAACATGGATAATCAACAAAAGAAATAAATCTAAAATTAACGCGGTAGAAATCGAGTGTTGGAGAAAATGCAGTAGAGTGACACGTATAGAGAGAATACCAAATGAAGAAATAAGAAGCAGAATGAAGATCAAGGAGAACGCAATAAACCCCATTGAAGAAAAACGATTAAAATGGTATGGACACATAAGACGGAGCGAGGATAATAGATGGATAATGAAAATAACGGAGTGGAGCCCTATAGGGAGAAGAAAAAGAGACGATGTAGACGTGAAGAGACGATGTAGACGAGACGATGTAGACTAGGCTATGGAGAACAGATGTCTAACAGATGGCGACTGGGAAGACAGAAACGAATGGAATCAAACGCTGAGAGAAGGAAGACAGCGTCAGCTGTAGAAAATCCTTGATATATATATTATATATATATAATTATATATATATATATATATATATATATATATATATATATATATATATGTATATATGAACTGATGATAAAAGAGAATCGCTGGTTATGACTGGCTACAAAAGACAAATAACAGAAATCTGTGGGAAGCATTTGGGGAGGTTTGCGTTCGACGATGGACGGCTACTGATGATGATGATGATAATGAGATATTCGGTATTCGGCCGAATAGTACGCAGTATTTGACCGAATACCGAATAGAACAAAAATGGCCGAATACTGAATAGTAGCTGAATATTCGTGGCATCTCTAGTATAAATACTTGGCTTGTGTTTCCTGGAGTTCATTCGGCGTTCTAATTTCGAAGAGGAAATATCCCTAAATATGCCTCGTGCAATCGTAGATCAAACTTTGGAAAGTTACACACGTTCTAATTCTAAAAATCACGATTTTTCGATCTTTTATGTCGTTTTATTATCTTTTCAAGAAGGTTATTTTCACAGTATTGCCAGTTGGTAAATTTATATATATATATATATATATATATATATATATATATATATATATATATATATATATATATATATATCGGTTTTATAACGTCTTCCGATGCCTAATTTCCACTCCTCCAGGTTTCTCTATCCCTCCTCCTCCAGATCTCTCTCTAGTACTTCCTTGTTGATTCCTGCTCTCCAGCTTTGGCGTGGTCTTCCTCGCTTTCTTTTTCTATGAGGGTTCCAATTTAAAATCTTTTTAGGTAGTCGTCCCATAGTATACTATTAAGCATTGCAATCGCTTTTCTTCCTTGGATATTCCTCTCGAATATTGCTTCTTTCAGTGTTCCGTCCCTAGATATTCTCGTTCCCAAATACTTACAACTGGCATAGTGTTTGATGGTGTGTCCTGTGGCCAGTTTCAAGTCCTGCTGTTGTCCTCCGACGCACATGTACTCGGTACAATATTGACTTCTAGGCCCCATATTCCTCCATAAGTTTTCATGTCATGTATTCCATATCATCGATGTCCTGAGCGACTACTACCTGGTCGTCTGCGAATGATAGCGTGTACAAAGTAATATCGTTATCCAGTGGTAATCCCATACTGCTGCATCTCCTTTTCCAGTTCTTCAATGCACTCTCCAAATCGATTTTAAATAGCGTTGGGGATATACAGCAGTTTGAGACCCTTTGTGACCTGGAACCCTGTTGTTAGACCATATTTGGTTTTCACACTACAGTTAGTATTAAATTTACTATGAAAAACCTGTTTAAACATTTTTTCCGATATTATTATAATAAAAGAAAACATTTCTTTTTTACTCGTCAAAAATTCAAGAAAACAGGTGCTTCTTTAAAAGAATATTCAGGTGATGTTCCCGATTAAAAGTGCAGAGAAGTGATGAAGCTTCGTTGCTTGTTTATTAACAACGAAATATAATTTTGGTTCTACTAAAATCGTCTTATTTTAACCTTTTTTTGCTTTTTTTTAGGGCGAATTCAAATTATTTTATCCGA
>CM032451.1:120249760-120336058 GCA_019049505.1 Pachyrhynchus sulphureomaculatus
GGAATAACTGTTAACCAAATATAGAACAAAGGATCTTGCTAAATAATACTTACACAATAAAAAAAAGTGCACGAGAATTGGATCCTTCTTCCACAAGCTATAGTTAAGCACAGAAACATAAACTTTATATGAATATATGTTGAACTGTACTTATATATGACATCAGGCTTTAGCATTTGGACTAACATGGTCCACAAGGTACCATCCATCCAATAGTAAAAATTGAAGGTACTCTGGATGCTGTGATGTACAGAGATATTCTATCAAAACACATGCTTCCTTATGGACATCAAAATATGCCACAAGAATGGATTTTTCAACAAGATAATGGCCCGAAACATCGATCCAAGCTTTTGCAACAATTTTTCAGAAAGAAAAATCTTTGAGTTTTAGAATGGCCAAGTCAATCCCAGGACTTCAGCCCCATAAAACATTTGTGGGAAGAATTGAAAATAAAAGTGGGAACTCAGAATTGTTCCCATAAAGGTGCTCTATGGAAAATAGTTCAAGAAGAGTGGCCAATATCACCAGACAGAAGTCTCAAATTAATTGAATCAATGCCTCAATAATGTGCCGCCATATTAGCTTCGAAAGATATAGCTACAAAGTATTGATAGGAATGTATCTTTACTGCCACTTTTTTCTGAGTTATAGTGATTTCTGCTATGTTATATACCTTTTTACTGTGAAATCTGAAGTTGACTCAATACTTATAAACAGCTGAAAAATGTTACTTTTATTATAAATGATTGTTATTTATAGTAGATTTTTGAGTTGTATATGTTGTTTGTATAATTAAAGTAGTTTATGATGGTGTATTTGTTTTTTTCTCTTCTTCCTTTAGAACTCGACAAAAAAAATATTTTTTGGTTCAAAACTTTTGCATGCAACTGTTTAATATATAACGTTATATATATATATATATATATATATATATATATATATATATATATATATATATAATGTAAAGTAATGGACTGAAAATACTTTTACTATAATATTACCAGAAGTATATCAAATTTAATTATTCAGGGAAACAATTCAACAATACCGAAGTTCTATATAATTTTTATTGTGATTAAATTATGATGTGCTGGTAGATAATTTTTTTTTAAATTATGAGTTAATAGAGATGGTGCCAGAGAGGTGAGTGGAAAAAGGAGTTTTATTAAAATATCATTATTGTTACATTTTTTATATCTTTCAGTAACTCTTGTACTTATATATTTGATTATTTAATTTAATAGATTTCACAATCTGGACTGTAGCTTATGAATTAAGCACAACTTATATGTAATAAATGAAGGCACTTACATATCTGAAGATTCTGTTTTAACTTTCATTAATAATTGACTGTTATTTTTTGTTTTCCATTACATAGTATGAGGTATATTTTTCTCCGCATTTACATACGAAGTAATAGGCATCTCTATGTTACAACAAAGTTCCGTTTCTTTTTTAATGTCAGAAAGTCCAAGTAACTTCATCCCTTCTTTCTTTAGTGTAGCAGCACTAATCGGATTGATAGTCTTGGCTTCTTTAAGCGGGGTTATTAAGCATTAAACTGACTATTTCCTTAGAAACTTCTGTTGATTTTGGTAAAATTACTTTTTCCTCACGAATATTTTCCATTTTTGTTTTTAAAATCAAACTGAAATTAAAAAATTGCTCTAGAAATACATAAACTGACATATGGATACAATTATAGGTTAAGAACAGGCTATATGATTGTTTTTCTTCTTTTCTTTCTCTCATTTTTGGCTCAACCATGGGTCGGACATTTACCCAGCTGATTCTGCGGGGGATAAATGAAGTTTCGCCCTCAGTGAATTTATCCCCTCCTGTAAAGGTTGTTTTCCAAATTTTCTTTTGACGGTATTGTATATTATGGTTTTTGGGATGAGTGAGTTGGGAGTTGTGACTATATGTACTTTCTGAATATTTTCCTCCTGCTAGAAAGGCGTTACAGTTCAACCAATACCCAAAAAAGACGTCAAATAACTACCGACCAGTTACACTGCTTTGAATAATATGCCGTGAAGTCATGGAAAAGACTATCAATCAGCATCTAAAATATCTTGAAGGATTGAATATATATATATATATATATATATATATATATATATATATATATATATGTGGGACGTTTCGCGTCAACGGAGCCATCCCCATGCCCAAAAATAGAATTAACGCAAAAAAATTCGAGGGCGTCAATTTTTTCGTTGAAATGTAAGCTTTCAAATGTAACGTGGCCCTTTTGAAAAGAAAACAAGATGACGGCTCAATATGGCGGCTAGAAACACAAAAATCAGGATAAAATACAAACAAAGGATAATTTCTAAATGGAATTACGTAGTAAACTGAGACAAAATGTTACAAATGCAATATGGAAGATATTTCAAGAAAAAGAAGCTTATATTCTAAATCAAAGACAAAATCTAAATGTATTATTATTCTGACGTAAACATTTTATGTAAGTTTGTCAGAAATCTGCTTTAAAGCGCACATCTAAGTAAAATTTAGTAATATTACTCTCTTTCTAAAGTCCTACTCATTAGCTGGGGCCTATTTTTATTCATATTTTTTGTCCCACCCAATTTTTCAGTTAATGTCGAGATTTAAACAATGTTAGCATTGGGGAAATTTGGCAAATATATAAAAAAATCCAAATAAGAATTTCAAATTTAATTTAAGGTCGTTTTCAAAATTGACCTTTCACTGGTTAGTACCCGTGGCGCACTAGGGAGCGTGTTCTTTATCCGTTCCATTCTAATATTAATAGCTAAAGCTACAAGCAAAATAAAGAAGACGGGGCACCTGTTCATTGAATAACAATTTCATGGATATATTTTTAAGAGCATTTCTACTAACGTTTAATAAAATAAAATATTTTTTGTCCCTTATAACATATAACAAAAATATTGCGACTAGGAAGCTTTTTGTATTTTTTATTGTTTATCATCTGATTACCCGATTACCTTTTTGAATTTAGAATTTGTGTTGGATGTAAATATTCCCGCATCCAGATACATGGTCAGCCAGTTGTATCGACTATTGCAGGGATGTCAAAGATACGGCCCGCGGGCCGCATCCGGCCCCCGGGACGTATCAATAAGGCCCGCGATCGCAATGTGTCACACAGAAAGAAGAATATTATATACTATATAATTAAATAAATAAAATGTTATAATAATTCAGTACATTTTTTTTATTTGAATCTGGCCCGCCTACACATTCTAAATTTAATATATGGCCACAGTAAACATACTACAGTAGCGAAACTGAGGTCCAATTTGGTGATGAGATTTTGACAGCACGTGCGTCGACGGGTCCTTTTTCAAAATGGCCGCTCAGTGTTTACATCCGATCTCGGAATGTGTCTTTGGAAATGTATTGTCCATCGTTTCTTGATGTGACTGCAGTTTATATGAATATAAAGACAGAAGGAAAAGAGAGTTTGTAGAAAAAGAGAATTAAAAACGTTTGTAAGTGAAGAGAATCGAAAAGATTGAGAAACAATTTATATAATCATGGGGAAAGGAGGTTATTGTTGTGCCGTTGAGAATTGTCATATTCCATATAATTATTTTCGCAAATTATTTGCTCGAGTCACACTTTTTTATGCTCTAAAATTTGCAAATAAGAAATTTCTAACTCAATCAGGGCGCGCTAAGACTATTATTCTAAATAATAACTAAATTTAATTATGCTTTATTTACATCACATGTAATCATCAACAGTATTATCCGTCAAAGTTTAAGTTGCTGCATTAATGATTTTTTTTTGCAGTTCCTGTTTTTAGTTGAAACAATGATTTCATAGAAATCATGGTATGCGATTAAAGTTGTTGGAGTTGTTGATTATTTTAATAAATCTGTATTGCTTGCTTTCACAAGACAACTTTTCACTATGTTAAATGCATTTTTGAACAAATACATATGCATGAAACAATATTATCATTACTAATGTACATTTTGTTTAGGCGTATTTGCTCAAGAGACGGCCTCCCAGGGAACCTTGATTGATTTAATAAAACGTTTGTATTGGTAGAGCGATTTGGTCATTAAAGCTTAAAATTTATTTCTAAACTTAGTTCGGCTGGTTATTTTAAAATCCTGACGTGATTGTTCAATTCTGACCTCGGATTCGGTTTCAGCACCCAAAAATACATATAGGTATAGCGATCTGTTCGGTAGTGAAAAACTTTTTTTGTGTGCCTGTGTAATTTTTTTTATGATTAATAAATAATCCTCCAAATTCTGGTTTTTAGAAAGATTTATTTTGTGTGTAAACTAGTATTCAGTTATTTAAAACTATTTATATTTGATAAATTATAAATAAAACATATTATTTTTTTCTAAAAGGTGTATTCTCAAGAGGCGTCTAGTTTTCAATAACTTCATCTGAATTAATTGTTTGACACACCTTTTCTAATAATAAACATGATAAATTTAACACTGTTTAATTGCAAGTACAATTAATACTCTTTTTTTTCTCTATAAATTACATTGCTCCTTTTTCATGCCAATCTTTCAAAAGTTTCTGTGAATATATTGTAAGGAATACAGAACCTATAACAACATATTTATTATTTTCAAATGTTAGACAGTATATTTTATTTTCTTACAAGCTGGGTTTGAAAGTTTAAATATTAAGTGTTGTGTTGAGATCACAAAACCACTGGGGAATGGGATTATTGAAATAACTGATATAAATGGATTATTGAATAAAATAAGAAAAATTCCAAAGAAATTTTTGTAATATGATTTTGTCAGACGATGTGTGCCAGAGGGTAAAATATTCTGAAAATAAGTTCGTTAAATGGACAGTACACCTAATCGAAGTCCAGTTTGATGGTAATTATGGTTACTATTAAAATTTTGAAGATTTAGTTACCTGTTATTAATATTCCTCCTATAAAGAACTTATTTCTATTGTTGTATACCTATACTATAAATTAAATATAGTTATTTTCCTTTTAAACTGTAATTGACAATACTCAGTATATGAGTCAATCATTTCTCCTAATGAAGCTAATATGGTTAGCGTCAAGTGCAAAAATAAAATGTTTGGTGTAGTGGTGATATATACTGAGTAGTGTCATTGTGCCAAAGATTCCACATTCCCAATATAGTTGTAATTGACAAGTCGGCTTGGTCATAACTAAGTATTGTATGTAACTATAATTAGGAAATTACTGTATTGACTCTTTGATCTAAATATTAATTTATTGTAAATAAAAGCAAGCGTTAATTGCATTATCAAAAAGCAATGCAGATTAATGACAATTAAAATTAAATTAATTTAGTCCTTAAAATACATCTTTAATCACAAATTTACTTGAAAAATGATGTAAATAAAACTTTAACCTCAAACAGTGACGTTTAACTCTGATAGACTTTTGAATTTTTGGATAAGGTTATTAAAAATTGAAGTTGAATATGAAGAATTCCATCAAATACCTTCCTATCAAGTTTTTCACCTGTATTAATTTCTTTTCTAACAAAGTGCTCCATTCTTTTTGTTTTTTTTTTTTTATATTACTCATGCTGCATTAACTTTTATATTACTCATGCTGTATTAAATAACAAATCAAAATTTTCAAACATTTCTATATCTATGATTTTGAATGATAAAACTTTACACAACTTTATTTGTATTTTAAATCTCGCGCTGGTCCACTTTTAACATGGCGGATTGCCACGTGACCTTCTGAAAACGAACCTGATTTTCTTATGCGATTATCCTTGAGTTTCGCTACTCTATAGTGTGTTTACTGTGATATAGCCCTCTGCAAAATTGAGTTTGACACCTCTGGACTATTGTAATATCATAAATTTTGGAATACCAAGTCTATAGTGAAATCTCACCCAGATCTAAAATCTTAGGCATCTGATATATGTTTTTATAGCTTATAAAAGGTTGGCCCTGATTGTATCAACTTATTACTTTAACATTTCTATATAACTACACACCATGTCAAATTTTTAGGTGAGAAATGTCAATACTGTTATATACCTATAATGTAAGAACGCTCTGTATATAGATATTTTTCTTCTTGAACCTATTAAGGTTTAAACAATTACGATAATTAAACTTGATCGTAGCTAAATATTGGAAGTAAATATAATTTACTCTAAATATTAAG
The DNA here is from genome assembly GCA_019049505.1 of Pachyrhynchus sulphureomaculatus. Lineage (NCBI taxonomy): Eukaryota > Metazoa > Arthropoda > Insecta > Coleoptera > Curculionidae > Pachyrhynchus > Pachyrhynchus sulphureomaculatus. The sequence goes on from CM032451.1 coordinate 120,255,909, forward strand.
ATAATTTTAGGTATTTGTAGATAAAGGCAAACTGCCCGTTGAAAGTTATTTACGTTATGTAAAAAAGCAATATGGATAACAGAACACAAAAAGGAATAAAAACTCTAGAGAATAAGATCATAACAATAATATTATATTAACATTTCTGGAAGTTACTCGACACAGTTTTGTAGTTAAAGAATAAATAAGTACCAAAAAAGTAGATACAGTGTTTCTTTAATTAACAAGAGATTTATCACACCAACGTACACAACAATACTTAGATATTGGTTTAATGATAAAACTTAAATACTACGTAAGCACTTGCTTGAGCCTTCATCACACTGAAATAAAGTTCGCCAAACAGCGTGTAGGTATGCGGATATTGGCTTTTTCTTATGAGTTGAAGTAATTTCAGAATGACATTTTTTTAAATTTGTTATGCAAAAAGTAACCTATTATATACTCTTTAAACAATTATACTGTAAATTCGTGCAGGCACTTCTACGAAAACGCAGTGGTGGTATCGGAGGCATTATTGTATTTCTACATTCATCATCATCATCATTAACTTATTTCCTCCATAGTCAGATGTAAGCCTCTTCAAGTTGTCTCCAATGAGCTTTGTTATTTGCTTTTTGTACCCAATCGTGCCCCGCTAATCTTTTTATGTCGTCCGTCCATCTTGTCTATGGTCTACCTCTGCATCTTTTGTGTTCTCTAGGCCTCCATTCAAGTATACGGCGTGTCCATCTTTTATCACTCAACCTTGTGATGTGCCCCGCCCAATTACACCTTAATATACATTTTCGTTGTATTATATCTGTCATTTTTGATCTTCAAATCTCAACATTAGGAATACGATCTTGGAGTCTAATATTTAACATTCTCCTCTCCATTTCTTCTCTTTAGGTTACCTGGAGTTTATTGATACTTTTATTTAAATCCCAAAGCAATGAAATGAATCATTAGGAATATATTTTACTCTCTTTTCTATAGATATCAAATTCTAATCTATTATTATTTTTAATAATTAAAATACCTAGAAATGGTAGTTGTCCTTTGTGGTCAATGTCATAAGTAAATTTAATGGAATCATATCGGTATTTAATTTGGAAACAAAATCCTCTATATTTGCTTTTTTTGTATCAAAAATAGCGAAAACATCATTACATACCTATACCATACCCTTGGGAAATACTCAAATTTTTGACTGGCTTCGGTTTCAAACTTACTCATGACTAAATTGGCTATGAAAGGTGATAAGCAATTACCCATAGCTGTTCCTTCTTTCTGAACATAAAATTGACTGTTATATTGAAAAATAATTCTGTTCCATACAAAGTTTAGATAATGTTAAGTATTCATGAATAATTTCGTCCTCAATATCATTCATCCTAAGTAATTCTTGGAGATATTGTAAAGTTTGTGATAATGGCACACTTGGAAACAAAGAACTGATATCAAAAGAAATTAAGATTTCACCTTTATTGAGAACTAGATCTTTTGTTTTATTAATGAATGAATTCTAGAGAATTCTTCACTGAGAATGGTAAACTGTCAAGTTCTTTTGATAACTATGTGGATATCAAATATGTGGGTGATCCGACCGATGAAACAATGGGTCGCATTGCTTTTCCAGGTTTGTGAAGCAAGCAATAAAACTTTGGTATGATTGGCTTACTCACATTTAATTTAAATTTTAGCGAATCGGAGATAGGGTTCTTACATTTCTTCAAAGAATTTTTAACTTCTGTTATCATTCTCGGTAATGGATTTTTTATTACCTTTTCGTAAGGGCCAGATTCGATGAGATTATCTAGATGTTCAAAGTATTCTTTCTTATCCAATACAACAACCTTATTCCCTTTATCTGCTTTCTTTCTCAATCCTTCAACTACTTTTTTTTTGGGAATTAGAAATTGTATTGTTAACCATATTTTTTGATATTTGATATCTATTTTTGATCTATGTATTAATAGATGTCGATTTAAACTCTTCTTATATTTTGTTTGAAAATGACGATAAGTGTATTTGAAGATTTCTACTTAATCGGAATTTTTATGTACTAATAGATGTTTATTTAAATTACTTTTATATTTTGATTGATAATTACAATTCCCACATTTAAACATTTTGATTTCACTGGACGTTTTGTGTACTAATAGATGTTGATTTAAACGACCTTTATGTTTTGATTGATAATCACAATGCCGACATGTAAACATCTTGATTTCGCTGGAATTTTTATGTAGTAATAGATGTTGACTTAAATTACCTTTCTGTTTTGCTTGAAAATTACAATGCCCACATTTAAACATTTTGATTTCACTGGAATTTTTATGTACTAATAGATGTTGATTTAAATTACTTTTATATTTTGATTGATAATTACAATACCCACATTTAAACATTTTGATTTCATTGGAAGTTTTATGTACTAATAGATGTTGATTTAAACGACCTTTATGTTTTGATTGGTAATCACAATGCCGACACGTAAACATTTCGATTTCACTGGAATTTTTATGTAGTAGCAGATGTTGATTTAAACTAGCTTTAAATTTTGCTTGGTAAGTACAATGCCCACATTTAAACATTGTGATTTCACTGGAATTTTTATGGACTAATAGATGTTGATTTAAGTAACCTTTCTGTTTTGCTTGATAATTACAATGCCCACATTTAAACATTTTGATTTCACTGGAATTTTTATGTGTTAATAGATGTCGCTTTAAAGCACCTTTACATTTGGATTCGTAATTACAATGGGCACATTTAAACATTTTCATTTCACTGGAATTTTTATGTATTAACAGATGTCGATTTAAATCAACTTTATGTTTTGATTCATAATTACAATGGACACATTTAAACATTTTGATTTCACTGGGATTTTTATGTCCTAACAGATGTCGACTTAAACTACTATTATATTTTGTTTGAAAATGACAATCAGGGCATTTAAAAAATTTTAATTTCACTGCTGCTTTCATGTACTAATAGATGTCGACTTAAACAGGTCTTACGTTCTGTTTGAAAATTACAATCAGTGCATTTAAACATTTCAACTTCACTGGAAATTTCATGTACTAATAGATGTATATTTAAACGAGATTTTCGTTTTGTTTTATAATTACAATGTACACAACTAAACATTTTGGTTTCACCGGAACTTTTATGTATTAACTGATGGGGATTTAAATTGATTTCATGTTTTGTTCGATAATTACAACAAGCGCATTCAAACTTGTCATCTTCGAGTTTTTTTCTTAAAAGACAATTTGTTGTTGTTTGATTACTACACTGATCAAATTTAAAAATACGATCTTGTATAGATTTCGTATCATCAGCAAGATAATTTTTAGTAGTTTCTTCCCATTTTATTTTATCGCTGTCATCTTCGGGAAGTGTAGAACTTTCCTGGTTTTCTCGGATAAGATAACTGGAAGACGTACTAAAAAAATAAAAGAAAGTTTAAAATAAGATGTTGATTGATTGGTCCGTTAGTTTGTGACAGTATATTTTAACAATAAAACTACTAAATTACTTTGTTAACTGTCACTAAATATATTTGTAAAGATTTTACAATTGCGTTATCGCGATTTCGTAGTACAAATACATTGTCAAACGCTTAACTAAGACTAAAACAGAACAAATATAGTTATTTTTGGTATTTTATGTTTATATGATGAACAGATGTGGGTCTATTATATGTTAAAACGGTTGGAACAAAAAAACAAGAACAGCTTTAAAATCCGCTCAAAAATTATCCAATATATTTTTTAATGCCAAAGATAAAACTAATAAATTCAATAAATCATCCCAAAAAACTGACGCCATCACTTTTCCAGTCGATAGAATTGCCTTCGCTTTCATTGGGGTTGGTTCACCAGATTTTTTCCACTGCTTTGATTGTTGTTTTAACTCTGGAGTATAGTGGTAAATCCAGGTTTCATCCATTGTCACAAACCTGTTAAGAAAATCTTGCGGATCAGCCTTAAACAGCATTCGCGGACAGCATTAATTTTTTGTTTTCATTTGAAGAAAACTGCTGTTGAATCATACCGATTACTTCGAGATGCTTATGGCGAACATGCCTCATCGCAAGATACATGTGAACGATGATTTCGGCGTTTCAAAGGTGGGGACTTCGATGTTGCACACAAGGAACGTGGAAAACCGCCAAAAAATACGAAGATGTGGAATTGCAAGCATTGTTGGACGAAGATGATTCGCAACCACAAAAACAACTCGCCGAGCAATTGGGCGTTAGTCAACAATCTGTTTCCAATCGGCTACGAGAAATGGGAAAGATTCAGAAGCCGATAGATGGGTACCACATGAGTTGAACGACAGGCAAATGGAAAAGCGCGACATTGTGCTCGCTGGGTACAAAAGGAAGTCGTTTTTTGCATCGTATAGTTACAGGGGACGAAAAGTGGATTTATTTTGAGAATCCCAAGCGCAAAAAATCATGGGTAGACCCAGGCGCACCATCCACATCGACCGCAAGACCGAATCGCTTTGGCAGAAAGACGATGCTCAGTGTCTGATGGGACCAGAGGGGCGTGGTCTATTATGAGCTGTTAAAACCTGGGGAAACGGTTAATACTAAACGTTACCAACAACAATTGACCGATTTGAACAGTTCGCAGCTTGAAAAAAGGCCAGAATACCGAAAGAGGCAACACAAAGTCATTTTTTATCATTCTTCCGAATTTAACATGTTTTTTTTAGAAAAAAAATCCGCATTTGATACTTGTACACCTAGTACAACACTGTGTCAACAGACAGTACACATATATCGAAGGACAATACAGAACATTATAATGTTAACACTGCAGCTGCACTAGGTAATTATAAGTTAAACGAGTAAATTAATTAAATAATTAAAACAAATGTTCTAAATTACTTATATTGACTTTATTTATAAAAACTAATACTCACTGCAAGTCTATTATCAGTTAAACTTAATATTAATTATTAGCACTAACCATAAAGTGTGATAAATGTCTAACATACAACACAGTATTAACAGACATGAAGGACAATAAGGAACATTATAATGTTAACACTGAAGCTGCACTAGGTAATTATAAATTAAATAAGTAAATTAATTAAATAGTTAAAACAAATTCTTTAAATTATTTATTTTTATTTTATTTATAAAAACTAATACCCATTACAAATCTATTATTAGTTAAACTTAATATTACGTACTTGCACCATATGTTTTAATTATATAAACTTGTACTATACAATTTAAAATATCTAAATTTCCCGCCATTACTACTAAATGCAACATTACCGCTATTTCAGAGATAAAAGGTAAATCATTCACAAGTACCTCCAATAATTGTTATTTTTCATAAAGTTAAAGCTTTCTAATTAAATTTGAAATTTTTTTTAAAATAATCATGAAATTTCAATGTCTAACATTTCCCATTGATGGAATTTTTTTTTCATGTGTTATAACAAAAAAATGTGGCATTTTTATATCAACTTGACGTATTCTCCATAAGGTAGTGTTAATTTCGATTTTTATTCAAATAAGTTTCCTATATATATATATATATATATATATATATATATATATATATATATATATATATATATATATATATATATCAATCGGTTTTATAACGTATTCCGTCGCCTAATTTCCACTCCTCCCGGTTTCTCCATCCCTCCTCCTCCAGATCTCTCTCTAGTACTTCCTTGTTGATTCCTGCTCTCCAGCTTTGGCGTAGTCTTCCTCGCTTTCTTCTTTCATTAGGGTTCCAATTTAAGATCTTTTTAGGTAGTCGGTCTTGTGACATTCTCTGTACATGTCCGTACCATACCAACTGTTGGGTTCTGATTTCGTCCACTATATCGTGCTTTATTTCTAAAGCTCGTCTTATGTCATTTGGTATGCGGTCTTTTCTGGATTTTCTAGCTGCTCGTCTCCAGAAATCCATTTCTGTAGCTTTTACTATTTTTTCTGTTCTTTCCTTCAATGGCCACACCTGGGAGTTGTAAGTTATTATACTTTTCACTATTGAGTTGTAAATTCTCTTCTTATTTTCAATGGTTATGTTTTTGTCCCATAGTATACTATTAAGCATTGCAATCGCTTTTCTTCCTTGGATATTCCTCACGAATATTGCTTCTTCCAGTGTTCCGTCCCTAGATATTCTCGTTCCCAAATACTTATAACTGGCACAGTGTTTGATGGTGTGTCCTGTTGCCAGTTTCAAGTCCTGCTGTTGTCCCCCGACGCACATGTACTCGGTCTTTTTAATATTGACTTCTAGGCCCCATTTTTCATATTCCTCCATAAGTTTTCGTGTCATGTATTCCATATCATCGATGTCCTGAGCGACCACTACCTGGTCGTCCGCGTGTACAATGTAGTATCGTCATCCAGTGGTAATCCCATACTGCTGCATTTCCTTTTTCAGTGCTTCAGTGCACTCTCCAAATAGATTTTAAATAGCGTTGGGGATATACAGCAGCCCTGTTTGAGACCCTTTGTGACCTGGAACCCTGTTGTTATACCATATTTGGTTTTCACTCTGCTTCTTGCGTCTTGTTATAAGGATTTTACGGCTTTAATTATTTCGGTGCTTACATTACTCTGTTGTAGTGTTTCCCACAATCTCATTAGGGGCACGCTGTCGTAGGCCTTTTTTAAATCAACAAATAAGCCATGGACTTCCTGATCAAATGCGGTTTTCTTTTCTAAGATTTGTGTCAGTGAGAAGAGATGGTCTATTGAGGATCTTCCTGCTCTAAAGCCTGCCTGTTCCTCAGCTTCTACGTCCGCGTATTCCGTTTCTATTCTATTTTTATTTATTTTTCCGTATATTCTGCTAATAAATCCTGTAACCGTTATTCCCCGATAGCTATCGCAAATGAGTTTCCTAAAGACCTTAAATTTTTCATAGAAAATTTTTAAACTAATTAATCTATCAAAATAAATCTATACCAAATAGTTTTCATATTTTACATTTAACGCCTCAACCTCCTTAATCGGAGTTTTTATGTACTAACAGATGTTTATTTAGATTACTTTTGTATTTTGATTGATAATTACAATGCGCGCATTCAAACATTTTGATTTTACTGGAAGTTTTATGTACTAATAGATGTTGATTTAAGTAACGTTTCTGTTTTGCTTGATAATTACAATGCTCACATTTAAACATTTTGATTTCACTGGAATTTTTATGGACTAATGTATGTTTATTTAAATTACCTTTCTGTTTTGCTCGATAATTACAATGCTTACATTTAAACATTTCGATTTCACTGGAATCTTTATGTATTAGTAGATGTCGCTTTTAAAGCACCTTTACGTTTGGATTCATAATTACAATGAGCACATTTAAACATTTTCATTTCACTAGAATTTTTATGTATTAATAGATGTCGATATAAAACCACCTTTATGTTTCGATTCATAATTACAACGGGTACATTTAAACATTTTGATTTCACTGGAATGTTTATGTACTAACAGATGTTGATTTAAACTCTGCTTATGTTTTGTTTGAAAATGGCAATCAGTGCATTTAAACATTTTAATTCCACTGGAACGTTTATGTACTAACAGATGTTGATTTAAACTCTGTTTATGTTTTGTTTCTAAATGATAATCAATGTTAATTTCACTGAAACTTTCATGTACTAATAGATGCCGACTTAAACTATTCTTATGTCTTGTTTGAAAGTGACACTCACTGCATTTAAACATTTCAACTTCGCTGGAATTTTTATGTACTAATAGATGTCGATTTAAATTACTTTTATGTTTTGCTTGATAATTACAATGCGCACATTTAAACATGTTGATTTCACTGGAAGTTTTATGCATTAACTGATGTGGATTTAAATTGATTTCGTGTTTTGTTCGAGCACATTCAAACTTATCATCTTCGAGATTTTTTATGCAAAAAACAATTTGTTGTTGTTGTTGTTTGATAGCTACACTGATCAAATTTAAAAATACGATCTTGTACAGATTTCGTATCATCAGCAAGATCATTTTTAATAGTTTCTTCCCATATTATTTTATGGTCAGCATCTTCGGGAACAGTAGAACTTGCCTGATTTTCTTGGATAAGATAACTGGAAGACGTACTAAAAAAAAATTAAAGGAAAGTTTAAAATAAGATGATGTTACTTTAACTAAAATTATATTTCGTTGTTAATAAACAATTTATCAAATCTGAGAGTATCTTTTTCATTTCCAAAACAGGTAAGTGTTCAGTTTTTTTCAATAAAGTTTAAACAAGGGCTACGTGCCGATTGATGAAAAACTGAAGTTCCCGGTTACGGTATCATCGGTAGTTTTTGGATAAAATACCGGGCCAGCCATTTGGAGGCGATATATTTTTCTTCCCAAAGTGGCAAGAGAGCATTTTAAGGAGGTTGAGGCGTTAAACGTAAAATATGAAAACTATTTTGTATAGATTTATTTAGATAGATTAATTAGTTTAGAAATTTTCTATGAAAAATTTAAGATCTTTAGGTAAATTATTTAAATAAAAATCGAAATTAACAATACATATAGTCTACGGACATTAAAATTTCGCGATTATTTTAAAAAATTTTCAAATTAGGAAGCTTTAACTTAATGAAAAATAACAAGTATTGGAAGTACGAGGCTGGTTTGAAAAGTCCGTGCAAAAATAAAAACTACTTATGTGTTTGGGATAAACCTTTTTTATTTTTCGACATAGTCTCCTTTTAGGCTTATACACTTCGTCCAACGATGTTCTAGTTTGTTGATCCCTTCCGAATAATAGGATTTGTTCAAGTCTGCAATCACCTCCTCGTTTGAATACAATCTTTGTCCCGCCAGCCATTTCTTCAAATTGGGGAACAAATAGTAGTCCGAGGAAGCCAAGTCTGGAGAATAGGGGGATGTGAAACGAGTTGGAATCCTATTTCCATTAATTTTGCGACCACAACTGCTGAGGTGTGTGCTGGTGCGTTGTCGTGATGGAAAAGGACTTTCTTGTGGGCCAATTGCGGGCGTTTTTCTTGCAGCTCGGTTCTCAAACGGTACAATAACGATGAATAATATTCACCTGTAATAGTTTTTTACCCTTTTCCAGATAGTCGATGAGGATTATCCCTTGCGAATCCCAAAATACAGTCGCCATAACCTTTCCGGCCGAAGAAACGGTCATCGCCTTTTTTGGTGCAGATTCCCCCTTGGTAACCCATTGTTTAGATTGTTGTTTGGTCTCAGGAGTATAGTAATGTATCCATGTTTCATTTACAGTGACGAAACGACGCTTAAAGTCCTCCGGATTCTTCTGAAACAGCTGCAAACCATCCTTGCAACACTTCACACGATTCCGTTTTTGATCAAGCGTGAGCAATCGCGGCACCCATCTTGCGGATAGCTTTCTCATGTCCAAATGTTTATGCAAAATATTATGTACCCGTTCAGTCGAGATGCCCACAGCACTAGCAATCTCACGCACCTTAACTCTTCTGTCATCCATCACCATATCATGGATTTGATCAATGATTTCTGGAGTCGTAACCAGCACAGGCCGTCCAGAACGTTCAGCGTCACTTGTGCCTACATGGCCAGTCTGAAAATTTTGAAACCACTTATAAACTGTTTTAATCGAAGGTGCAGAGTCACCATAATGTTTATCAAGCTTCTCTTTAGTCTCCTGAGGCGTTTTGCCTTTCATAAAGTAATGTTTAATCACCACACGAAATTCTTTTTCGTCCATTTCTTGAAAATCACTCGACTTCCTTGATTCACACGAATGCCAAACACAAAGAAATAGACCAATATGGCTGAAACTTGGTGTGCGTTCATTCAAGAGATGCTACTAACTAAACATGACCTCGATACGCGCCGGTGGTGCCATGTCTCGGACTTTGCACGGACTTTTCAAACCACCCTCGTACTTGTGAATGATTTATCTTTTATTTCTGAAATAGCGGCAACGTTGCATTTAGTAGTAATGGCGGGAAACTTAAATATTTTAAATTGTATAATACAAGTGTAAATAATTAAAACATATAGTGCTAATAAATAATATTACCACGCTTGTTATACATTTTTCCCATCTTTCGGGCAATTTGTGAATACTACGCCAGTAAAAATCTTCCCCTTTTGCTGCGAGCCATTCATCGAGCCATTTTTTCACATCTTCATACGAACCAAAGCGCTGCTCAGCAAGGGCGTGACCCATCAATGCAAACAAGTGGTAATCGGAAGGAGCCAAGTCTGGTGAGTTAGCCGCATGGGGTAGAATTTCCCAGCTGAGTGCTTCCAACGTGTCGCGAACTGGGTTTGCCGTATGTGATGGCGCATTGTCATGAAGAAAAATGACTTTCGTGTTGCCTCTTTCGGTATTCTGGCCTTTTTTCAAGCAGCGAACGGTTCAAATCGGTCAATTGTTGTTGGGAACGTTTAGTATTAACCGTTTCCCCAGGTTTTAACAGCTCATAATAGACCACGCCCCTCTAGTCCCACCAAACACAGAGCATCGTCTTTCTGCAAAAGCGATTCGGTCTTGCGGTCGATGTGGATTATGCGCCTGGGTCTATCCATGATTTTTTGCGCTTGAGATTCTCAAAAAATAAATCCACTTTTCATCCCCTGTAACTATACGATGCCAAAACGACTTCCTTTTGTACCGAGCAACAAAATGTCACACGTGTTTTTAAACTTTTCCATCTGCCTGTCGTTCAACTCATGGTACCCATCTACCAGTCTTCTGAATCTTTCCCATCTCTCGTAGCCGATTGGAAACAGCTTGTTGACTAACGCCCAATTGCTCGGCGAGTTGTTTTTGTGTTTGCGAATCATATTCGTCCAACAATGCTTGCAATTTCACATCTTCGTATTTTTTTGGCGGTTTTCCACGTTCCTCGTCTGCAGCATCGAAGTCACCACTTTTGAAAAGCCGAAACCATCGTTCACACGTATCTTGCGATGGAGGATGTTCACCATAAGCTTGTCGAAGTAACCAGTATGATTCAACAGCAGTTTTCTTCAAATGAAAACAAAAAATTAATGCTGTCTGCCAATGCTCTTTGTCCGGTATAAATTTCGACATATTGAACACAACACTATGCACACATTTTTCCAATTTATCACTCGTGCGCGTCTGACACTTGTTGATCACACAACAAAATGGCGCAGTGTCAAATCTTTATAGCACAAACTGCATTGGTGCACCATCTGGTGTCTGAAATCCGCATTTCATACTTGTACACCTGGTAAGTTTAACTAATAATAGACTTGCAATGAGTATTAGTTTTTATAAATAAAATAAAAATAATTAATTTAAAGCACTTGTTTCCATTATTTAATTAATTTACTCGTTTAATTTATAATTACCTAGTGTAGCTTCAGTGTTAACATTATAATGTTCCTTATTGTCCTTCGATATATCTGTAATGTCTGTTGATACTGTGTTATATGTTAGACATTTATCACACTTTATGGTTAGTAGTGATGCTAGACCACAGTGTTTTTCATTAGTAATTTAACATAATGAAAGTATTTCATTACATGAAGAACATTTTAAGTTTTCTCCAAGTGATTGCATGACAATAATTCGACGTCACAGAGGTTAGGAGACACTTGATTTTCTGTTCCGTTGGCTTAATCTTGCCTCAGCCTCAATAACGCGTTTTCGCTTCCACATAAAAAAAATTTTACCATTTTTATCAATATTTCTTGATTTTTTATTATCATCCATTTTTTTTTACTTGTTTACAACAGCTGATCACAATAACCACAAAATTAAAGAAATCTATATATAAGCATCCCAGTAGAGCCAACAGTAAATTACTTTAAAGCGTTGCCGCTTCGAGACACCAAAATTTTAAGATTTTTAATTATCATTTTTTATTAATTACCTATTTTTAAACTATTAAAATAATTTTTTTATTTTTTTAATTTTTTCGTATTATTTGCTTTTTTAAAAAAAAAAAATGAAAAATATAATTAATTTTTATTTTCCATATCTTTTTTTCTGTAAATTTGGACAAAACATTCAAAAGTTAATCCATTCATGTTAAATTATTAATAAAATTAAATAATAATAATAATTTGATCATAAATATATATATAGTATTGACAGACACGTCAAAAGATTTAAAAACTAAAAGTGTAGATCACAAAATACTGTACATCTAAATGTTAAGGATCGATACAAACAAATAGAAACTCCACACATATCACACAACTTAAAAGGTTTGGTCTATATCTATAGTTAAATGTAGTGCTTAAAATTCTCTCTATTCCTAGTCGAGGCAAAGCATTAAATAATTTAATCTTTTCCATGTTTGTTCTGGCCAATCTAGTTACGGGCAAGAGCAGATTGTCTCGACTCCTGGTACCATGTGCATGAATATGCGATAATGTACAATACCTAGCAACATTCTTTCTGACATATATGAGTTTTTGGTAAATAATCAAACCATATAAAGTCATTATTTTCAGTGACTTAAAATAAGGTCGACTGGACTCATCCTGTTTTAAGTTTGCAATGCATCTTATAGAAGATTTTTGCACTCTAAAAACTTTTTCAAGGTGAGTGCTTGCCGCAGAACTCCATACTAGGATCCCATAACGCAATATTGAATCAAAAAGAGAGTGGTAAGTTGTAAGTGCAGCTGCTTCGTTTATTGTATTTTTAATTCGTCTTATAGCATATATTGCTTTGTTTAGTTTGTTACATGTATTATTTACATGATCGGTATATAAAAGGTTGGTGTCTAGAGTAACCCCTAGGAATTTTATTTTGTTTTTTACATCAGTGCTAATAGTTTTTGCTTCAAATATTATGGACTCGGTCTTTGTGTCATTTAAAACTAGTTGATTTGAGAGGAACCATAGTTTAGCTTGATCCGTCATTGCCTCAAGCAAATGAGCCGGATCCTCACCTCCATCAAAAGACACTCCAAATGTTGCATCATCCACATAAATAATGCTCTCGATATTTTGGATATTTTTTCCAAAAATTTCAAATGCCTGTGGAAGATCATTCACGTAAAGGAGGAAGAGTAGGGGACCCAGCTCAGACCCCTGAGGTACACCGATCTCTGCAAGCATCGGAGCACCATTACGGCAGACAACTTGATATCTCCCCTCAAGATATGACTGCAAGAACTTAAAGGCCACGCCACTAATTCCATAGAAATATGCTTTGTCTAACAGAAATTTACGGTTTACGCAGTCAAAAGCTGCAGTTAAATCTGCAAATAACCCTATAAATTTATTTCTTTTTTCAAAAGCATCTCTTATACATTTTACAAGAGTTAAAATAGCATCTGAAGTTGTCACATTTTTTCTAAAACCAAATTGTCTTGGGATGATTATACAATGTTTATCTAGAAAGGCAACAAACTGCTCAAATACGACACTCTCCAAAACTTTTGAAAATACAGGTAGTATTGATATTTGCCTAAAGTTGTGGGGAAGGCTCGGTTCACCTTTTTTATAGAGTGGAATGATTTTTGCTAATTTCATTTGAGATGGAAATGTTCCTTCCTCCAGACAGGCATTCACAATATCTACCATTGGTGGAATCACAAATTCAGATGCTCTTTTCATGCTAAAAACAATCCAAAGATATCTTCTGTCTTCATATTTTTAAGTTTATTTATTATACGTTTTATGTCGTAGAAATCAACTATTTTAATGAACATAGAGTCTCTTTGTTTTAATTTTTTATCTAGATATGAATTTATATGTATGCTTGATTTTGAAAGATTTTGGGTGAGTGACTCTGCATGAGTTATATAAAAAACTATTCGACTCATTTGCAGATATGTTTTCCGGGGTAATTTTTAATTTATTTTTTCTCCCAGTTTCAGTATTTATTATATCCCAAACAGTTTTGCTGTAAGTATCTGTTTTCTCTAGCCTATTTTTATAATATTGTTTTTTGAAATTGATAGGACATTATTGTATACTGCCCTGTACTCTTTATATATCTTTTTATTCCCTTCAGTAGGATACCGCTGTTTAACTTCAAAATAAAATTTAAGCCTATCTTTTACTTTAACTACTTCTGGAGTTATCTAGCTTCCCGTCTCTGGCCTATTATTTTTTTTACTCTGAGGAAAACACATATTATAGTAGTATAAAACAATATATAAGACTAGATTATTATCTCTCGATAATGAATTTATTATCATAATAATAACTATCGTTAGTCTTATAAAAATTTTTAATTATTTAATCCAAAGCATTTCTAAATCACAACATTCAAAACTTTTGGTTGGGACTATCCCACCTCAACCTCGTTAAATACTAGAGGTGAGTAACCATCTTATGCAAATATATATTTTTTTTGAATTTATCAATTTGTGGGTAATCTTTTATACCCTTGGCCAGTTGGTTTTTACATTCTTACTGTTGTTGGCACGTTGATTTTTAAATTTATTATTGTCGTTAGCCTGTTTGCCTTTAAGCATGCTCCAATTTTCAAAGACTATTCTTTTGGATCCGTCCTAAGCCTGAATGAAGTGTGAAGCGTTTGCGATTTTGACAATGGAATAAAAAAATCAACACAAACATCCTATTATCTCAGAAACTGTTCGGAGCAACATTTACCAAGAGAGCTCTTTTAGACAGGAGGAGGGCGGAAAATACGAATATTTAATTAAAAATATCATACAGAGTGGTATAAAGAAGTGTGCGGACTTGGATAGACTTGTAAATTGGGCTGAGACAAACGGTCTACAGCTTAATGCATCTAAATGTAAATCCGTTAGCTTCTTTAGAGCACATAAGAGTGTCAATTGTCAAATTATGTTATTAATGGAACAGTGTTGGGCAGTTTGGGCAAAGCGAAGGATCTAGGAGTAATATTTGATTATCATCTTTCTTTCTGTGATCATTACGTATATATTATTAATAAGTCCAGTAAGCTCTTAGGACTTGTATATAGAAATCTCAAGGATTTATCATTGTCCCCATTAAGGGTCCTTTACTGTTGTTGGTGAGGTCTGTTCTGGAGTGTTCAGCGGTTGTCTGGTCGCCAATGTTTGAAGTACATATCTCACACACAATCTCGAAAAAATTCAGAACAGGTTTCTACGACTGTGTGCTTATAAGAGTGATGTAGCAATAGCTGACAATGATTATACTATTATTAGGGGCCATAGAAACTTGAATCTGTTAGCTCATAGATGTTTGGTGAGTAATCAGTATTTTCTGTATAAAATAATTAAAGGGTTGATAGATTGGCAAGCTGAATTGTCCTTTACTGACTTCCACAGAACTGATTATGGTTGTCATTCACCACTGCTGAGGGCTATGAGATTCATGAACCAGTGCCGGGAGCTGAACATTTTTTCAGGTTCCCCCTCTTCCTTCAAAAGGGATTGGGGGCGTTGATTGTTTCACGGTAGGAGTGTAAGCCGTTCTTGTGTTCCATTCCACATTTTCGACCGTTCTGTTATTGATATGATTATATTGTAAAGTATTATAAATACATTGTAAAAAGGGGTGTACCTGTATATTCTCAAATAAATAAACATTTGAACCAAACAGGCACTTTAAGAAGATACAAATTTTATTTTTGTAACATAAAAAATATTTATTTCACTGTTAATAAAACAACTCATGTTTTCCTTATATTAACATTATTACTTTATTACCGAGTAACATTTTTAAAAAGTTAAATTTTTACCCTCTCCCCCGCTTTTTAAAATTACCCGCATTCGCCCTCCCTCCAAATTTCTTTCTGGATCCGCACCTGACTTTTAATGCCCTTAAAATAAACAGTAACTCATAATGCACTTACCTTTCTTGGTCATCTTCATTCTTTATATAGACCTCTTCAAATTTTATCGTGTCACGCTCTCCAAAAATTGTGTTACTGCTAGTTTCCTTGCGCTTGGCATCGCTAAAGAACAAACAATTAAGTTTAATTTACCATAGGATTACCAATTTAATTAAAAGGCTGTAAAAGAAACATGAAGAAATTTGTAAAATCTGTAAAAACCTACCCAGGGGCAGATGTAAGTTCGGACCACAATTTGGTATTCATGGAGTTTCAAATGCACAGGTTTAAAAAGATTAACAAAAAAACAAACAATAAACCCCACAGATATAAATAAACTGAAAAACACTGAAATATCAAATCTAATGGATAAGAAATTTAAGAAGCAAATAAGAACAGGAAACGAAAGTGGCGGAGAATAGAAAATAACAGGAATGGATGACAGAAGAAATACTAAATTTGATGGACGACAGACGATTACAGAAAACAAAATTAAACAGAGTAATACGTCGAAAATGTAGAGTAGCTCAGGAAATCTGGTTAAGCGGGAAATGCAAGAGAAATATGACACACTCAACTTACATAAGAAGGTGAAGGAATTGGAAGGAAAAAACAAGAAATAATTCAGAGAAATGGAAGCGATGAAATTTTACTGAATATTAAGGACAAAATAAAGATATGGAAGTAATATATAAAACAACTTTTCAATGTGCATAGATCAGAAAACTTACAGCTAAATAGAGATAATGAGTAGGGTCAGAAATAACAAGAAGATAAGTTATTCATGTTATACAACTACAGTCCCTGGCCAAATTATTAGACGCACTGCAAGATTTCATGTAAAATATTAATTACCGAGGATATTGTACCGTTTTATTATTTTAAATTGATTTGTTTTTTTATTTTTATATTATCCAATCAATTACCTATTTATTTGACATAAATAAAACAGCATTAATTTAGAAAAGCATAAGTTTATTAAGTTTTAAAGAAAAGTGAAATTAATGTTATTAAAAGTCAATATTTAGTTGAGCCACCTTTAGCCGCTATCAAAGCTTTAATTCTGCGCGGCATGCTATCAATGCAAGATTGTACTGTCTCCTGCATTTGAGGGTGATGATTCCACACATGAATAATCTTTTCTAGGAGCTGGGTTTTGTTGGTAATCACATCTTTAGCCACTTCTCTTTTTCATCAGCTCCCACGGGGTTCATATCAGGGCTATTACCCGGCCAATCCAACAGAGGGATATTTTTTTCTGCCAAAAAAGCTTTAACAGACCGCGGAATCAACCGATTTTGTAATACTTCTTTGTACTGATCTTACCTCATTATTCCTTTGACGACGTACAGACGTCCAGTGCCCTTGCCGCTGATGACTGACCAAATCATCACTTTGGTGGGATGTTTAACCGTCGGGACGACACAATCAGGATGAAACTTTTCTCCATGACGACGACGCACATACTGAGCTTTATTCTGCAAAATTTCGAATGTGCTTTCGTCACTGAAGCAGACCTGTCAAAAATAGGAAAAATATATAAACTTCCATGTTTATTTGCTTTATTTAACTGAAAATAATAATAATGTATCAATTATTGATTAAATTGCTGTATCTTACCGATCTCCAGAAGTCCACATCTTTGTCTTGCCATTGTTTGGCCCACTTCAGGCGCTTTGCTTTCATTGCAGCTGTTAACTTGGGCTTCCTGGCGGGGCGACAGGCCTTAAAATCTAATTCTTTCAATTTTCTTCGAACAATGCGCTCAGAAGCATTTACGCTAGCATCCTGGAGTTGTGATTTTATTACCTTTGTGGTAGCAAATCTGTTTTCCTCTACACAAATTTTCTTCAAACATCTCTCTGACCGTGGAGTGAAAATTGGTTTTTTTACCGCATCTTTTCTTTCTTTTCGGGCTTAATTCCTTTCCTGACTCAATTTTCTTTTTTATGCGTCGTACACTAGCTTCAGAAACCTCCAATCTTCGTGATATTTCTCGGTTTGTAAATGTTTTCGCAATCACAAGGGCCTTCACTTCAGCTTTTTTTACGTGGTGAAAGATCGCCTTTTCTACCCATAATGAAAATAGTCCAATTACTTTTTTAAAACACTGCATACAAAATAAACTAATAACTGAGTAGTATAAAACTTTTAAACAAACAATCACAGACCATAAAGCCACAGAAACACGTCCGTACCTGACTCGATTCCGATCGCGACTGATACAGGTTTGTACTTATTTACGTTCATGTATCACTTTGTCAACACAGTGTTACCATATGTTAAAAATAAATACAAATATGTAGTCTACAACAATTCTTTTAAATAAAAATCAATAATATTGTAGTTTAAATATACCATTATTGCATAAAAACTCTTAAGAAACATAAAATTACTAAAAAAAATACAGTGCGTCTAATAATTTGGCCAGGGACTGTACAGAAGGATGGAAAAGCAGTTGGTCCAGATGAGATAATCTTATTTAACAAGATCTACGAAACTACGAAAAATTAATAAAAATTCAAGAAACAGCAAATACAGATAAAAGAGATCTAAATATTATTAAAAATCTATAGTGACATCAATCAGTGGAAGTTAAAACTTGGCTGGAAAAGTCCGAAGGCATAAAAATAACCCAAAATGTAAGACAGGGATGTATTCTCTCACTTTTGCTCAATCTTTATTCTGATGCTGTGTTTAATGAGACAATCTATGAATCCATTGAACGAATAACAGTTAATGGAAGTACACTGAACAACATACAGATCTCCACATTTAAATATTTGGGAACCAATATCACTGACAAGTAGGACCTGAGAAAGGAAATATATTCCCAAATTGAACAGGCCCGAGCAACATACATGAATTTGAATAAATTTTTCTATCCTACATGTCTCAGTCTCATATTGTGTGGATGTGAGTGCTGGACCCTTGACCGTGACTCAGAAGTACTGGAAAGAATGAACAAAATGAAGGAATTACTAACAACCATAAAAATAAGAAAAACTCAATACTTCAGATATATAATGAAGGGCCCAAAGTACGATTTGCTATGTCTAATTATTGAAGGTAAAATAAAGGGCAGACAATTGATCAGAAAATGACAGAATTCCTGGCTGAAGGACATAAGAAAGTGGTTTGCATGTAGTTCGAGTGATATTTTTCGAGCAGCAGTTCGTTTAGCTATATAGATGTCCAACCGTCATGAGGAGATGGCGTCGTAAGGCGAAGAAAAGAAACAGGTATGGCAAACCCGAGTACTGTTTTCGATTATCTTGCAAACTCCTTATAACTCTTAATGCACATACCTTTCTTGGTCATCCTCGTCCTTTATATCAACCTCTTCAGACTTTAATAAGTCACGCTCTTCAAAAAATGTGTCATTACTTGTTTCCTCGCGCTTCGTTCCCCTAAAAACAAACGATTAATTATGCTGGGAATGTGTGTTGTTCCGGTCAAGTAACCAGTAGAGAGAGGGGACTATAAGGAATAGGCTGTGGGTGATTTGACCGATGAAAGAAGGGATAGCATTGCTTTTCCAGGTTTGTGATTCTTGAGTTATAGTCAGACCATGAGGCTGTTGTTGCATGTGTACCGCTGCTTCGATCTATTTCTAAAAATAAAATAAGGCGCGGCAGGCTGTATTCAAAGCGAAACTTCGATAGGTTTACGGCTAATTTTGAGCGAACGGAGTGGGAGAAAGTTTTATGTACTGATGATCTCCTACATGGATTCCATACTGCTTTGGTTAATGCATTTAATAGTGCCTTTCCCGTGGTTGTTATTAAAAACAAAAAAAGAAAACCTTGGATCACACCGGGTCTCCGAGTTTCGGCAAAGAATATGAAATCCTTGCATCTTATAAGGAAATTCAATTTTGATAATGTTGCTTTTATAGAATACTTCAATAGTTATCGTAACATATATAGGAAAATCATAAAAACCGCCAAACGAAATTATTATCATTTGAGAATATTGAATGCAAAAAATAGATCTAGAGAAACCTGGAAAATCATTAATAAACATAGAGGCGGCTCTGGTATCAAACCGGTTTCTTCTTGCACTCTTGATGCCGGTCAAATTAATGATTACTACTGTAATATTGCACATAACTTATCAACAAAAATTGTTAATCCAGGGGATCCCATAAAATATCTCAGTCATGTCTCAGTGCCTGATACCTTTTTCTTGTCCCCAACTTCCACCATTGAAATAAGTGAGGTTTTAGGGGAAATGAGAAATAAGAATTCCTTTGGCTGGGACGGTGTCTCTCTGAGGGTCCTCCTGGCGATGCCGCAGAGAGCCGTAGGTGCCCTGGCAGATGCAATTAACGGCTCGTTTTCCAGTGGTACTTTTCCGGCATGTTTGAAGAGGGCTCTGATTGTGCCATTGCATAAAGGTGGAGATTGTAATATCCCTTCAAATTTTAGACCCATTTCTTTACTCCCGACATTGGCGAAAGTGGTGGAGAGGTTGGTCGGGAAAAGGATGGTTGATTTTTTTGAACAAACATGAACTTCTTAGTGCGCAGCAATTCGGATTCCGAGCCTCGAGGAGCACGAACGATGCAAATTTTTAATCTGCTCGAACGACTTTATCTCGAATTGAATTCTGGTGAACATGCTGCGGCGGTGTTTTGTGATTTGACAAAAGCTTTCGATTGTGTTGATCATGGGATCTTGCTGTCAAAGCTGGACATTTATGGGTTCAGGGGGTTAGCTTGGGATTGGTTTCGGTCGTATTTATCGGGCCGAGTACAGGCAGTGACTTTTAAGGGTCAGTGCTCGGAAGAGGTTGGGATCAGTGTGGGTATCCCTCAAGGCTCTGTACTTGGACCACTATTGTTTTTGATCTATGTTAATGACCTGCCCCGTTTGACAGTGGCTGGCAGATTTACCATCTTTGCTGATAACACCACAATTTTGTGGCATAATAACGATGTGGGGAGACTTCGGGCCGATGTTCAGGCAGATTTATCTAAGATGAAGGCTTGGTGTGATGATAACAAACTGTCCTTCAATATAGCCAAGACAAGGATTCTGAGCTTTAGATGCAATATAGAGAATGTTAATATTGAGAATGAGATCATCTCTTCAGCTGATAAGAATTCATTTCTCGGTCTAATAATTGACTCATCGCTGCGGTTTGAGGATCACATTGGCAACATCTGCAGCAAAATTTCTTCAGGCTGCTATGCCCTTAGGGTTATTGCAAGTAGCCTGGGGCTGAGTGTAGCTAGAACCTCTTATTTTTCACTAGTTGAGGCTCATTTGAGGTATGGGATCTGTTTCTGGGCTTGCTGCTCCCGAGTTCACTTTAGTTCTGTTTTTGTATTGCAGAAGAGAGCTATCAGATATATTTCGGGAGCTGGGTTGTGAGAGTCATGTCGACCATTGTTTCCGAGGTTAGGGATTCTTACTCTTTGTGCCCTATTTTATCCTGGAAACTGCTATCATGATCTTTAAAAAACATCGTCTTGAGGCAATGCCAGTCAGCCGGCACGGCACTAGGCGAGCGTTCGTCCTGCCGTTGCCGGCCCCAAAAAACGGAGCTGATCAAATCTGCAATTGTTTATAATGGCAAAAAAATATATAATCATCTGCCTCTCAAATTGAGAGGATTGAATTGCGAGAGAGTCTTTAGACGAAAGACTAGGACCCTACTTATAAAAAAGGCGTACTATGTACTTGAGGAATTCTACGATGATAGACTGGAATAAGCATATAACAGTAGTTGAGTGGTTGGCATTTGGGTTGACATATATGTGATTTTTATTTCTTTTATTTTGTATTTACTGCATTGACTCTAATCTTGTTCTGTTTCCTTATTTTTTCTTTCTTTGAATTTGTGTTTATTAATATAATAATAATTTAAGTTAAGCTTGCTTTGTCAACAAATACGTTGTATTTTAGGACAATAAAGCATATTTCTATTCTATTCTATATGTTGTTAGTATAATTAAAGTAATTTAAGATGGCGTATTTAGTTTTTTTCTCTTCATCCTTTATAACCCAATTAATCACAAAAATATTTTTTGGCCCAAAACTTTTGCACGCAATATAAATATAAAGTAACATACTGAAAATACTTTTACCATAATATCACTAGAAGTATATCAAATTTAATTATTCCGGAAACAATACCAAAGCTCTATACAATTTTTATTGTGACTAAAACATGATGTGCTAGTAGATGATTTTTTCTGAGTGAAAAAAGGAGTTGTATTAAAATATCATTATTACATTTTTACATCTTTCAGTAACTCTTGTACTTGTATATTTGACTATTTAGTTTTTTTTTTTATTTTATTAATTATATTTTTTATTATAATTAATATTAATGCATTATATTATTAATTATAATTAATATTAATGCATACAAGTAAAGTAAACACAGTGATATTGTTTCTCATGTATTCGGTCTTTTCTTAAGACCTAGTGTTTATTAAATTGTGATTTTTGGCGATATTGTATAAAAACCGGTCCTCTGTTGATTCTTTAAATTGTGCCTATACGGATTTTGAGTGTTAATGGCTATTTGCGTTTGAGTGCTAAAACAATAGATCGGAATTCGGGGTTCAAATTTTTATTTTTTGCTGCCGGCCCAACGTGATAAGCAAAATAAATAAATAACCAAATACGAGCAACGAGTTTATAGATCTTGGAGTCTACACCTGCTGAATTTAATTTTATTTGGCTACTTAATTTGTTTTATTAATAATTATGTCTGTGAACTGCTTCAGCTGCAATTCGACAACTATCTTCAAGGAGCCTAAGAAGAGTTCTGAAACTTTTGGATGTCCTTGCGATCACTGCAAACGTGTGGTGTGTCAAACATGCTCAGAAATTAGTGCAACCGAAATCCGTGCTATATTACTTACAAAGAGAATTATACCTTTTTATTGTAAGGATTGTATGTCCAAAGTTAGACAGCTTTTGGGATTGATGGATCGGGTTGTGAAGGTTGAGGACAGTCTAAGGGAGGTAAATAGAAGTCTTGTTGATTTGCCTGGACACATTGAAGAATTGAAACAGGTTGGTGACTTGGCGCGTTCTTCGGAGGCGAGAATGGTGGAGTTTTCTAACAAACTTGGTCAAATGGCGAATTCTGCTGGTTCTGTTGCGGCTGTACAGTCTGAGGGAGTCACCAACAATGCCATACTCAATGAATTTCGTAACCGTCAGGAGCGAATGAATAACTTTATGCTTTATAATGTACCTGAAGGGAGTAATGACGCCGACGAGGTGAATCGTATTATTTCCAACTTATCTGGATCAATTCCTAGGATTGTTAGTATTACGAGGGTGGGAAAGAAAAATATCAATGGCCGTCGATCAATAAGGGTTGCGTTGGATTCAGCATCGGCTGTTCAGGCCTTGTTCAAACAACGATATAAATTGAAAGGCAAGGAGGTCTACTTGGGGTATGATTTGACCAAGCAGCAGCGGGATGCTGAGAAACTGATACGTACTGAGCTTAAATCGAGAATAGATGCTGGCGAGAATAATTTAATACTCAAGTATGTGGATGGTCAGCCCAAAATACAAGAGCGGAAAAAAAACTAAAATCTATTGGGGCAGCTCAGACTTCTGATTATGGTGGCTTAACTGTTTATTATCAAAATGTTCGGGGACTCAGAACCAAGCTGGTTGCTTTAGCTCAGAATATTGCATTGCAGTCCTATGATGTAATAGCCTTGTCCGAGACCTGGTTGTCGAATGCATTTCATGATGCAGAGCTTGGAATGCATGATTATGTGATTTTTAGAGGAGATCGGTCCCTGGCCACAAATGCTGCACTCAGGGGACGTGGTGTACTCACTGCCATAAGGAAGCACATTCCTTGTCATCTAATTGCATCGCCGGATAGTATTGAACATCTATATGTTTCTATTAATTTTGGCAAATGCGTTACTGTTATTGGCTGTGTGTATATACCACCTAGATCACCTCCTGAAACTTACCAAATATTTAGTGATACCCTTGATAGCATCTCTGAGGCATATCCAGACTCTAAGTTTTGTGTGACTGGTGACTTTAATATTCCTAAAATGGCCTGGATCGAGGAGGCATTGAGTTCAACACCATTTCCCCTGGATTCACCCGCTGGCCGTGAACTGGAGATATGTGAAATAGTGTCAAATATGTGTGCCTTTCATAATTTATTTCAAGTGAATAATGTAATTAATAAAACTGGTTCTGTTCTTGATCTGGTTCTAAGCCATGTAAATGATTTATCCCTGGGGATGGCTGATGATCCTCTGATCCTACTGGATGATTTCCATCCACCTCTTGAATTTAAGCTAATATTTATAACTAATAAAAAAGTTATTTCACCCCAATGTACTGAATTCTATTATGATTTTAAGTCTGCGGATTATATTTCGATAAATCATTTTCTGGGTTCGGTATCGTGGGATCATCTGCTTTCGAACGGGGGGGTTAACCAGATGTTGAATATTTTTTATGACGTACTTTATAGGGCCATAGATTTGTATGTTCCGTTAAAGAAGGTATCTAGTAGAAAATTCCCTAGGTGGTTTTCTTCTGAGTTGAAAAACTTAATAATTCGTAAAAAAGAAGCACACAGGAGGTTTAGATCATCTGGGGAACCTCAGGACTATTATTACTTCTCTGCTTTAAGATCACAGTGTAAGAATTTATCACGTAGGTGCCATGTTGATTATATCTCCAACATTGAACTCTCTATAAGAGATAACGTGAAAAGCTTTTGGGACTTTGTTGGCGCACAGCGTGGCACAAATGACCTTCCCCCTAGGATGTTTTTATAATGAACAATCTGTGGACATGGGCATTGATGTGGCTAATCTTTTTGCAAGTTACTTCGGCTCTGTTTACTCTGATGAGTTACTAGATTATCCAGCCTTACCCTCTACTAATATTCATAATATCTTCAAATTTAAGATTTCAATCTCTGAAATTTACGAGGGGCTCTCGAGGTTGGATCACCGAAAGGGGTCTGGTCCTGATGGTTTACCTCCTGGATTACTAAAGGCATGTAGCTTCGTATTATCGCGACCGTTATGCATGTTGTTTAACCGGTCATTGGAGGAGGGTTACTTTCCTGACTATTGGAAGACCAGTTTTGTCACCCCGGTATTAAAAGTCAGGGGACAGGGCAGATATCGCAAACTATAGGCCAATAAGTATTTTGAGTACTGTTCCTAAATTATTTGAAAACCTAGTAACTAAAGTATTGGCATCTAACTTGGGACCATCTATAATAGATGAACAGTTTGGTTTTCAGAGAGGCAAGTCTGCTGAATTGAACTTGATTTCCTATACGGATTACCTGTCGAGGACCTTGGAGAGTGGATGTGAGGTACATTCCATCTATACTGATTTCTCTAAGGCCTTTGATAAGGTCAACCATGGTGTTCTTCTTAAGAAGCTCAATAATCGTGGCATATCGGGTCCACTGTTGGGCTGGATTAGGAGTTATTTGTGTGGCAGAGTTCAAGTGGTTTCAAGCTAATAATTTTAAGTCTGTCAACATTACTGTGCCCTCAGGAGTGCCTCAAGGCTCCCATATGGGGCCTCTGCTGTTTAACCTATTCTTGAATGATGTGGCCGACTACTTTCGGTCTTCCAGGTTCTTGCTTTTTGCTGATGATTTGAAGTTGTATACGGCGGTTGGATCGATTGAGGATTGTGTGGAATTGCAGAGTGATTTGGATAGACTTAGTGTCTGGTGTCAGTTAAACGGTATGGTTTTAAATACTTCTAAATGCTTGTCTATGTTTTTCTCGAGATCGCGCAATTCATTGTTTTTT
The DNA here is from genome assembly GCA_019049505.1 of Pachyrhynchus sulphureomaculatus. Classification (NCBI taxonomy): domain Eukaryota; kingdom Metazoa; phylum Arthropoda; class Insecta; order Coleoptera; family Curculionidae; genus Pachyrhynchus; species Pachyrhynchus sulphureomaculatus. The sequence goes on from CM032451.1 coordinate 120,281,448, forward strand.
GATTACAGCATAAATGGGACTTCCCTCGTGTCCGTGGTTAATGTTAAGGATCTGGGGGTTAAGTTTGATTCGGCACTGAGTTTTATTCCTCATATAACCGAGGTAATGTCTAGGTCTCTGAGGATGCTTGGGTTCATTAGGCGTTGCTCATCAGAATTTTCATCCATTACCTCTATAAAAATGCTGTACTGCTTGTTGGTTAGGCCTCTCTTGGAATATTGCTCATGTGTGTGGAACCCACCTTTTGCTTGCCATGCTAGGAGCTTGGAGCTTGTTCAGAGTAAAAATTTCTACGTCATATTAATTTTAAATTCTTTAACAATGATTCTTTTAGTTATTCAAAACTGACATCTGTATTAAACTTGAATACCCTGTCTAACCGGAGAGTTCAGCGCGATCTTGTAATGTTCTTTAAAATTTTGAATTCCATTGTAAATTGTCCAGAACTTTTATCTCAGATTAATTTGTATGCACCCTCTAGACATACTAGATCTACGTTGTCCTCCAAACCTTATCATAAGACAACCTACGGAGCTAATACCTTCATAACAAGATCTATGGGCATTGTAAACAACTGCCCATCACTGGAATTGTTCTCCAGCTCCTTATCAAGGTCCCTTATCACTTTTTAAGAGGCAGATCGGGGTTCTTTTCTGAATTTCTTAGTTTTAGCCTTTAATTTTAAGTAGTTTTAAGTGTCATTTATATTGTAAACTTTTGTATTTTGTCTTTATTAGTTAATGGACCTGTCCCGTAAATAAATAAATAAATAATTAATGGGTAATGCCCAATTTTAAAACATTACAATAAAATATCTTAAGATGACAATAAAGTAAAAAAGAAAATTTTAGAATAAGAAAGAGGGAAAGAGAAAAAAGAAAATTATAATAATAATAAAAATAGAAGAGGAAATAATGACTGTAACAATAAGTAACAAAATGTACATCATACTCCACACAACTGTCTATAAAACACAGATTTTCCAACAAAAAATCCAGATTGGGATGCTCATTGGCAAGGCGACATGACCTAGATACAAAATTATTGCATCCATAGTTGGTCCTGTGGGATGGCACAAAAAAAAGTGTGCCTCGAACGGGTCACCCTGGAAGGTACATGCAGACCAATTCTGTCCAGCAGAAAGGGACAGTGGTAGTTACTATGGAGAATATTATAAAGCATTTTGAGATGGATAGTGACTCTGCGATCTTGTAAAGTTTGAATGTGAAACTCAGCATCTATCTGAGGGTAGGTAAGCTCAGGTCTATTGATCTTGTGCTGCACTCTCTCAATGCATTGAACATGAGTACTATAGCAAGGACTCCATACACTGGAGGAATACTCTAAACGAGCTCTAATCAGTGAGCAGTACAGCTGCTTGATTGCAGCTATACTATTAAAGCCCAGTGTAATACGCTTAATAAATCCCAAAAGCTGGAGAGGCTTGGAAACGATATTCTGTATATGAGGAATAAAAGTTAATTTTGAGTCAATAATAAGCCCTAGATCTTTCACTTCAGACACTCGTTCAAGACCAGCATCCCCGATCTTGTATGGATAATCTAACTGAGTTCGGGACTTACTGAAAACGATAGAATGGCACTTAGCTCTATACCATTGTCCTTGCACCAAGACACAAGCTGCTTCAAATCTGTCTGAAATCTGTTACAATCATCAAATGTAGACACCTGGACTGTAACTTATCAATTAAACACAACCTATATGTAATAAACAAAAGAACTTACATATCTAAAGATTCTGCTTCAAGTTTCATTAATAATTCACGATTATTTTCATTTTCCATTACAACAGTATGAGGTATATTTTTATCCTCTTTTACATACGAAGAAATAGGCATCTCTATGTTAAAATAAAGTTCTGTTTCTTTTTTAATCTCAGAAAGTCCAGATAAATCCATTTCTTCTTCCTTTAGAGTAGCAGCACTAATCGGATTGAGAGTCTTGGCTTCTTTAAGTGAGTTATTAAGCATTTAACTGACTATTTCCTTAGAGGCTTCTGTTGATTTTGGTAAAATTACTTTTTCGTCACGAATATTTTCCATTTTTGTTTTTAAAATCGAACTGAAATTAAAAAAAAACCTATACAAATATATAAATATATGGATAAAATTATAGGTTAAGAACAGACCATAGGATTGTTTCTTTCTTCTTTCTCTCTTTTTGGGCTACACCCTGGATCGGATCATTTACCCAGCTTATGCCGCGAGGGATAAATGAAGTCTCACTCTCGGTAAATTTATCTCCTGAGAAAGGTGTTTTCCAAATTTTAATTATATTGTTTTTGAAGGTATTGTATATTATGGATTTTGGGATGAGTGATTTGGGAGTTGTGATTATATGTATTGTATCTTTGTATATCTAGGTGTTTATATATCAAATTTGCTCTATTTTCATTTAAGTTAGCTAAGATATTACTTTGTATTTATTGTATACATTTTTAATCCTTCCCCCATATCCCTTAATATTTTCCCTGTATTGTTGTTTCATATTCACCAATAAAGTTAAAGAATGTACAGGTGGTGTTTTATCTTTAATTTCTTCTCAATTTTCAAATTCTTTAAATTGGGTTACTTCCTGAGCTTTTTCCTTAGTGCTGAAAATCAAGTCAGTAAATTTATCTTTTTGATCTTCCTTTTCAATTTACACCACTGCATCGTAATTCTTTATGAAAATTGAAAGAATTTCCCCCACCATAACCATCAAATGAATTTATTTGATTAAGTAAAGTGAAGGCGTCCTGACAAGCCCATTTTTTTAAATATATATATATATATATATATATATATATATATATATATATATATATATATATATATAGTTTAATAGTTTTTTTTTTGAATTATAACTTTTAACTTATTTCGTAACTAACTTAAAACAGTGTTTCCAAAGAAAAACAAGATAAAGGACTTACATCTCTCTATGCACTCGCCTCTTCTGGAAATCTGCTACGCTTCCGAGTACCCTCAGATTTTTCCCTTGCTTTCTTCCCTGAGCGGTTACTTTTCTTGTAGAAACTTGCTACGTCCCCCTGCTGCCTCTTGGCGCTCCTTCAGTTAACTCTCAGTTATTTAATCTTGTATGTTTACACTATAGCTTACCGTTGTCTTCTGCTGCCACTAATGTTGTAACCTTCCACTGTCTTCCGCTGCTATCAATGTTGTAATCGACCGTTGCTCTACTGATTTTGTAAGTCGATCAACAAAAATAACACTTGATAAAACGTCTAACTTTTTTTTTATTAAGAAAATTTATAATATTTATTGTACTAGTATGAATATAATAATATCAATGATAACGTGTTTTATGTTTTTTATTAATTAATAAATAATATCCTGTCTAGCTGACTGCCTATTATTTTATACGTTTTCTCTCTAAAATTTATCATAGGCATACTCTTAAGTTTTAACTAACAAATATTTACTTACATGCTAATTTGTTTGGCGATTCCTCGGCGCCATCAAGAAGTTTACAATGAAAATAATGAATTGTAGAAAGTAGAATTAAAACGATTTACTGAGGTATTAGTAAGGGTACACCGTATATAATTTAGTTTATGAATTGAACTCATAGGCGTAGCTAAAGGGCAAAACAATATAGTAATATAATAATGAAAGTAGTTGATTTACAACCGGGAGAAAGTTAAGAATATTCAAATGAGATTTTTTTTAACTGCAAAACATTATAAAGGCGTGAACATAGTAATTTCTGAGTTATATTTAAATTGTACAATTTAAAACAAAAAATAAGGCAGGGTGCCAAAAATGTCAAGTCTGTCAAGTGTATTAAAAAACTATTATATTGGTACATATTAAAATTTGATTTTGACAGTCAATATTAGTATGTTGCAGCTATTAATTAATCATAAAACAGTTTTTAAACAATTTAAATTCAAACAACATGGAAGATATTCCAAGAAAAAGGAGTTTATATTCTAGATCAAAGATAAAAATATAAGATAGACTGTATTTTGTAACGCATACGCTAATCGAAAATAAATGTACTATTAATTTGAAGTAAACATTTTGTGGGAGTTTGTCAGAAATCTGCTTCAAAGCTAACATGCAAGTAAAATTTAATATTATTACTACCCTTTTAGAACACTGCCCATTAGTTAGTGCCTAATATTATTCCTATTTTTTGTCCCACCAAATTTTTTAGTTAACTTAGAGTTTAAACAATGTTATCAGCATTGGGGAAATTTGGCAAATATATAAAAAATAAACATCTAAATAAGAATTCCAAATCTAATTTAAGGTTATATTTTAAAAATTGACCTTTTATCGGTTAGTACCCGTTGCGCACTAGGGAGCGTGTTCTTTATCTGTTCAGTTCTCATATTAATAGCTAAAGCCACAAGCACAATAAAAGACGAGACAACCGTTCATTGAATAATAATTTCGTAAATATATTTTTAAAAGCATTTCTACTTACGTTCAAATAAAATTATACTTTTTTTTTGTCTCTTATAACACATCTAAGTTGGGAATGTGGAATCTTTGGCACAATGATACTACTCAGTATATATCACCACTACACCAAACACTTTATTTTTGCACTCGACGCGCGTTTCGCTAACCATGTTAGCTTCATCAGGAGCGATGATTGACTAAAGCTAAACTACCAAATCTACCCTATTTATACTTAGCCTAACCCTTGAATTACTCAAGCGGAACTAATGACATAGGCAAGGCCATCAGTTCCGGTCAAGTAACCAGTAGAGGGGACTATAAGGAATAGGCCCTCCGTCTTTATTTAAACTACTTTTACATTTTATGATTTCCATACTTTCGTATGCGTTCAACAATCTCCTATCGGATACATTTTTTATTAATCTTAGATTATCTAATGTTACAGTATGATCAGCTTCAAGAGCATGTTCGGCAATGCTAGACTTCTCTGTTCTATTGTATTTTAAGTGCGCTAAGTGTTCTTTAAATCTTGTTTTAATTGACCTTTTAGTTTGCCCAACATACTTTTTGTCACAATCATTACAACTAATTTCATAAATTCCACTTTTCTCACAATTAGGAATCTTATCTTTGGGATTTCCTAAGATATTCCTCAGATTGTCTGATGACTTATAGACTAAGGTGAGGCCTACCTTATTAAATACCCTATTGAGTCCCTTGCTATATTTCGGATTATATGGTATGCAGACATACTTGGTGTTATTTTCTTCGCGTGTAAAAAAGGTGGAATTCTGAATATTAAACCTAAACTTATGTCTATTTATTAGCTTATTTACTAAGTCATCGTCATAACCATTAACTCTAGTTATATTTCTAATACGATTCCTTTCTTTATTAAAGTTTACTCTGTTCAGAGGGAAAGTAACCAAACGATGAACTAAAAAATGTAATGAGGCTAATTTATGTTGTTTGCAATGAAATGAATCATTAGGAATATATCTATCTGTTACTGTGTCCTTCCTATAGATATCAAATTCTAATCTATTATTATTTTTAATAATTAAAATATCTAGAAAAGGCAATTGTCCTTTGTTCTCAACTTCGTAAGTGAAGAGTGATTACTTTGAACGCGTAGATAATCTTATCGAATCTGGCCCTTATGAAAAGGTAATAAGAAATCCATTACCAAGAATGATATCAGAGGTTAAAAATTCTTTAAAAAAATGTAAGAACCTTGTCTCCGATTCGCTAAAATTTAAATTAAATGTGAGTAATCCGACCATACCAAAATTGTATTGCTTACCCAAAATTCACAAACCTGGGAAAGCAATGCGACCCATTGTTTCATCGGTCGGATCACCCACATATTTAATATCCAAATGGTTATCACAAGAACTTGAGAAGTTACCGTTAAATACTTTCGCAGTGAAGAATTCGTTAGAATTCATTAATAAAACAAAAAATCTAGTTCTTAATGAAGGTGAAGTCTTAATTTCTTTTGATGTTAGTTCTTTGTTCCCAAGTGTGCCAATTCCACAAACTTTACAATATCTCGAAGAATTACTTAGAATGAATGACTTTGAAGACGAAATTATTCGTGAATACTTAACATTATCTAAACTTTGTATGGAACAAAATTATTTCCAATATAACAATCAATTTTATGTTCAGAAAGAAGGAACAGCTATGGGTAATTGCTTATCACCTTTCATAGCCAATTTATTCATGAGTAAATTTGAAATCGAAGCCAGTCAAGAATTCGAATATTTCCCAAGGGTATGGTATAGGTATGTGGATGATATTTTCGCGATTTTTGATACAAAGAAAGCAAACATTGATGATTTTTGTTTCTAAATTAAATAGCCGGTATGATTCCATTAAATTCACTTACGAAGTTGAGAACAAAGGACAATTGCCTTTTCTAGATATTTTAATTATTAAAAATAATAATAGATTAGAATTTGATATCTATAGGAAGGACACAGTAACAGATAGATATATTCCTAATGATTCATTTCATTGCAAACAACATAAATTAGCCTCATTACATTTTTTAGTTCATCGTTTGGTTACTTTCCCTCTGAATAGAGTAAACTTTAATAAAGAAAGGAATCGTATTAGAAATATAACTAGAGTTAATGGTTATGACGATGACTTAGTAAATAAGCTAATAAATAGACATAAGTTTAGGTTTAATATTCAGAATTCCACCTTTTTTACACGCGAAGAAAATAACACCAAGTATGTCTGCATACCATATAATCCGAAATATAGCAAGGGACTCAATAGGGTATTTAATAAGGTAGGCCTCACCTTAGTCTATAAGTCATCAGACAATCTGAGGAATATCTTAGGAAATCCCAAAGATAAGATTCCTAATTGTGAGAAAAGTGGAATTTATGAAATTAGTTTGTAATGATTGTGACAAAAAGTATGTTGGCAAACTAAAAGGTCAATTAAAACAAGATTTAAAGAACACTTAGCGCACTTAAAATACAATAGAACAGAGAAGTCTAGCATTGCCGAACATGCTCTTGAAGCTGATCATACTGTAACATTAGATAATCTAAGATTAATAAAAAATGTATCCGATAGGAGATTGTTGAACGCATACGAAAGTATGGAAATCATAAAATGTAAAAGTAGTTTAAATAAAAACAGAGGGCCTATTCCTTATAGTCCCCTCTACTGGTTACTTGACCGGAACTGATGGCCTTGCCTATGTCATTAGTTCCGCTTGAGTAATTCAAGGTTAGGCTAAGTATAAATAGGGTAGATTTGGTAGTTTAGCTTTAGTCAATCATCGCTCCGGATGAAGCTAACATGGTTAGCGAAACGCGCGTCGAGTGCAAAAATAAAGTGTTTGGTGTAGTGGTGATATATACTGAGTAGTCTTATAACACATAACAAAAATATTGTAACTAAGAAGCTTTTTGTATTTTTTTCTTATTATATTTATTGTTTATCACCCGATAACCTTTTTAAACTTGAAATCTATAACGGATGTAATAATTCCCGCATCATGCTCAGCCAGGTATATTGGCTAGTGTCAAGAGCGTAAATTTTGGAATACCAAATCTATAGTGGTAATTCGCCCGTATCTAAAATCTTAGGTATCTATATTTTTAGGGCCTCCTAGGAAAAGGTTGGCCCCGATTTTATCAACGTATATAACATTTCTCTATAACTGCAGACCATGTCAGATCTTTAGAAAGTGAGTAACGCCATTGATACAGTTATATACCTATAATGTAAGAACACCCCGTATATAGATATTTTTCTTTTTGAACCTATTAAGGTTCAAACAATTGTGATAACTAAATTTGGCCATAGCTAATTAATCTAAGTAAACATAATTAGGAAAATAACCATTTAATCTAAATATTAAGATAATTTAGGTAATTGTAAATAAAGGCAAACTGACCATTGAAAGTTATTTACGTTATTAAAAAAACCGTATGGATAACGGAACACAAAAAGGAATAAAAACTCCAGAGAATAAGATCATAACAATAATATTATATTAACGTTTACGAAGTTACTCGACACAGTTTCGTTATCTAATAAAGGACAAAAAAAAAAATATATTTTTTTATTGGACTTTAAATACTCTTAAAGATATATTTACGAAATTGTTATTCAATGAACGGGTGTCCGGTCTTCTTTTATTTTGCTTGTGGTTTTAGCTACTAATATGAGAATGGAACGGATAAAGAACACGCTCCCTAGTGCGCAACGGGTACTAACCGCTGAAATGTCAATTTTGAAAACATAACCTTAAAATAGTTCTTATTTCGATGTTTTTTTTTTTATATATTTGCCAAATTTCCCCTAAGGTGATAACTTGTTTAAATCTGGAAATTAACTAAAAAATTGGATGGGACAAAAAATATGAATAAAAATAAGCACTAACTAATGAGCAGGGCTTTAAAAAGATAGTAATAATACTAAATTTTACTTAGATGTTCGCTTTGAAGCAGACTTCTGACGAACACAAAATGTTTACTTCAAATTAATACATTTAGATTTCGATTGGCTTCTGCGTTACAAGATACCTTAATACATATAAAACAGTCTGCCGCTGGCTGGCATTGAACTGGCGATCATCCGGTTACTATGCAGATTCTCAACTCCTAAGTTCTAAGGCTGGCCAATATTTAATTGGCATGCAAATTCAAGATGCATTTACTATTCAAGGTACAACGTTTCTAATGAAACGACCTTTCTCTAATAAGTATTAGAAACTATTACACGCAGAGATACATTTCATCTGTTTACTGCACCTACCTCTACTAAAAACTCAAAATGTTACAAATTTAAATTGGTACTTCGTTCACAGCAATGTCCAGGTACACATTTTGTTGATTTTCTTAAATCCTTATCCAAGTGATTTATATTGACTTGTAATCTCAAGTTTTATTGCATGTAAATAAACCTAATATAAATAAAAAATACTTTCTAGAATTAGCTCATAGGATCTGTCTATTTTAAAAGCTATCAAGCCAAGTTTTACACTGGCAAATTGAAATGTATCCCTTGAAAACACAGTCTGCTTACAAATTAACTCTAACAACACCAAACAACCAAAACAGAATCTTCTGGGTCAGTTAAAACTACATTAAATATGCCAACATAATGTCGACAAAAGTTGCTTGCTTAGAAGACATACAATATATTCTATAAGACCACGTAAATATGACTAAGTTGGATTTAAGTAAGTTAAGTCAAAGTGATAGGGTCTCTTATTGCTCTTTTTCTTCTACTAATTCACGACATTTTCTACTACTAATTTCTAAAGACATATTTTGGAATCAGACCCTATTACCGCATGCACTGCTCTGAGCAATTTTAGACGCTTTCATTTTCATGTATGCCAAGGGATACTTGCCTAAAATTAACGCCCTGCAAATTGAGCGGGGTGAGATTTTTGTCTTCAGATTCATTAAAATATGTTTAACGACACTGAAAATGATATCCCATATTTTTTTACTGCGTATAGAGAACATTGAGTGGTGTTTTTCCTCTTGGAATAGGCATTCAAGTGTGAAGCAGATTTCAGCCTAATGGCTTTTGCAGCACATCTTGCTATAGTACTGTCTGACGGCGTAAGGGATGGTAAAGCTAATTAAGTGAAATTTTACCGATTAGCCAAAGAGATCTTGAATTGTTAGAATACCTACAAAGGCCACATTTAATTTTTTTTTCTTTTAATGTAATAATAGATGTCTTTTTAAATTTCTTGTATATTTTATTTCAAAATTACAATAAGTTTCAATTTCACTAAAATTTTTATGTAGTAATAGATGTCCCTGTAAACTTATTTTATGTTTTGTTGAAAATTACACTGATCACTTTTAAGCATTTCGACTTCACTTGAAGTTTTTATGTCAACAGATGTCGATCTAAATTGCTATTGCGTTTTATTTGAAAATTAGAATTCAAAAATAAGCCTACACAAGACAAAATGTGAAACATAAATCAGGCTACAAATTTTTTTTGAGAAATCATTAAAATTACACTTAATCTATAATATATATAAAATGCAACGTCTCTCTGTCTGTCTGTCTGTCTGTCTGTCCGTTAGTGACCTTATCACTGGAGAACCACTTATCCGATTTACGTACTTTTTTTTTTTAAAACATACATATGTTCTCTGGCCAGGTTATAGGCTATATTTTATTACGATAGGTAGCATAAGGAATGAGTAGTGACGTAAAATAGTGAATGATGTCAGAAAAAAGTTTGCCGCTAGCGCGTTGCCTTACAATACACCGCCTAAACCATTAAATATGGAACAATATTATGTAGCAGAGAATATCTATAATCGATAATCTATAATATATATAAAATGCAATGTCTCTCTGTCTGTCTGTTTGTCCATTAGTGCGTTTATCACGCGAAAACCACTTATCCGATTTATGTGTCTTTTTTTAAATTCATACATATATTCTTTGGCCAGGTTTCATAATAATAATAATAATTTGTATCTATAATATATATAAAATGCAACGTCTTTCTGTCTGTCTGCCTGTCCATTAGTGCGCTTATCCCTCGAGATCCACTTATCCGATTTAAGTGATTTTTTAAATTCATACATATATTCTCTGACCAGGTTATAGATATATATTTTTATTACATCTATAATATATATAAAATGTAACGTATATCTGTCTGTTTGTCCGTTTGTGCGCTTATCACTGGAGAACCACTTATCCGATTTACGTGCTTTTTTTTTAAACATGCTAAACCATTAAATATGGAACAATATCATATAGCAAAGAATATCTATAATATATTTAAAATGCAACGTCTCTCTGTCTGTCTGTCCGTTAGTGCGCTTATCACTGGAGAACCACTTATCCGATTTACGTGCTTTTTTGTTAAACATACATATGTTCTCTGGCCAGGTTATAGGATATATTTTATTACGTTAGGTGACATAAGGAATAAGCAGTGACGATAATAGTGAATCAAGTCGGAAGGAGGTTTGCCGCTAGCGCGTTCTCTTGCAATACACTGCCTAAAGCATTAAATATGGGACAATATCATGTAGCAAAGAATATAATATATATAAAATGCAATGTCTCTCTGTCTGTGTGTCTGTCCGTTAGTGCGCTTATCACTCGAGAACCCCTTATCCGATTTACGTGTTTCTTTTTTAATTCATACATTTGTTCTCTGGCCAGGTTATCTATAATCTTCTATCTAGAATATGTATAAAATGCAACGTCTTTCTGTCTGTCTGTCTGTCCGTTAGTGCGCTTATCACTTGAGAACCACTTATCCGATTTAAGTGATTTTTTAAATTCATACATATATTCTCTGACCAGGTTATAGATAAGGAGAAATAATGGGAGATAAGTCGAGATAAGGCTCGATAATGGGAGATAAGGTGAGATAATGGGAGATAAATATAAATAATGGGAGATAAGGAGAAATAATGGGAGATAAGCAAAGATAAGTCTAGATAATGGAAGTTATGGTGAGATAATGGGGGATAAGGAGAAATAATGGGAGATAAGTAGAAATAATGGGAGATAAGGAGAAATAATGGGAGATAAGGAGAAATAATGGGAGATGAGCAGAGTTAAGCCTAGATAATCGAAATTATGTAGAGATAATGGGAGATAAGGAAAAATATTGAGAGATAAGGGGAAATAATGGGAGATATTTTGTTACGTTTGGTAAATTGAGGAATGATAAGTAACGATAGTGGTGAATCAAGTCCACGCGAGCGGAGCCGCGGGCCCGGCTAGTGATAAATAAATTACAATTAGTTCAACAAACATAGGTTGTAGTCATAGAACTCCTACAAAAAATAAAAGGCCACTAATTTTTTTTTAAACAGCTCCTAAACAATTTCATATTTGCTATGTGTTTTATACAGCCCAAGGCCGTCAAAAAAAGAATGGAGTCTTAGTTTGGAATAGGTAAAGGTTATCACGGTAAATTCTGATGGAGTACAGAATAATGTCTCCCTTACAAAATAAAAATTAATCAAAAAAGTTATAATGTTAACAAAATAATGTTCTTACGACTAAATGTACGGGTAAGAATATAAATGAACAAAAATTGTATAGGAAATTAAATTAGTAAAGACTGCAAACCACAGGTAATCTAGTACTACTGACACAAGTTGAGGGTATAAAATTTCCCTAGTGATTCGTAGCTTTACGAGTACTAAAACAATAAATTTTACTGTAACACTTATCTGAGATTAATTCCGTCTGTCTCTAAGTGGATGGTACAGGTGGAAGTACTGATGGAAACACCAAAGACGATGCCAGGGACAATGCTATGTCCTGCTGAATAGATGGTGCAAGGACTGATAACTGTAACCTAACTCCAGCTCGTGGCGAGTTTCCATGTAGAGACCGGAATGCTCGCATATGGATTGCAGGAAACCAAAGTTTTCTAGTAGTAAGTCCAGAATTACCTTCAGACCATAAGGTAACCAGAAGGAATAACCAAAGTAGACAATACGTAAAGTACGTATACGAAAAGAAGAAGACTTGAGTATATTTACACCACTATTTACAGTGCTCTGTTGCAGCTTCGGGAAGAAATTATATCACCTATAAATGACAGGTTCGCGGTATCTTATCCAAAATTTACCAACGATACCGTAAACGGCACTTCGCCCTTGTAAAAACTTTATTGGAAAATATTGAATACTTCACCGAAAGTCTACTAGCAGAGAGAGGAACAACTAACGTTGTTTTCCCCTTAAATTGCCCCACTGCGGAGTTTATTTCCACTTCCTGGCGACAAAACATACGCACTTTTAAAACTAATAATTCACAATCACTAAATTTTGAACGCTAGCTCGCGTCGAAAATTATAAGGTATTTCCTTACCTTTCGAGGGTTTTAGCTTATTTATCTCGTGTCGCAAGATGAAAAGAGACCAGACGAATCTACTATCGTCAGTTTTTTTAGATTCAAATCAATTTAACGTGGGTGCAGATCCTTAGGCCATCAGGTATTTCTATTTATAATTAATGTAAATTTAATATAGGAAGAGAAGTCTGGAAATCGGAAAGCGCCGATAGACGCTATAAACCGTATATATATATATATATATATATATATATATATATATATATATATATATATATATATATATATATATATATATATATATATATATAAAGGGTGGGCCATCTATCGGTTTAAATTTGAACCACCGGTTATTTCGAATCTGGCAATACTTATGTCATTCTATTCTGTCACAAAATTCAGTATATTTATCTCCACTGAACGAAATGAATCGATTTACGCTTGAGCAACGTTGGGATTTATTGGAAATTTATTTCCAAAACAAAGACAATTGCACGAAAATGTCGTACAAAATTTGGTCGCAGAGAAGGACCAACAGTGCCCGGTATACGCAAGTTTATTGCTAAAGTTCGTGAAACTGGTTTCATTGTTGATGCGCCAAGACGTGAGCGTGCTCGTACAGTCCGTACACCCGAAAATATCGAATTTGTGGCTGAGAGTGTGCGTGAGAATCCATCAACATCAACTAATCATCGTTCTCAAGAATTGAACATTTCACGCACCAGTTTACGTCGAATTTTGCGAAAAGATCTCAGTATGACGCCTTACAAATTTCATTTGTTTCAAGAGTTGAAGCCGCATGACCATCCGCTTCGTTTTCGCTTCGCTAGATGGGCCAACGAGAAACTGCTGCCAAAAAAATCGTCTTTTCGGATGAAGCTCATTTTCATCTTGGTGGGTACGTTAATAAGCAAAATAGCCGTATTTGGGGCTCAGAAAACCCACACGTGGTCTTACAGAAGCCAATGCACCCATTACGAGTGACTGTTTGGTGCGGCTTGTGGAGCGGAGGCATTATTGGCCCATATTTCTTTGAAAATGAGGACGGCGCAACCATTACGGTCAATGGAGACACCTATCGCACCATGATAACCGATTTTTTTGTGCCCGCTCTTCATGGTATTGATGTGAACGATGTTTGGTTTCAACAGGATGGTGCAACTTGCCACACATCTCATGCCACAATCGATTTATTGCGTCAAACGTTTGATGGCCGTTTAATTAGCCGAAATGGTGATGTCAATTGGCCGCCAAGAAGCTGCGATTTGACACCGTTGGACTATTTTCTGTGGAGCGCCGTTAAAGACAAGTGTTATGCCGACAAACCAGAGACAATTGAGCATTTGAAGGCCAACATTCGTGATGCCATTGCCGAGATACGACCCCATACACTCGAAAAAGTGCTCGAAAATTGGTCCGATCGAATGGGGTACTGTGAGGCCAGCCGCGGCAGCCATATGAATGAAATAATATTCAGTCTCTAACCGGAACAATTGTACTTCACAACAAAAAAATAAATTTGGCAAAATTTCAAACCGTTTTTGTTTTTTTATTGCATTTTTAAATTTAAACTTTATATATATATATATATATATATATATATATATATATATATATATATATATATATATATAAAACACATGGGCTGAAAAGTCCCGGGCCTAACACATAGATGGCGCTAGTTTTATTGCAGTCACCTTTTTTTCAGTTAATACTAACCTTCAAAAGACAGCTGTTAAAATTTCATGATATTCTATTCATTAGTTTGTGAGTTATTGTGCTAAGAGTGACGCTACTTTTGTTATTTTCAAAACAATGGATCAAAAACAATTTCGTGTTTTAATTTTACACTGCTTCTTGATGGGAAAAAATACCGTTCAAGCGAAGCAATGGCTTGAAAAGTGTTATGGGGACTCCGCTCCATCAGAAAACAACAATAAAACGTTGGTTTGCTGACTTCAAACGTGGTCGTAGAGACACCGATGATGCAGAACGCAGTGGACGTCCAAATGAGGCGGTAACACCAGAAAACATAAAAAAAATCCATAAAATCGTTTTGAATGATCGAAAAGTGAAGTTGCGTGAGTTAGCTGACATCGTAAAGATATCAAAAGAACGTGTTGGCTTTATATTGCATGAGCATTTGACTATGAGAAAGCTCTGTTCAAAGTGGGTGCCGCGTTTGCTCACTGTTGATCAAAAACAATAACGTGTTGATGATTTTGAGCAGTGTTTGGCCATGTTTAAACGTAACAAACTGGAATTTTTGCGTCGATATGTGACAATGGATGAAACATGGATCCATCACTTCACTCCGGAATCAAAACGATCGTCATCTGAGTGGACAGCAACTGGTGAACCTCGTCCAAAGCGCCCGAAAGCACAACAATCGGCTGGAAAGGTTATGGCCTCGGTATTTTGGGATGTGCGTGGTGTAATATTCATCGACTATCTTGAGAAAGGAAATACCATCAACAGTGAATATTATATAGCGTTATTGGAGCGTTTGAAGGCCGAAATTGCAAAGAAACGACCGCATATGGCAAAGAAAAAGATTTTGTTTCATCAAGACAACGCACCGTGTCACAAGTCAATCAAAACAATGGCAAAACTACATGAATTGAACTTCGAATTGCTCCCACATCCACCGTATTCGCCAGATTTAGCTCCCAGCGACTACTGGCTGTTCGCAGACCTGAAAAAAATGCTCGCCCGTAAGAAATTTCGCACGAATGAAGAGGTTATCGCTGAAACTGAGGCCTATTTTGAGGCAAAAGATAAATCGTTCTACAAAAGTGGTATTGAAATGTTAGAGCGGCGCTGGAATGATTGCGTTGCTCTTGATGAATAAAGCTAATTTTGAACCAAAAAAACCGTGTTTTCTTTGTTAGGCCCGGGACTTTTCAGCCCATGTGTTATATATATATATATATATATATATATATATATATATATATATATATATATATATATATATATATATATACCAAGTGTACAAGTATGAAATGCGGATTTTTTTTTCTAAAAAAACATGTTAAATTCGGAAGAATGATAAAAAGTGCTTTATTCAAAGTATGCTCCATCGTTTGTTATATATTTTTCCCCATCTTTCGGGCAATTTGTGAATACCACGCCAGCAAAACTGGTTTTGCCGTATGTGATGGAGTATTGTCATGAAGAAAAATGACTTTGTGTTGCCTCTTTCGGTATTCTGGCCTTTTTTTCAAGCAGCGAATGGTTCAAATCGGTCAATTGTTGTTGGTAACGTTTAGTATTAACCGTTTCCCCAGGTTTTAATAGCTCATAATAGACTACGGTCCTCTGGTCCCACCAAACACAGAGCCTCGTCTTTCTGCCAAAGCGATTTGGTCTTGTGGTCGATGTGGATGGTGCGCCTCGGTCTACCCATGATTTTTTGCACTTGGGATTCTCAAAATAAATCCACTTTTTATCCCCTGTAACTATACGATGCAAAAACGACTTCCTTTTGTACCGAGTCAACAAAATGTCACACGTGTTTTTGCGCTTTTCCATTTGCCTGTCGTTCAACTCATGTGGTACCCATCTACCGGTCTTCTGAATCTTTCCCATCTCTCGTAGCCGATTGGAAACAGCTTGTTGACTAACGCCCACTTGCTCGGCGAGTTGTTTTTTGTGTTTGCGAATCATCTTCGTCCAACAATGCTTGCAATTCCACATCTTTTTTTGGCGGTTTTCCACGTTCCCTGTCTGCAACATCGAAGTCACCACTCGTGCGCGTCTGACACTTGTTGATGACACAACAAAATGGCGCAGTGTCACATCTTTATAGCACAAACTGCATTGGTGCACCATCTGTTGTCTGAAATTCGCATTTCATACTTGTACACCTGGTATATATATAATATATTCCAATTTTTTCAGTAGTATCCCTCTATCAATTGTTTCCAATGCTCTTTTTCAATCTAAAAAGACTGCTATCACATATTGATTCTTATCAATTAGATCTTTCCATTTAGTAACTGTAAGTTGAATTGCAGTCTCACATGAATGCCCCTTTCGGACTGATTGCCCAGGAAAAGCTTAATCCAATTAAAATATTCAATTAATTGTTCATAGGCAGCTTTCTCTACTCACTCACTGTTAGTAGTGAGTTTACTGGCCTAAAGTTAACGACATTATTATTACTTTGAACTTTTCCAACTGGTGTTACACAACTGCTTTTCAGATGCGACGCACCTAATAGATGTCAGCTACGTGTTAAATTCTAACCTAAAACTTCGAACTACAAATCGAAAACACAATGTTCCCATAAGACTGCACGTCCACAAAGCTGGATTTGACCGGCAGTTATGCTGTTACATAGCGGCATGAGGGTTTTTAGTTTGCTAGTGTTTGCTAACTATAAACAATTTCGAAGTTATTTTTTTGAAAAATGTGGGCATCACACAAAACAATTGGAAAAAATAAAGAAGCGCATTTCAAAACAAATGTCACCTATCTGGTTTTAACCGGCAGCACTTCAGATGTTTATTTAAATTACTTTTTCGTTTTGCTTGATAACTGCATTGCCTACATTTAAACATTTTGATTTCACTGGAATCTTTATGGACCAGTAGATGTCGATTTAGAGTACCTTCTCGTTTTGCTTGATAATTACAGTGCACACACTTAAACATTTTGAGTTCACTAGGATTTTTATGTACTAATAGATGTATACTTAAAGAACTTTTATATTTTGTTTGATAATTACAATGCCCACATTTAAACATTTTGATTTCACTGGAATTTTTGTGGACTAATAGATGTCGATTTAAAGTACCTTTTTCTCTTGTTTCATAATTACATTGCCCACATTTAAACATTTTGAGTTCACTGGAATCTTTATGTACTAATAAATGTTTATATAAATTAGCTTTATGTTTTGCCTGATGATGACAGTGCCCACATTTAAACATTTTGATTTCACTGGAATTTTTATGGACTAATAGATGGCGAGTTAAATTACCTTTTTGTTTTGCTTGATAATTACATTGCCCACATTTAAACATTTTGATTTCACTGAAATTTTTATGTACTAATAGATGTTGATTTAAATTACTTTTACGCTTTGCTTGATAATTACAATAAGAACATTCAAACTTGGCATCTTCGGGATTTTTATGCACAAAAGAATGTGTTATTGTTGTTTGATAACTACATTGATCAAATTTCAAAATACGATCTTGTATAGACTTCGTGTCATCAGCAAGATCATTTTTAATAGATTCTTCCCATATTACTTTATCGCCGTCATCTTCGGGGACTGCAGAACTTCCATGATTTTCTTGGACAAAATAACTTGAATACGCACTAAAACAAAAAAATAAAAATAAAATTTAAAATAAGACAATGTCAGCATAAATTTTCTAAAAAAATTAACGTTGCTGAAGCCGACATAGTTATGGCGTCGCACTCCATTCCTCTAACAATCGTCACTCAGTTTGTTGGGCGTTAATTTGGGAGCAAATACGTCCTGGCATGAATATGTTGCAGGCATAGCAAGGAGAGCTTCTCAAAAGTTGGGAATATTATTTCGAACCAGAAAGCTTTACACTCCACAACAACTGTTAATTCTTTACAAACTCAATAAACCCTGCTGTAGAAGAACTAGGGGCAGACCTCCGAAAAGGTGGAAGGAAGCATAGTCCACATCGGAAGAGGCCTAATGGCGATAAAACAGGTAGTATGCCTACTTATATGACACACCATATAAGAAAGAAGAAGAAGAAGCACTGCACATATGGACTCGTCTTCTTCCATCATAGCCATGTGGGCACGTTCGGGACTAGTCGGAGAATAAAATACAGAGCCATTGCTCTAAGGTACAGTCGACATATTCTGCAAATCTGAGTCGCGCTTATCGATGGGCTGCTGTGAATTTATATCCATTAGCTGGTCTCTTCGGACTTAGGTTAGCTTCTTTAAATCTTCTTCTGACTCTCCAATGACTGACAGCAATACCCAAAAAAGCAACAAGACCTTGCCAAGCAACTACCGATCAATCGCACTGCTTTCAATATTATCGGAAGTCATGGGAAAGGCTATCAATCAACTTCTTGCAAAATATCTTGCAGGGTTGAATATAATTGGCGACCATCAATATGCGGTTCGTAAGCAAAGATCAAGAGGAGATCCTCGAACTTATGTTTGTTAATTCTGTACAAATCTCAAATTCGACCAACTATGGAATACTGCTCCCAAACATACACTGCATTTGTTGGCTTCTATTCAGAGAAGAGCTGTTCGTCTGATTGAAGATCCAGAACTGACCGGCGGCCTTGATTCGCTGCAACATCGAAGAACGGTTGGCGACTTGAGCCTATTCTACAAGTATTTTCACGGAAAGTGCTCGAAGTGCCGCTTAATTCCTCTCAGAGCGGTGCATGTCAGAAATACACGTCGCGCTAAACTTCACATACGTATGAGGTTCAGTTTGTGACTCCTCGTACAACGCTTTTCAAGCAGTGGAGATGGAGAATATCATCCCTTTGGAATAATTTGCCCAGGACTGTGTTTCCCACCGAGTACAATTTACAGTGATTCAAGAACAACGTGAAACGCCTTTTCCGCACACGTGTCGCTCCTATAGCGGTTTATTGACTTCCCTGCAGCACATGTGCTAGACCCATAATAAAAAATAAAGTAAAGAACCACCCGTTTTTCTTGAACTTTGACGAATAAAAAAGAAACGTTTTCTTTTATTATACTAATATCGGACAAAATGTTTAAACAGGATTCTTATAGTAAATTTACGAGGGTCATTCAACAAGTAAAGAAACAAATAGCTCTAGCTCAAGAATAGTTTATTGGATTGCTACAAAATTTGGCCTACTTTCCGACATAATCCCCCCCCAACATTAAGGGTTACACCACCTTAAAATTCTCAAGAAATCAAATTATTTTTTTATTGGCTAGATAATTTGTTTATACTTTTAAGCATATTTTAAACGTTTAACCATTTCAAAATTCAAATTATTTCCGAAGTTATACAAATTAGAAGTGAGCGCGGTAGAGAGTCGACCTGAAACTCGGGTAGCGATCGGATCGGAACGAGCGGTCAAAGCCTTGACGAAGAGTATTGTTCTCTTAGTCAGTCCTTTATAACAATAACACAGTAAACATACTACAGTAGCGAAACTGAGCTCCAATTTGGTGACGAGATTTTGACGGCGCGTGCGTCGACGGGTCCTTTTTCAAAATGGCCGCTCAGTGTTTACATCCGATCTCGGAATGTGTCTTTGGAAATGTATTGTCCATCGTTTCTTGAGGTGACTGCAGTTTATATGAATATAACGACAGAAGGAAGAGAGAGTTTGAGAGTTGAGAATTGTCATATTCCATATAATTATTTTCGCAAATTATTTGCTCGAGTCACACTTTTTTATGCTCTAAAATTTGCAAATAAGAAATTTCTAACTCAATCAGGGCGCGCTAAGACTATTATTCTAAATCATAACTAAATTTAATTATGCTTTATTTGCATCACATGTAATCATCAACAATATTATCCGTCAAAGTTTAAGTTGCTGCATTAATGATTTTTTTTGCAGTTCCTCTGTTTTTAGTTGAAACAATTTCATAGAAATCATGGTATGCGATTAAAGTTGTTGGAGTTGTTGATTATTTTAATAAACCTCTATGCTTGCTTTCACAAGACAACTTTTCACTATCTTAAATGCATTTTTGAAAAAATACATATGCATGAAACAATATTATCATTACTAATGTACATTTTGTTTAGGCGTATTTGCTCAAGAGACGGCCTTCCAGGGAACCTTGATTGATTTAATAAAACGTTCGTATTGGTAGAGTGATTTGGTCATTAAAGCTTGAAATTTATTTCTAAACTTAGTTCGGCTGGTTATTTAAAACTCCTGACGTGATTGCTCAATTCTGACCTCAGATTCGGTTTCAGCGTCCAAAAATACATATAGGTATAACGATCTGTTCGGTAGTGAAAAACTTTTTTTGTGTGCCTATGTAATTTTTTTATGATTAATAAATAATCCTCCAAATTCTGGTTTTTAGAAAGATTTATTTTTGTGTAAACTAATATTCAGTTATTTAAAACTATTTAAATTTGTGTAAATTATAAATAAAACTTTTTTTTTTTTTCTTAAAGGTGTATTTTCAAGAGGCTTCTAGTTTTCAATAACTTCATCTGTATTAATTGTTTGACACACTTTTTCTAATAATAAACCTGATAAATTTAACACTGTTTAATTGCAAGTACAATTAATACTCTGAAAGTGATTTTTTTTTTCTATTTTTCTCTATAAATTACATTGCTCCTTTTTCATGCCAATCTTTCAAAAGTTTCTGTGAATATATTGTAAGGAATACAGAACCTATAACAACATATTTATTATTTTCAAATTTTAGACAGTATATTTTATTTTCTTATAAGCTGGGTTTGAAAGTTTAAATATTAGGTGTCGTGTTGAGATCACAAAACCACTGGGGAATGGGATTATTGAAATAACTGATATAAATCGATTATTGAATCAAATATGCTATTAAAATAAGAAAAAATTTAATGTGATTCCAAAGAAATTTTTGTAATATGATTTTGTCAGACGATGTGTGCCAAAGGGTAAAATATTCTCAAAATAAGTTCGTTAAATGGACAGTACACTTAATCAAAGTCCATTTTGATGGTAATTATGCTTACTATTAAAATTCTGAAGATTTAGTTACCTGTTATTAATATTCCTCCTATAAAGAACTTATTTCTATTGTTGTATACCATACTATAAATTAAACATAGTTATTTTCCTTTTAAACTGTAATTGACAATACTCAGTATATATGAGTCAATCATTTCTCCTAATGAAGCTAATATGGTTAGCGAAACGCGCGTCGAGTGCAAAAATAAAGTGTTTGGTGTAGTGGTGATATATACTGAGTAGTGTCATTGTGCCAAAGATTCCACATTCCCAACATAGTTGTAATTGACAAGTCAGCTTGGTCATAACTAAGTATTGTATGTAAATATAATTAGGAAATTACTGTATTGACTCTTTGATGTAAATATTAATTCATTGTACATAAAAGTAAGCGTTAATTACGTTATCAAAAAGCAATACGGATAACAGAACACAAAAAGATATGGAACCTCTACGAATCATTCACATAGAAAATAGAGGTCTATACATATACGTTCATAATTCATTAATAATATTATATTAACCTTTCTCGAAGTTACACAATATAGTTTTGTAGTTTAAGAAAAAATAAGTACTAAAAAACTAGATACAGTGTTTTTTAATTAACAAGAGATCTATCACACCAAATAACACAACACTGCTTAGAAAAAAATGCTCTTATTTTAGAAGATGTTGACAATATGTTTTTATTTCACGGTACAAAAAAAAATAGCATTAAGTATTACGTATGTTAAAATTAAATTAATTTAGTCCTTAAAAAACATCTTTAATCACAAATTTACTTGAAAAATGATGTAAATAAAACTTTAACCTCAAACAGTGACGTTTAACTTTGATAGACTTTTGAATTTTTGGATAAGGTTATTAAAAACTGAAGTTGAATATGAAGAATTCCATCAAATACCTTCCTATGAAGTTTTTTCCCTGTATTCATTTCTTTTCTAACAAAGTGCTCCTTTCTTTTTGTTTTTTTTTAATTACTCATGCTGCATTAACTTTTATATTATTCATGCTGTATTCAATAACAAATCAAAAATTTTCAAACATTTCTATATCTATGATTTTGAATGATAAAACTTTTCACAACTTTATTTGTATTTCAAATCTCGCGCTGATCCACTTTTAACATGGCGGATTGCCACGTGACCTTCTGAAAACGAACCCGATTTTTCCTATGCGGTTATCCTTGAGTTTCGCTACTGTATAGTGTGTTTACTGTGACAATAATTCCTTTGGGGAATTTTGGAAGTTAAAAGTAACTCAGGTATACAAAGTTGGAACTAGTTTAGACTAGCTGAACATTCAATGTCACAGAATCAGTTTATTCGTGACGCAGTAGTGTACATATCACAAATTTTTTTATTATTAGTTTTTAATAGAAAACTATTTTTGAAATGTCAAAACAAGTATATGTTGATAAAAAGGGGTAGCCGGCAAGCAGCTGGACGTCCTTGTCGGAGTAGGAAGAAACGACATCACTGGATAAATCGCTAGAGAGGAAGCTAGCACCAGTATATCAGTTAAAAAATTAAAGAGCAGTTGATATGGATGCATCCTTCGGTACCGATTAATTAATTTTGTATCTGTTTTTTCTGCTATAAGTGAAGTGGTAAAGTGTAAAGGGTGTGGCGGCAATATAAAATTTACCAAAACTTCTCTTCGTGGTCATGGTTTTAAACTAAAAGTGAATTATGCTGAATGTGAACCAGTTCTAATAAACTCATGCCCTCTTACCAATGGTACGGCATATGATTTGAACAGACGATTAGTTTTTGCGTTCAGACTTCTTGGTATTGGTTTAGTAGGAATAGAGAAATTCTGTGGAATCATGGACTCACCTAAACCATTTTTCCAATGGTTCTACGATAAAGTCGTGAATGACATTAACACTGCTACAAAAACTAACATAAAGTCAACACAAGAAGGCACACGAGCAAAAGTGCAAGTAAATGGAAATAGATCAGAAACACTCAAAATCAAAAAGGGTATAAAGTGGGGAGACAATTTGAGTCTGTATATTTTTATAATAGTAATGGATAGACTACTCAAAAATATGAGGCAAAGAAGGTCCACACTACAGACTACAGTGATATATAGAAATATGATGCCAATCAGAATGCATAGCTTATTATATGCTGATGACCTTGCTAATAGCGGACAGAGACACCACAATGCAAAAATTGATAGATTTATGGATAAAAGAAATAGAAAAGCTGAAAATGGAGGTAAATGTGGATAAAAGCAAAATAATGTATATAAATAAAAGGGAAGTGCAAAAACAAAAAATTTTACATATAAGAACCAAGCCCTGGAGGAAGGGATCACCATGGAATATCCAGGAAGTATAATAGAAAATGATGGAAGACTAGAACTTGAAATAGCCAATAAAATTAAAAAAGTAAACAATATCTATTATTCGCTAAACAAGAGAATTTTTTGGAAAAAGGAAATAGGTGAAAGAATAAAATTAAAAATATATAACTTAATAGTGAACCCAATAACATTATATGGAAGTGAAACTTGGAAAAAGACAACAAAAACATAGGCCTAAACTGATTGCAGCAGAAATGAAATATCTCCAGAAGATAGCAGGAAAGACTAAGCTAGACCACCTCAGAAACGAAGAAATTAGAGGGAGACTAATGCAAGAGTCAATAATATATAACATGGAGAAAAAGCAATTGCAATGGTATGGGCTGTACTTAGACTGGACAGTGACAGAATACCAGAAATGAAAACAGCAAAGAAGCAAAAAAGAGGAAGATCACGACTAACTTGGATGAAGGGCACTGAAGAGATAGGAAAAGCAAGGGGAAAACTATAGAAAATATGAATAAAATACTGATGGACAGGGAAAAGTGGAAGGACTGGATAAAAAGGATGGAACCTACAATTGCAGATATGTAGACAAATTAATATCCGACATCTGGCAAGGTAAAAGGATATAAGAGAAAGAAAGAAAAAAATAAAAAATGCTCAAATTTGCAAGAAGGCATTAGTACCAGATGCCTAGTGGTGGTTTGTTGATAAAAATGAGAAGTATATTCGTCAAGAGGATAACGACCCCAAGCATTGGAATGAAACGTGTAGGTAGTGTAAAGGGGAATTCGGTAGCGCCACACGCGAATGGCCATACCAGTCGCCCGATGCAAACCCAATCGAGAATGTGTGGTCACGCACCAAGCAGAAGCTTTGTAGTAAAAAGGTGTATGCAATAAGGCAACTATCAAGACAAATTTGGGCAATTTGGAAACCTTTGCCCCAAAAATAAGTGGGCGATCGTCGACGCCAATGGGGACTAAACGAACTACTAAATCATTGGCATTTTAATGGCAATCCTTACTGTCGAGTGATGTAAGAAACTTTTAAATAAATACTTTTTTTAATGAATAATGCTTAAGACGTTCTTATTTGACCAACTGTAGCTTTATTTTTTATTGTAAATTTTAATTTTATTATATTGGCTAGCATATTCTTAAATCAGAAGTTCACGAGTTCTAGCCTCCTGATAGTTTTTTCAACAATTTATTTCTAGCAGGAAAAATTAATGTATTATTAATATTTGCAAAATATTAACAATCATCAACCATTTTTAAAACATACCTGTCCTTAGCACTGTCCCAAACTGAAGATGAACGATCCACAATGTATACTTCATTTTCTTCAATTATTAACTCAGGTTCTTGTTTATAAATGGATGGGCTGGCTGAAAATAATTCAATGTCAGAATTATTGCATTCCGGTTCCTCTTTTACCATAGAGGTACCAGTATTTTCTTTCTCCAGTGTAGTAGAGCATTGTTGTTGTGTTACAGAGTCTAGAAACAAATCAATATTATCACTTTCATCTTCTTTAACAGCATTAGAAGATAATATGTTTGTTGCCTTATTAAATTCTTCTAACAGGTTTATATCTTGGTTGACTCCACTATTGTCAAATTTTTCTCTATCAAAATAACTTGAAGATATTCTAAAAAATCAATAAAGTGATTTATGATATACCTTCCTTGCAAACAGCTAGTTCTAAAATAAGTACTGCATTTGACTTTCTGAGGTAAAAAGTAAGTACTGTTCGATCTGTTTAACTCCCTTAGGCTGAAATGATATCAATCTCGTTCGAGAGTTATTGTGCTAACAGATCAACATGTAAATAGGCCTACAATCAGATAGACAGAGCAATGGAAATGTGTTGGCAACCCTAAACATGCAAATTAAGGTTAGTTCTCATTCTGTCGTGTATCTTCAGAATTTCAAACTTAATATATAAAGAAAATAAACTTCTAGTCACTGCACTAAATATAACTTTAGGTTACATTGATTTTGGAAGCTAATTTTGTTACTATAAAATCAAAAATAACTTTTTACAAATTGTAAATGAATTAACTTAAACTTTGTTTTCACTATCCCTTTTACCTCTAAGCCTACTCTTTATAAATCTTGATACACTTACATTTCTTCATCCTTTATGTATAATGTTTCAGATTTAATTAAATTAGAGTTCTCATAAAATGTGTCGCTGCTTGTTCTCTCACGTTTCACTTCACTAAAATGAAACAAGTTGTTATGTGTAATGTGCAACAAAAATACAAATTACATTAAAAGGCCATGAAAGAAATCAGTAAATCATATGAACCAAAACTAAAAGTGCAATTTCACTGGTTCGGGTAAAAAAACAATAATTTACATTCGAGCTCTTGCGCAGCTGAAAATGACACAGTATTTGCTCCTTTGATAACAGTGAATTGATATTATAATTTGTTTTGATTCTAAATACTATGAGCTGTGAAACAGCGTCTTAAGTTTAATTCAATAATGACAGCATGTATGTGCAATGTAAAATTATATATAAAATGTTGCATTATGATGTTTTTCAATATCAAATATTTGATTCTCTAAAATTATCATGATCCATGCAATAGCTTATCAATTAAACCTTGTACACAATTTATATGTTATAAAAAAACCTACTTATTTGAAGAGACACCATAAGTACTATATGAATGATCTAGTAATACATTTTTTAAAATATATTCCATCTCTAGACATTTCCAGTGATTCTCCATCTGACCCATCAGCTTAGTTTCTTGCATGTTATATTCATATGTATTTGCTGAAACACCTACTGTAACATCTAAAGAAACATTCTCAATTTCTGGTTCAACTTTTATTGATAATTCAGTATTACAGTCTTTTTCCACTACCATGGTACAAGGTATATTTTTGCCCTCTCTTAAACTTGCAACAATAGTTAGCTCTATATTGTCAAAATGTGCCGTTTGTTTTGCACTCTCACAAGAGTCCATTACCCCATACACCATATCCATGGACATTCCTGTTAATTTAGTAAAATTACTTTTTTAAAGTTCCTTTACAGATAGTATAGTACAGCTGAAGAAAATTATAGGTTAGGAAATCAGAGGCATCCAGAAATATCAGCATCAAATTTAGGACTTTTCGATTGAAATATTTTCTTAACTTAAGGGTTCATTCGCAATGAAGCCATCCAATATCGAACCAGCAACTCCAGTAAAGAACAAGGATTCGAGAGTGGACAAGAGCGCATCCTAATTTTGATAGAAAAACCTAGTGTATAGAAACGCCTGTAATTTTCAACGACCTTCTGTTAATTCTAAACTTTAGATTTTTACATTAGTTTGAACTGGTTCACAGAAGCGTTATATTAAAAACGTCGTGTGCCATCCAGCGTCTTTCTTTGTCACGATAGTCAAGAGAAACAAGAATAGAAATATTACCAACAATACTCGACGTTAGATCGGACTGGAATTCCCGGTTATTGTGTTTTTTCCTTGTATTGGCTTCTACTCCCTTTTTGGGGTAATTTGCCGGCGCATTTGTTTTATATATGAAAACTCTATAAAGACGAACACAACACCAAGGCAGACAGGCGGGATCGAACCGTCGACCACTAGATTCACAGTAGGATTCATTACCCACTGAGCCAGTGGTAATCCAAACGATTATGATGTTAATCTTTCATTAGTGTCATATTGTTACAGTAATTTTTAATCATTTTATTTTTTTACTTCAATCATAACAAAGTTTTGACTGGAGTGTACATATTCCCTCTTTTTCGTCGCTGCATAATAGAGGGCACAAAAGAACGTAAAAGTGATCGAGGTCATTTAAGAAAGTAACAAATGTAGTTTTAACATATATTTTTGTTGTATGGTACTAGAGAACGGAAATAAAGAACACGCCTCCCCCTGCGCATAGCGTAATAATAAGGGAAAAGTGAAGATTCCACCCTTAAAATTATAAAGATTAGAGAAAAGTTGCAACCCTGTATTTTTAGCGAAACAGCGGTCATCTATGACCAACCTGCGTTACTCATTTAGGATTCCAAGGAAAAACACTATTCCCACCGTGCAGTCAAGTATGCTCGATACTGTGTTCTGATAACGTATTATAAAACGCATTTTATTGAAGTTAGACACCAAAAAAGCTTCTGACGTTGTTGGAACATCGGCCATAGTACTCACAAAATGCGCAAGCGAACTAACTCCAGTTCTCTATAGACTTTTTAACCTATCTTACAGAAAGGGAATATTTCGTTTCTGGTGGAAATGCGCTAGAATTCAGCAAATACTAAAAGAAAACGCGAGCTCTTGTCAAAAAACTACCGACCATTTACATTGCTTTTAATAATATTGAAAGTTATAGAAAAAGGCTATCAATCGGCATCTTTTGAAATATCTACGAGGAGTTAGGATTATTAGTGATCATCAATATAGCTTTCAAAAGCAATAATTAACGGGAGATCTTCTAACTTATGTAACGCATGTTTGGAACAACGCAACTGAACATTTCGGAGAATCTCGAGCAGTTGTACTTAATTGATCCAAGGCATTCGACCATGTTTGGTATGACGGATTGTTAGCTAAGTAATGCTCTCATTATGTCTAAAACATTTTGTTTATAACTCTCGGCTTTCCTCAGAGAGCGCTCTTTACGAGTGGCGGCTGAGGGATTTCTTTCTAATACCTCTACTACCAATGCCAGTGTGCCCGAAGGCTCCATACTGTCTCCTAGTCTCTTTCTTATTTACATTAATGATCTGCTAAACAGGAGCAAAAATTTAATCTACAGTTTTGCAGATGACAGTACTCCTGTTTCTTTATTCGCTTTGAACGCTCGAATATCCGCAGACAGGAGAAAGTCGCTGGACTTGACAAAGAGCTGGAAAACGATTCTATCTTGGGGTGACAGTAACCAATACGCCCAGTGCTTTTTAATTATCTCTTTAGTATTTTGTACTCTAATAGTTAATGTAAACTGTAATAAAAATGAACAATTTATTTCAACTGAATTTTTTATTTAAATCTCAACAACGCATATCATACTACCAGTAGTTGAAGGGTCTGAACGGCTGCAGGATATAAACTTTACTGCGTTGAAAAACTCCCATGTACTTCGGTAGGTATCGTCTGCCCCATCGTGGCTTTTTTTTATTCTGATTTTTTTACTCCCGTATGAAACTGTGACTTTAAAATCGTGCAGTTTCCTGCTTACTTCACTGGCGGTTGTGCTAAATCTGGCAGCCAATTCCAGTAGGACACTTTGCTTTTCAATTCGGTTGCTGTATAACTTACTTTTTACATCCCACAGTTCTGCTAAAATTCCTACTCCGAAACTAAAGCAAATATACTACTCAGTCTGAATATAGTGCAAACATCCGTCTATATTATTCTTCTTGCCGACATGTTAAGTATATTTAAAAACATAAAAACGTAGGTCTTCTGTCATCTGAAGTTGTTTACGCTCTATTATCTGTCTCGGTCATTTGTACATATGCAAGAAAGACAGCGAACAACCTGGAATTTGGACATAGATTCATGTTTTAGGGTAGCGTTTCACTGAACTTCCGCTCTATCTTACACGACGTAAAGGTTGTACCCAATTCAATTTTATATCCCGAACTAAATAACTCTTTAGTACTTTTTTTTTTCATTTTTTGGGCTGAACTTAGATTCTTTTTATTCTAAAATGAATGATGCCCAAAACAATACAACTAAGCTTTAAACAACCATAGAGACTATTTTCGAAAGATGTACAAAAATCCAACAATCTCCATAATCTCTCCAAACAAAACGGGCTAGCTTATATCTTAGTTTTTGTTCTCTCGGTATTAATATCCACTCAGTCCATTCTCAAAAATTAAGATATACATAAGGGACAAATAACGGCTCTTATATAATAAAATATATTAAAAATTGAGAAAAAATAGCATTTTAAGATGTTGGTTTAAATTGCATTTATGTTTTGCTTGATAATTACATTGCCCTCCTTTAAACATTTCGATTTCACTGGAATTTTTATGGACTAATAGATGTTAGTCAAATTACTTTTATGTTTTGCTCGATAGTTACATTGCCCACATTTAAACATTTTAATTTCACTGGAATTTTTATGGACTAATAGATGTTGATTTAAATTACTTTTATGTTTTGCTTGATAGTTACATTGCCCACATTTAAACATGTTGATTTCACTGGAATCTTTATGTACTAATAAATGTTTATATAAATTACTCTCATATTTTGCTTGATAATTGCATTGCTCACATTTAAACATTTTGATTTCACTGGAATCTTTATGTACTAATAGATGTTGATTTAAACTACTTTTAAGTTTTGCTTCATAATTACAATGTCTACATTTAAACATGTTGAGTTTACTGGAATCTTTATATAACAATAGATGTAGATTTAACACGTTGACTGCCAACTACGAGATAACTCGTAGATTCCGTTCTTTTCTCGGACGCCAACTACGAGTTATCTCGTCCTGTTTTTACTTGCCATTTTTGTGCAGCTACGATTAAACTCGAAATATATCAGTGCTAATCTCGATAGATGGCTTCTGGGAAAAGAACAAAAAATCAATGCTGGCTTGCATGAACAGAAAATTTATTAAAAAATGAACAAAAATATAATTATAAAAATTAGTTCAAATTCAAGAAATAAAATAATATTTTATTGTTTGTGGAACTTCTTAAAACAATCTTCCACACAAAGGGCTGGCTTCTCTTTACAGGCTGGACAGAAAATAACGCGTTTCTCGGCGTTTTTTTGCTTGGGTACATATACGACATGGCTTTGTCGGACGCTGTTTTTTTTTCGTAGGTGGTAGACTCTCTAAATAATGGAGCTCTTGCAATTTAATTTTTTTCGAAACTGGTTTGAATCTCTTCTCCAATCAACGCGACGACGAATTCTTCTCTGAACTTTATCAGTTTTATTTTAGAAGATGTTACTTTTTGAAAAATTTTGTGAGCATTGTGTATATATATCTCTATAATATGTAATGAAACCTTTTTGGGCCATCTAATAGTCTTTCTTAGAGATGAGTAGTACGAAAGCATTTGATCTGATCGGTCAATGCCAGACATTCCATTATTGTAATCTCGAATTATATTCGGTTTCATACAAATTTTTCCATTGCGATTGGGCACCTCTACCATTTCAACAGCATGCATGTTTGAAATGCTAAGGACATCTCGTTTGTCTTTCCATTTGCATACAGTAACAGGACCATTTTGCTGCCAAATACACTCCCCTTTTTTCAGTTTACGATTTACCACATCTCTGGGGTTTCCTTTTCTGTTATTTCGTAAGGTTCCACACACATAAGTTTTTCGTGTATTTAGCAGTTTTGTAAGAGTAACAGAATTATAAAAATTATCCATGTAAACCGTGTATCCTTTATCGAGATAGTCCTCAAGTAAATGTAAAACAACGTCAGTAGTGTGACCTACATTATTGTCAGTTTCCTCAGATTTTCCGCTGTAAATCTTTATTTTCATTACAAGACCGTCGGACTCACATAGTTCATACAGTTTGATATCATATTTGTGTTTTTTATTTTTAATGTATTGGCGGAAAAGCAATCTTCCCCGCCATAGCATCATGGATTCGTCAATACAAATATTTTTATCTGGTACATAGTTTTCATGCATAATATTATTGAAATGATTTAGTATTGGTCTCACCTTGTATAATCTGCCGGCAGATGGTATTGAGTTATCAACCAAATGAAAATAACGAAGTAACAACTGGAATCGATTTCGACTCATATGTGAGCGCCAAAAGTTTACATTATATAGCTTGTTTGTGCTCCAGTAATGTTCAATTGATGGAAAAGTACAAGGTCCATTTGCAACAAAAGTCCAATAAAAACTTTCATCTCTGCAGCACTGATGTCTTCCCACTTTGATAACCTATTAGATTTTTTTATTTCTTTGCGTTTTTCAATTTCTTGCGCAGCATATAAATTAGTTTGTTCCACCAATAATGCAAGAAATTCATCCGAAAAAAAATAAGTCCACCAGCGTTTGTACTGTAAAATTTGTCGTATCCAATTTCACACCAACATTTTCTTGGAAAATAATAATTCAGGATTTTGTTGAATTTCTGTCCACAAATCCTCATTCGCATTTGATGTTGTTGCTTGGGAATCATCGTCATTATCTTCAAATTCGGGATCAACTTCAGGTTCGGAGACGACTTCATCTTCACTACCACTTGAATTCTCAGAAGGTTCATAATCGCTACTGTCGTTACCATCCTCGCCAAAAATCCCGTCAAATTCTGAATCACTTAGATTTGCGTAGTACTCAATTTCATTTTGAGTCAGTGATCTTTTCTTATCCATATTGCGTTCTTGATAATTTAATTATAACAATAATTATAAAACAAAACACTCAAGAAAGACGTAAATGTGATGCACTCGACAATTTCTGAGATACTACTGGCGAATATGGACGCGTATCTATGATTCAGCTTTAGAGAAGCGACAGGTCGAAGCGTGTCTGTGCGTGTCTGCGTGCGAATTAACTCGTAGTTGGCTTCCGCGAAGAGATTTCTGTTACAGAAGCCAACTACGAGATAATTCGTAAGACCTTTTTTTTAAAAAAAACACATTTTTTATGCTTTTTGATGATAACTATGCACTAGAATTAGAGTTTTTTAATAATATAATGTGATTAAATCAAATTGTCATTTTAGGCCAGATTTCTGAAAATTGCCGTGGCAGTCAACGTGTTAAACTACCTTTTTGTTTTGCTTGATAATTACAATGACCACATTTAAATATTTTAATTTCACCGGAGTTATGATGTACCAATAGATGTAGATTTAAATTACCTTTATATTTTGCTTGATAATTGCAGTGCTCACATTTAAACATTTTGATTTCACTGGAATTTTTATGTACTAATAGATGTGTATTTAAAGAACTTTTATATTTTGTTTAATAATTACAATGCTCACATTTAAACATTTTGATTTCACTGGAATTTTTTATGTAATAATAGATGTTGATTTAACTACATTTACGTTTTGCTTCATAATTACAATGTCCACATTTAAACATGTTGAGTTTTACTGGAATCTTTATGCATCAGTAGATGTAGATTTAAGTTACCTTTTTGTTTGCTTGATAATTACAATGTCCACATTTAAACATTGTGATTTCACCGGAATTACGATGTACCAATAGATGTAGATTTAAATTACCTTTATATTTTGCTTGATATTTGCAATGCTCACATTTAAACATTTTCATTTCATTGGAATTTTTATGTACTAATAGATGTTGATTTAATCTACTTTTTTGTTTTGCTTGATAATTACAATGTCCACATTGAAACATGTGGATTTCATTGAAACCTTTATGTACTGTTGTAGCCGACCGTTGTTTTACTGGTTTAGAAAGTCGATCGAAAATAAAACTTAATAAAAAAAATTTCCAACTATTTATTAAGAAAATTTCACAACATTTATCATCCCAATATGAATGTAATGCTATCGTTGGTTGCAAAAAAATAATATTTAATACTTAATTTAATTAATTAATAAATAAGAATGTTACTGTAATAATGCAATACTAATAATACTAATAAGATACTAATAACGTCACTAATAATGATAAGGTTAATAATGTAATGTTAATATCCACTCTAGCTGACCGCCTATTATTTTATACTTTCGCTCTCTAAAATTTACCATAGATGCACTCTTAAGTTTAAGTAATAAATACTTACTTATCATAGTAATGATAAATAAGTTTGGCGACTTCTTGGCGCCATCAAGAAGTTTACGAGGGAAATTATCACTTGAGCCATTAGTAAGTGTACATAGTAGATCTTTTTATTGAGAATTGATTATTGTTAAATTATGACTTGTATTAAATTCATAGGCGTAGCTAAGGGGCAAAATAATATAATAATAAAAATAGCTGGTTTACAACACGAACTAAACTTTCCGTATTTTTTATTCATTTTGCACAATATTAGCCGAGACGTTTACAAAGTGATGTTAGCCCTGCGAGCGATATTTTCGAATTGAGCAGACCAGCGTACCCTTTGCTTTGGAGTTACAGTTTGGCCTCAAACTGAAAAGATATTATATCCATTATAGTAAGGTCTCCTGCTTCTATCTTTTTTAGAATCGTAAAAGTAGCAGCAGATGTTTGACGTAGATAGAGCAAAACCTTTGTAAATGGCTGAAAGGTACAGTTTTTTTCAAGATCTAAGAAAATGATTTGGCAAACTGATGCAATAAAAACATTAAAAGACCGTTAGGATTTTCGCACGTACCTGGCCATAACAGGGTCGTAATATATATATATATATATAAATATATATATATATATATATATATATATATATATATATATATATATATATATATATATATATATATATATCCCTGAAAAGACTTTTCATTTTTCTTTAAGATGGCAGGTGGTTAATTAGTTTTGAATTTCAGCATCCAACGTTATCAATGGCATCCCTGCTGTAAATGCCATGTTTTTATGTTAATATGTTAGTGAACAGTGGTTGTTTTATTTCAGTGTTGGTTTTTACTATGGCGATTGTTATTGATGATCATTCTTGTTAGATTAAATTTCATGCTACAATTTGTGCCCTGATGAAGGTCCCAACCTAGGACCGAAATATTGGCTAAATGAATATAGTATGAACATCTGTTGATGCCCGTTTTTTGCCGAGTTCCCCAACTAGTTTCATAACTTAGGATTTTATATATATAGAATATATATATATATATATATATATATATATATATATATATATATATAAAAAATCATTGCATGCATTTGAATATTTCTACTTAATCGAATTTTTTATGTACTAATAGATGTTTAGTTAAATTAGTTTTTTGTTTTGCTTGATAATTACAATGCTCACATTAGAACATTTTGATTTCATTGAAATTTTTATGTAATAATAGATGTGTAGTTAAACTACCTTTCTGTTTTGTTTGATAATTACATTGCTCACATTTAAACATTCGAATTTCACTGGGATTTTTGTGTAATAATAGATGTTGATTTAAACTAGCTTTCAGTTTTGCTTGATAATTACAATGCTCACATTTAAACATTTTGATTTCACTGGATTTTTTACGGACTAATAGATGTTTATTTAAATAACTTTTC
This sequence comes from Pachyrhynchus sulphureomaculatus, assembly GCA_019049505.1. Classification (NCBI taxonomy): domain Eukaryota; kingdom Metazoa; phylum Arthropoda; class Insecta; order Coleoptera; family Curculionidae; genus Pachyrhynchus; species Pachyrhynchus sulphureomaculatus. The sequence continues at coordinate 120,316,381 of CM032451.1, forward strand.
TGCTTTGCTTGATAATTACAATGCTCACATTTAAACATTTCGATTTCACTGGAACTTTTATGTACTAATAGATGTTTATTTAAACTAGCTTTCAGTTTTGCTTGATAATTGCATTACCCACATTTAAACATTTCGATTTCACTGGAAGTTTTATGTACTAATAGATGTTGATTTAAGTAACCTTTCTGTTTTGCTTGATAATCACAATGCTCACATTTAAACATTTCGATTTCACTAGAATTTTTATGGAATAATAGATGTTTTTTTAAATAACTTTTCTGTTTTGCTTTATAATTACAATGCTCACATTAGAACATCTTGATTTCATTGAAATTTTTATGTAATAATAGATGGATAGTTAAACTACCTTTCTGTTTTGTTTGATAATTACATTGCTCACATTTAAACATTCGAATTTCACTGGGATTTTTGTGTAATAATAGATGTTGATTTAAGCTAGCTTTCAGTTTTGCTTGAGAATTACAATGCTCACATTTAAACATTTTGATTTCACTGGATTTTTTATGGACTAATAGATGTTTATTTAAATAACTTTTCTGCTTTGCTTGATAATTACAATGCTCACATTTAAACATTTCGATTTCACTGGAACTTTTATGTACTAATAGTTGTTTATATAAACTAGCTTTCAGTTTTGCTTGATAACTGCATTACCCACATTTAAACATTTCGATTTCACTGGAAGTTTTATGTACTAATAGATGTTGATTTAAGTAACCTTTCTATTTTGCTTGATAATCACAATGCTCACATTTAAACATTTCGATTTCACTAGAATTTTTATGGAATAATTGATCTTTTTTTAAATAACTTTTCTGTTTTGCTTTATAATTACAATGCTCACATTAGAACATCTTGATTTCATTGAAATTTTTATGTAATAATAAATGGATAGTTAAACTACCTTTCTGTTTTGTTTGATAATTACATTGCTCACATTTAAACATTCGAATTTCACTGGGATTTTTGTGTAATAATAGATGTTGATTTAAGCTAGCTTTCAGTTTTGCTTGATAATTACAATGCTCACATTTAAACATTTTGATTTCACTGGATTTTTTATGGACTAATAGATGTTTATTTAAATAACTTTTCTGCTTTGCTTGATAATTACAATGCTCACATTTAAACATTTCGATTTCACTGGAACTTTTATGTACTAATAGATGTTTATTTAAACTAGCTTTCAGTTTTGTTTGATAATTGCATTGCCCACATTTAAACATTTCGATTTCACTGGAAGTTTTATGTACTAATAGATGTTGATTTAAGTAACCTTTCTGTTTTGCTTGATAATCACAATGCTCACATTTAAACATTTCGATTTCACTAGAATTTTTATGGAATAATAGATGTTTTTTTAAATAACTTTTCTGTTTTGCTTTATAATTACAATGCTCACATTTAAACATTTTGATTTCACTGGAATTTTTATGGACTAATAGATGGCGAGTTAAATTACCTTTTTGTTTTGCTTGATAATTACATTGCCCACATTTAAACATTTTGATTTCACTGGAAGTTTCATGTACTAATAGATGTTGTTTTAAATAACTTTTGTGTATTGTTTGATAATTACAATGCTCACATTTAAACATTTTGATCTTACTGGGATTTTTATGGACTAACAGGTGTTTATTTAAATTACCTTTCTGTTTCGCTTGATAATTACAATGCTCACATTTAAACATTTCGATTTCACTGGAATTTTTATGCACTAAGCGATGTCGATTTAAATTATTTTTTTCTTTTGTTTGATAACTGCATTGCCCACACTTAAACATTTTGATTTCACTGAAATTTTTATGGACTAATTCACGTTTATATCTCATTTGATAATTACAGTGCCCACATTTAAACATTTTGATTTCACTGGAACTCCTATGGACTAACAGATGTCGATTTAAAGTACATTTTTGTTTTGCTTGATAATTGCATTGCCTACATTTAAACATTTTGATTTCATTGGAATTTTTATGGACTAATAGATGCCGATTTAAAGTAGCTTTTCGTTTTGCTTGATAATTACATTGTTCACATTTAAACATTTTGAGTTCACTGGAATCTTTATGTACTAGTAAATGTTTATATAAACTACTTTTATATTTTGCCTGATAATTACATTGACCACATTTAAACCTTTTAATTTTGCTGGAATTTTCATGGTGGTGATTTAAATTACTTTTTTGTTTTGCTCGGTGAGTACAGTGCCCACATTTAAACGTTTTGGGTTCACTGGAACCTTTATATACTAAACGATGAAAATTTAAATCCCTTTCATATTTCGTTTGATAATTACAGTGCCCACATTTAAACATTCTGATTTCACTGGGACTTTTATGGACTAAGAGATGTTGGCTTAAATTACCTTTTTGTTTTGCTTGATAATTGCATTGCCCACATTTAAACATTTTGATTTCACTGGAATTTTTATGTACTAATACATGTTGATTTAAATTACTTTTACGCTTTGCTTGATAATTACAATCCCCACATTTAAACATTTTGATTTCACTGGAATGTTTATGGACTAACAGATGTTGATTTAAAGTACTTTTTCGTTTTGTACAATAATTACATTGCCCGCATTTAAACATTTTGATTTCACTGGAAAGTTTATGAACTAACAGATGTTCATTTAAAGTACTTTTTCGTTTTGTACGATAATTACATTGCCCGCATTTAAACATTTTGATTTCACTGGAATTTTTTTTTAATAATTGATGTGGATTTGAATCTATTTCATGTTTTGTTTGATAATGACAATGAGTGTCTTTCAACTTATCATCTTCGCAATTTTTATGCTCCAAACAATTTGTCATTGTTGCTCGATATCTACATTGCCCAAATTTAAAAATACGATCTTGTATAGACTTTGTATCATCAGCAAGATCATTTTTAATAGTTGCTTCCCATATTACTTTATCACCGTCATCTTCGGGAACTGCAGAACTTCCATGATTTTCTCGGATAAAATAACTTGAATATGCACTAAAACAAAAAAAAATAAAAAGGAAGTTTAAAATAAGACGATGTCAATAAAATTAAAATTATATTTCGTTGTTAATAAACAATTTATTAAACAAACTAGCCGTGCCCGCGGCTCCGCTCGCGTGGACTTGTTTCATTATTATCGTTACTGCTTATTCCTTATGTTACCTAACGTAATAAAATATGTCCTATAACCTGGCCAGAGAACATATGTATGAATTAAAAAAATCACGTAAATCGGATAAGTGGTTCTCGAGGGATAAGCGCATTAACGGACAGACAGACAGACAGACAAACATTGCATTTTATATATATTATAGATATAGATTATTATTATTATATAACCTGGCTAAAGAATATATGCATGAATTTAAAAAAAGACGGGTAAATCGGATAAGTGGTTCCCGAGTGATAAACGCACTAATGGACAGACAGACAGACAGAGAGACATTGCATTTTATATATTATATAGATTATACATTACAGATATTCTTTGCTACATAATATTGTTCCATATTTAATGGTTTAGGCTGTGTATTGTAAAGGCACGCGCTAGCGGCAAACTTATTTCCGACATCATTCACTATTTTACGTCACTGCTCATTCCTTATGCTACCTATCGTAATAAAATATAGCCTATAACCTGGCCAGAGAACATATGTATGTTTAAAAAAAAAGTACGTAAATCGGATAAGTGGTTTTTCATTGATAGGGGCACTAACGGACAGACAGACAGACAGACAGAGAGACGTTGCATTTTATATATATTATAGATGTAAAAAATCGCTAAAGTTATGTTTGGATCAATTAAAATAATATCCATGGAACATATTTCCAGAATTAACTAAAAAAAATTAGCTTACAGTTTCCAAGTTTTTGAATTTAATCATAAAAAATGAAATAACGACAAAAACGGCCAATTTCTCCCGACCAGAAGGTTCAAATGACATCCAAAGCTCCTTATATTTTTCGTTTTTTTATCTAGAACCAAAATCTGTCAGAATTTTTAGTTTATCTTCTATAAATTTATGATAAAATTGCAAAAATACGCTAAAAAGCAAAAAATGGACCAATTCTCCCATTTCTGAGGGTGTTGCCCCAATTTTTCAGTGGTCGCAATATTTTTTTTTCCTTAATGCACTCGTCAAGACAAGTATTTTTAAAAAAAAACGTAGCAGTATCTGACAATTTCTGTTTTTGACCTATTTTGGTCATATTCTGACTGGACTAATATTGGCTAGAATAATTTTAAATCAAATGTTCACGAGTTCTAGCCTTTTTTCAACTATTTACTTCTAGCTGGAAAAACTAATATATTATTAACATTTGTAAAATATCAATAATCGTCAACCATTTCTAAAACTTACCTGTCCTTAGCACAGTCCCAAACTGAAGATGAGTGATCCAAAATGTACTCTCCATTTTCTTTAATTATTAACTCAGGTTCTCGTTTACAAATAGATGAGCTGACTGACAACGCTTCAGTTTCAAAATTATTGCATTCTAGTTTCTCCTTTACTATAAAGGTATCAATATTTTCTTTCTTCATTACAGTAGAGCATTGCTCTTGTGTTACTGATTCTAAGAACGAATCAATATTATCACTTTCCTCTTCTTTAACGACATCATATGATATTTTTGTTGCTTTATTAAGGTCTTCAAATAGGTTTATATATTGGTCGACTCCATTATTGTCAAATTTTTCTGTGGCAAAATAACTTGTAGACATACTAAAAAGCGACAAAGTGACTTATAACGTACCTTCCTTGCAAACACCTAGTTCTAAAATAAGTACTGCATTTAACTTTTTTAAGTAAAAGGCAAGTACTGTCCCATCTGTTTAACATGAAATGATATCAATTAAGCTATTATAGGTTACAGATAGATAGACCTACAGTTAGATAGACAGAGCGATGAAAATGTATATAGGTCTATTGTTGCAATGTTTAAATGTTTCTCTTATGCATACTTTTAATTTAGGTATATTTTACACAAAAAACTTCTTAGACTACCCGACAGGTTAACAAAGTACCTGGCCAAATCAGCCGGGTATAGTACCCATTATGACATCTCTAATAAGAATATTTCATCAAAAGATTAAATACAATTGTAACTACAATTGTAAACTAGCCCCTTATTGTGCTGGTAACCCTAAGCATGCAAATTTAGGTTAGGTTTCATTCTGTCGTGTATTTGCACAATTTAATATATAAAGAAATTAAACTTCTAGTAATTGAACTAAATATAACTTCAGTAATATGCTTAAAATTTTCTTGAAGATCATATATCAGGGATGTCAAAGATACGACCCGCGGGCCGCATCCGGCCCCCGGGACTATCAATAAGGCCCGCGATCGCAATGTGTCACAGAAAGAAGAATCATATTTTTTAGAGCTTTTAGACTTCACTCGATTCCTCTACGGAAGTTTTAAAATGCGCACACTACATTTATAAGTAATTTCAAGGGCAGCGCGTGCCTTGACAAGCGAGAGAGATAGACAGTAACGCCATCTCTTAGCAACAAGCGGAAATACCCTATTATTTTTGTTGAGAACAATAGAATCTTCCACGCGCTGCGAGTCTAGACTAGAACCTTCCTTATCGATATTATAAAAGGAGTGCGTCGGCGCGACGTGAGTCAGTTGAGTGTGAGTCGAGTAATCGAAGCGATACGGTCGGAGAAGGATTTTAGTTGTACTGCGAAGTAGTGATTGTGAAGGTATTGTGCATTTGTTTGTGTCGTGCGCGTGCGATATCCATAATTGTTGTGTCGAGTTCCATAATTGTTACGATTTTGGCATAATGTCACAAAAACGTAAAGTTGATAGTGAGTGCAGAGTTTTTCCATAGAATGGAAAGGTAAACCACTGTGTTTGATTTGCAATCAAACAGTTGCTGTTTGTAAGGAGTTTAACTTGAAGAGACACTATGATACGAATCATAAATCAAAATTCGATTGTTACACTGAAAAAATAAGAATGGACACATTGTCATCTTTAAAATCTAAACTTCAAGGTCAACAATCGATGTTTACTAAAGCTAATACTGAGAGCGAAGATGCCCTGAAATCAAGTTTTATTATTGCATTAGAAATCGCGAAGAGATCAAAACCTTTCACTGATGGTGATTTTATTAAAGACTGTATGTTGAAAGTTGCCGATGTTTCATTTCCATTTCAAAAGTCAATAATTCAAAATATTTCGCTGTCAAGAAACACTGTTGCTTCAAGAATAAATAATTTATCTCAAAATTTGGTTCTTCAACTGAAAGAGAAAATTAAGGAATTTACAAACTTTTCACTGGCTGTTGACGAGAGCACTGATACTGTTGATACAGCTCAACTTGCTGTTTTTATACGAGGTATTAACAGTAACTTTGAAATAACTGAAGAACTATTAAAGTGCGTTCCATTGACAGATACTACAACAGCAAATGATATTTATTCTGCAATTGAGCATTTGATAGCAGAATATGAACTCGACTGGAATATACTTAGCAGCACAACTACGGATGGCGCTCCTGCCATGGCTGGCAAACATTCGGGCGTTGTAACTAAATTAAAACAGAAAACATCAGGGAATTTTGTGGGATTTCACTGTATAATTCATCAGGAATCATTGGCATCCAAACATTTAAAAATGGACCATGTCATGCAACCTATAATTAAAATAGTAAATTTTATAAGGAGCAGAGGACTAAATCACCGACAGTTCAGGCAGTTTTTACAAGATTTGGACGAAAAATTTTCTGATGTTCCTTACTTCATCGACGTTCGTTGGCTCAGTCGAGGAATAGTTTTAGAAAATTTTTTTGCATTATGTGACCCTATTCAAGCTTTCATGTTAGAAAAGGGCAACCCAATTGATTATGACAATGACTGGTGGGTTGATTGCGCCTTTTTGGTAGATATGAATAAACACTTGACTGATCTGAATGTAAAGTTACAGGGTAAAAATCTGATTGTCACTCAAATGTATTCATGTATTCAAGCCTTTGAAACAAAGTTGAGACTGTGGGAAAATCAGGTAAAAAATCAAACTTTGGATCATTTCCCTCATTTAAAATCATTTGGCACAGTGAACCAAAAAAAATTGAATCAATATTCTCAACTTCTGCAAAATTTGATCACAGAATTCAACAATCGTTTTGAAGACTTTCACAAAATGAATGAAATGGAATTCCCAATTTTCAACAATCCATTCAATTTTGAAGCTTCACAGGCACCAGTTCATTTGCAAATGGAGTTGATAGATCTTCAATCGGACAGTATTTTGAAAGAAAAATTTAAAGAGATTAACGCTCTTACATTTTATACACAATATTTCAAGAGTTTGGATAACTACCCGGAATTAAAAAAGCATGCAGCACGCATTCTCTGCATGTTTGGTAGCACCTATTTATGTGAGCAGATGTTTTCCGTCATGAAAATAAATAAGAACAAACATCGCACAAGACTTTCGAATGAACACCTCCAATCAATTCTTAAAATAACTACAAAGAATATGATACCTGACATCAATGAGCTTGTCAAAAACAAGAGAAGTCAGGTATCTGGATCCTCAAGCTCAAAATAATTACCCTCTTTTATAACTTTGATATAATTTTTAACAACCGTATATTACAGTCCCTGGCCAAATTATTAGACGCACTGCAAGATTTCATGTAAAATATTAATTACCGAGTGATATTGTACCGTTTTATTATTTTAAATTGATTTGTTTTTTATTTTTATATTATCCAATCAATTACCTATTTATTTGACATAAATAAAACAGCATTAATTTAGAAAAGCATAAGTTTATTAAGTTTTAAAGAAAAGTGAAATTAATGTTAGTAAAAGTCAATATTTAATTGAGCCACCTTTAGCCGCTATCAAAGCTTTAATTCTGCGCGTTTTGTTGGTAATCACATCTTTAGCCACTTCTCTTTTCATCAGCTCCCACACATTTTCAATGGGGCCAATCCAACAGAGGGATATTTTTTTCTGCCAAAAAAGCTTTAACAGACCGAGCAGTGTGGCAGGGAGCTCCATCTTGCATGAAAGTGAATGGTTCCCATTTGGAAACCATTCTCTGAGCTGCGGAATCAACCGATTTTGTAATACTTCTTTGTACTGATCTTGCCTCATTATTCCTTTGGCGACGTACAGACGTCCAGTGCCCTTGCCGCTGATGACTGACCAAATCATCACTTTGGTGGGATGTTTAACCGTCGGGACGACACAATCAGGATGAAACTTTTCTCCATGACGACGACGCACATACTGAGCTTTATTCTGCAAAATTTCGAATGTGCTTTCGTCACTGAAGCAGACCTGTCAAAAATAGGAAAAATATATAAACTTCCATGTTTATTTACTTTATTTAACTGAAAATGATAATAATGTATCAATTATTGATTAAATTGCTGTATCTTACCGATCTCCAGAAGTCCACATCTTTGTCTTGCCATTGTTTGGCCCACTTCAGGCGCTTTGCTTTCATGGCAGCTGTTAACTTGGGCTTCCTGGCGGGGCGACAGGCCTTAAAATCTAACTCTTTCAATTTTCTTCGAACAGTGCGCTCAGAAGCATTTACGCTAGCATCCTGGAGTTGTGATTTTATTACCTTTGTGGTAGCAAATCTGTTTTCTACACAAATTTTCTTCAAACATCTCTCTGACCATGGAGTGAAAATTGGTTTTCTACCGCATCTTTTCTTTCTTTTCGGGCTTAATTCCTTCCCTGACTCAATTTTCTTTTTTATGCGTCGTACACTAGCTTCAGAAATCTCCAATCTTCGTGATATTTCTCGGTTTGTAAATGTTTTTCGCGATCACAAGGGCCTTCACTTCAGCTTTTTTACGTGGTGAAAGATCGCCTTTTCTACCCATAATGAAAGTAGTCCAATTACTTTTTTAAAACACTGCATACAAAATAAACTAATAACTGAGTAGTATAAAACTGTTAAACAAACAATCACAGTCCATAAAGCCACAGAAACACGTCCGTACCTGACTCGATTCCGATCGCGACTGATACAGGTTTGTACTTGTTTACGTTCATGTATCACTTTGTCAACACAGTGTTGCCATATGTTAAAAATAAATACAAATATATAGTCTACAACAATTCTTTTAAATAAAAATCAATAATATTGTAGTTTAAATATACCATTATTGCATAAAAACTCTTAAGAAATATAAAATTACTAAAAAAAATACAGTGCATCTAATAATTTGGCCAGGGACTGTATATACTATATAATTAAATAAATAAAATGTTATAATAATTCAGTACATTTTTTTTATTTGAATCTGGCCCGCCTACACATTCTAAATTTAATATATGGCCCTCTGCAAAATTTAGTTTGACCCCTCTGTCATATATGAAGGAATATATCGGTAAATAGAGGAGCAAACACATAATTTGGATTTAGATCCGGACTGGGCACGAAAGATGCACTATTCAGTATACAAGTGCTAACAGAGACGGCTAGAGACATAAATAGTGAGGTGTATGCATGTTTTATAGACTTCGCTAGAGCATTCGCTACAGTTAAACATCAAATACTTATAACAATACTAGAAAAAAATCGGCGTTGGTATAGAAGAGCGACAAATCATAGCAAACCTATATTGGAATCAGAATGCATCAATTAGAACAGAGAATTTAACGTCATCACAGACAAGCTTACAAAAAAGAGCAAGACAGGGATGCATATTATCAGTCTTGCTATTCAATATATATTTCGAGGAAATATTTAGAGAAGCCTTGGAAGAATTGGATGTAGGTTCACATATAAACAGTGTGACTATTAATAACATCCATTATGCTGACGACTCCGCCTTACTAGCAACAAGCCCTGAAGATCTGCAAATACTGATAGACCATATAATAACAGTCAGCAAAAAATACAGCCTAGAACTGAAAACCAAGAAAACCAAAGTTATGATTACACAGCCCCACAAAAAAAAAGTGGGGTATACTTTTGATGCGATATATCAGATCCGTAGTATTTTTGCCCGCTGATCACGAATCTGACGTCAGAATATCGCCATCACATCTCAATTTTTTTCTAACCTCAAAAAATAGGTAAAAATTAGTAAAAAATTAAGAAAAATATACTCCTAAAAAATTGATTCAAGCTTTTTCATGAATCCAAAGATGTATTAATATGTATTCGGACACGCTAAGCTAATATTCATCGGTTGGATTGAGCCATACAGTTCTGTTTTCTTTCTAACCTCAATAAATCAGACAGATATAGTGCTTCTCGAACGCAAAAAAAAAAACGAATTCAAATTAAAATTCAACCGATTCTTACCAAATTTGGTACACGAGGGTTTTTTGGGTTGCTGATCATGAATCTGAGGTCGGATTTGCAAAATTCAAAATGGCGGATCCAAGATGGCGGACAAAATTTTTGAAAACCAACTGATTCCTACCAAATTTGGTATACAGTTGGGGAATCCTCAAACCTGATACTCTTAAACCCTAAACCCTGAAACCTTAGACCCTGTAACCTCAAAAAATAGACCTCAATAACCCTGTAACTTTAAAAATGAGACCCAATAAACTCAAAACCAGGACTTTTAAACCATATACTCTCAAATAGTAGACCCTTAAGCCCTAGAATTGCGAAGGTTAGACCCGCGCCTAACTTTCCTTTTTTTGGCTGTATCTTGTTCTTTTTTCCGCGAATGACCTATTCAAAGGCTTTCTGCCCAAACGCTTTTGAGGACTTGTTTCTCTTTTTAGCGACCAGCAATAGTCCGCTAGCATATGGTCATCCCATCGTCCTTGATACCGATTTTCTATGATTTTCAGATCTTGCTCCTCACTGTAGTCACCAAGATTATCTGGGAAATCATCGATGTGGGCGTCCAGGAAATGTAATTTTAGATTCATTAAGCAACCTAATGTTTGAAAATTTTTTACCATTTTCTCGACTATTTCTTTGTACTTAGGACTTTTATTATTTCCCAAAAAGTTTGTTGCGACTTCTTTTTAAAACTAAGCCAAGCAGCTTTTTCAACTTTATTCATTTTAGTAACAAATAATGAATCTTGAAACAATTTTCTTATTTGTGGCCCGTCAAATACGCCTGCCTTAATTTTAGCTTCAGAAAATTTCAGAAATTTTTTATGCAAATATTTGAAACATGGGCCGTTTGTATCTAATGCTCTCGTGAATTGCTTCATAAGTCCAAGCTTAATGTGAAGCGGGGGAATAAGAACTTTTCCTGGATCTACCAATGGTGGAAACAATACATTATCTTCACCAGGAGTGAACGATTCTCTTGTTGCCAAATTTTTTTCTTATAATGACGTTCCCTGTCTCTGCTATTCCACAGACATTTATAACAGGGATAAAGTGTAAACCCTGACTGTTGGCCAAGCAATATTGTTACAATTTTCAGATCTCCACAAATTTTCCAGTTATGATCAGCATATTTTATTTTTATCAAAAGCTGCTTCATTTTTTCATATTGCTCTTCCATAACTGTGGAATGAGCAATCGGAATGGGACCGTAAACGTTGGTATTATGCAGCAAAACTGCCTTAATGCTCCGTTTAGAAGAATCAATGAACAGTCTCGATTCTTCAGGATTGTATGAGTTATTTTGAAAGTCATCAATTAGAGCTTTTACATCGGTACAATATGAAAGTGACAATTCCTCGTCCATTGTGAAATACGAGGCATGTTTTTTTAAGTAAGTACCGTTTTGCGATTCCGCCGCCGCAGCGATACGGTCGGCGTTCCGCGCATGCGCGCTGGTAACCTACATCTCATGTCTATGCACTGACGCCATTACAGTCTGATTCTTCATTGTATACGTTGTTTACTGAGTGTTTAAGATGCCTCCGACAATCGTGAGTCCCGCCGATTGTGAAGTACGGGCTGTTATACGATTTCTTAGTGCTAAAGGCGTAAAACCGATCGATATTCATCGTGAGATCTGTGAAGTTTACGGACAAAACATTATGAGTGATGGAATGGTAAGGAAATGGGTGAGAGCATTTAAAGATGGCCGCACAAATGTGCATGATGAAGAACGGAGTGGGCGTCCTTCGGTCGTTAATGAAGATTTGGTGCAGAAAGTGGACGAAAAGGTGAGAGAAAACAGACGCTTTACAATTTCATCATTGTGCGACTGCTTTCCTCAATATTCTCGTAGTGTTTTGTATCGCATTGTGACCGAGTGTTAACAAGTCAGGCGGCAGAATTTTATGAGGAGGGTATTCAAAAACTGGTGCCACGTTATGACAAGTGCCTCAATATTCACGGAAATTATGTAGAAAAGTAGATTAAGGTACAGGCTTTCATGTAAAAATAAAAATTATAGCGATATCTTTGCACGTCTTTTTTTAATTCCAAAACGGTACTTACTTAAAAAACATGCCTCGTATTTTCGAAATTCTTCATCTCTGTTTCTATAATAAGAAATCGTAGCTTCTGGCTTAAGTAAATGTCTTTTCTTTAAAAAGGAAGCAAAATGCTCTGAACCATCTTTGGATAAGCCTAAATCTCTGACTAGATCACTAAGTTCTGACTGTGATACGAGTATTGGTTCTGGTTTACGGTTGTATGGTAGAAATTCTTTATCTGTGTCACTAGTATATGATAGGTTGTCACTAGAACATTCATTAGTAACAGTGTTTGAATCTTTTTCGACAGTCTCAATGTTTTTGGCATGAACTGATAAGGTGAAATCATTTGTTTCCATAACATCAGCATCAAGTTGTTCAGGAGGCGGAATTAGTTTAGTTGGTCTTGTTACTGTCGAAACATCGTTATAAGTAATAGTGCTTTTATTTTTTCGGTTATGCCTAGATACAACATTCATACAAAAGTAGCAATCATTTTCACTGTATGGTCTATTCCATATTGCTGGTCTGGAATATTTAATCGCCTTCTTATTGATGTACAACATTATTTTGCAATAACTGCAAATGATGTGGGGAACCCAATCTGTATCCTGGTGCTGTATTTCAATGTTAAAACAATCCTTATATAAGGTTTTAATCTTATCCGTTATCGGTGACCCCATTTTACTCAATACGTGTTGACAGCAAATATAACAAAATGAATCACTGTTTTTATCGCACTTATGAAAAGTCCTTGTACCGTGAGACCGTTTTCTTATAGCATTATACTCTACATGAGCCAAGTCACCCACACATGAAGAGCTACGGTCGCTGGATGACGACGGCTGCGGGCCCGCTTTCCCCACCCTGACCTACCGCCGATGCTGGGTTTCCGAGTCCCTGCATCGTAATTCTCTTTCTTCTACCTGCCATGACGGCATCTAAGCCGTTATCCAGGGACTCTGCCGGCTAGTGGAGTAACACCGTTGCCCACCGTCACCACGTGGAGGTGCCCTGGATGCAGGTAGAAGAATAAAAATCGACCGATGAATTTTCTCGGCGTTCAAAATGGCGCGAAAACATCTGCCATCTTGAATTTTGCAAATCCAACCTCAGATTCGTGATCAGCGACCCAAAAAATCCCCGTGTACCAAATTTGGTAAGGATCGGTTGAATTTTAATTTGAATTCGTTTTTGCATTCGAGAAGCACTATATCTGTCTGATTTATTGAGGTTAGGAAGAAAACAGAACTGTATAGCTCAATCCAACCGATGAATATTAGCTTAGCGTGTCCGAATACATATTAATACATCTTTGGATTCATGAAAAAGCTTGAATCAATTTTTTAGGAGTATATTTTTCTTAATTTTTACTAATTTTTACCTATTTTTTGAGGTTAGAAAAAAATTCAGATGTGATGGCGATATTCTGACGTCAGATTCGTGATCAGCGGGCAAAAATACTACAGATCTGATATATCGCATCAAAAGTATACCCCACTTTTTTTTTTTGTGGGGCTGTGTTATTAGCAAGCAAAATACTAATGCCGATTCCTATATAAAAGAAAAAACTCTAGAAAGAGTAGAAAATTTCAGCTACCTTGGATGTTACCTAAATGAAAACTAGGACCGCTCAAGAGAAATAAAAAGCAGGATTGAAAGGGCAAGGAGTGCTTTCTTTTACATGAAGAACATATTATGCAGTCTCTCACTGAGCACTGATATCAGATTACGATTTCTATGCTGTTACGTGTTCTCAGTACTTCACTATGGAGTGGAAGCTTGGACTCTCACAGAAGACACCACAAAACGCCTAGAAGCATTTGAATACTGGTGCCATTGTGCATGTTAAGAATTTCACAGATCCATCATGAGACAAACGAAAGAGTACCACAACGTCTAAATAAAGGAAAAGGAGTCCTCAAGAATGTAAAAATAAGAAAAACCGCCTACTTCGGGCACATAATGCATAATAACATATATGAGCTTCTGCAATTGATACTACAGGGAAAAATCAAAGGAAAAAGAGGACCTGGACGAAGGAGAATTTTATGGTTGAAGAAACTGCGCCGACGGACCAGACTGTTTTCAACTGGCTTATTCAGATTGGCAGTTAATAAAGTAATATGGGCCACGATGATCGCCAACATCCACTGAGGATATGACACCAGTAGAAGAAGAAGAAGAAGAAGATAATTTTAGATTACATTGATTTTGGAAGTTAATTTTGTTACTAAAAAACCAAAAATAACTTTTTGTAAATGAATTAACTTGAACTTTTTTTCCAATATCCCTTTTACCTCTAAGCCTACTCTTTATAAATCTTGATACACTTACATTTCTTCATCCTTTATCTCCAATGTTTCAGATTTAATTAAATTAGAGTCCTCATAATATGTATCGCTGCTTGTTCTCTCACATTTCACTTCACTAAAACCAAACAAGTTATGTGTAATGTGCAACAGAACTACAAATTACATTAGATGACCATGAAACAAATGGGTAAATCACATAAACTAAAACTGAAAGTACAATTTCATTGCTTCGGGCAAAACAAAAATCTACATTTCAAACATTTGCCCATGTGAAAATGATACACTATTTACTCCTTTGATAATCGTGAATCGATATTATAATTTGCTTTGATTCTAAATACTATGAGCTGTGATACAGCATCTTAAGTTTAATTCAACAATGACAGTATGTATGTACAATTTAAAATTATATATATTTTAGAAACAACTCAAATTTCAAATATGATATGAGAAACTGACATGTGATTGTGCCTAAATATTTCAATATTGTTTTGTTTTAGAGATCACAGGTCTGTGTGTCTTTCTTTTTACAGAATTGTCCAGATTGTAAACCAATTTTTTCCTATTGTGGCAACTGACTGTTTCAAGTATCTTTATAAGTGTTGCATTATGTCTTTCAATACCTTTTTTATCAAAATATTTGATTCTCTAAAATGAAGTGTCATGACCCATGTAATAGCTTATCGATTAAACATTGTACACAACTTATATGTTATAAAAAACCTACTTATTTGAAGACACACCATAAGTACTATATGAATGATCTAGTAATACATTTTTTAAAATATATCCCATCTCTAGACATTTCCAGTGATTCTCCATCTGACCCATCAGCTTAGTTTCTTGCATATTATATTCATAAGTATTTGCTGAAACACCTACTGTAACATCTAAAGGAACATTTTCAATTTCTGGTTCAACTTTTATTAACAATTCAGCATTATTGTTATTTTCCACTACCCTGGTACAAGGTATATTTTTGCCCTCTCTTACACTTGCAACAATAGGTAGCTCTATGTTATCGAAATGTGCTGTTTGTTTTGCAGTCTCGCAAAAGTCCATTACCCCATACACCATATCCATGGACATTTCTGTTGATTTTGGTAAAATTACTTTTTCACCATAATTATTTTCCATCTTTAGAAATTTGTAGGTTAGGAAATCAGAGACGTATAGAAATGACAGCAGCAAATTTAGGCATTTTCGATTGAAATATTTTCTTAACTTAAGGGTTCAATCGCAATGAAGCCATCCGCCATCGCACCAGCAACTATAGTAAAGGACTGAGGGATTTGAGAGTGAGCATGGACAAGAGCGCAACCTAATTTTGATAGAAAACTTACATACATAATGCCTGTAATTTTCAACGACTTTGTTAGTTCCAAACTTCAGATTTTTTACATTAGTTTGAACTCGTCCATAGATGCGTTATATTAAAAACGTCGTGTGTCATCTAGCGTCTTTCTTTGTCACGATATTCAAGAGAAACAAAAATATAAATATTACCAAGAATACTCGGCGTTAGATCAGACTGGAATTCCCGGTTATGGTGTTAAACTTTCATTAGTGTCCGTTTTATATGTTGTTACAGCAATTTTTAATCATTTAATTTTTTTTATCTCAATCATAACAATTTCGTCGCTGCATAAAAGAACGTAAAAAAATGATCGAGGTAATTTAAGAAAGTAACAAATGTAGTTTTAACATATATTTTTGTCGTATGGTACTAAAGAATGGAAATAAAGAACACGCCTCCTCTTGCGCGTAGCGTAATAATAAGGGAAAACTGAAGATTCCACCCTTAAAATTATAAAGATTAGAGAAAAGTTGCAACCCTGTATTTTTAGCGAAACAGCGGCCATCTATGACCAACCTGCGTTATTCAATTAGGATTCCGAGGAAAAACACTATTCCCACAGTGCAGTCAAGGATCCCGATAATGTCTTCAGATAATGTATTATAAAACGCATTTTATTGAAGTTAGACATCAAAAAAGCTTCTGAAACTGATGGAATATAGCAGTCACAAAATGAGCAAGCGAACTAACTCCAGTTCTCTATAGACATTTTAACCTATCCTACAAAAAGGGAATATTTCCTCCCTGGTGATCCAAGGCCATGTTTGGTATGACGGATTGTTAGCTAAGTAACGCTCTTATTATGTCCGAAAGGTCTTGTTTATAACTCTCGGGTTTCCTCAGAGAGCGCTCTTTACGAGCGGCGGCTGACGGATTTCTTTATAATACCTCTACTATCAATGCCAGTGTGCCCCAAGGCTCCATACTTTCTCCTAGTATTTTTCTTATTTACATTAACGATCTGCTAGAGAGGAGCAGAAATCTAATCTACAGCTTTGCAGATGACAGTACTCCTATTTCTTTATTCACTTTGAACACTCGAACATCGGCAACTTATGCAAATATCCGCAGATAGGAGGAAGTCGCTGGACTTGACAAAGAGCTGGAAAACAATTCTATCTTGGGGTAACAGTAACCAATGCGCTCAGTGCTTTTAATTATCTCTTTATTATTTTGTATTCTAATAATTAATGTAAACTATAATAGAAACAAACAAGTTATTTCAACTGAATTTTTATTTAAATCTCAAAAAAACTTACTATACTACCAGTAGTTGAAGGATCTGAACGGCTGCAGGATATAAATTTTACTGAGTCGAAAAACTCCCATGTACTTCGGAGAGAATTAAAAACGTTTGTAAATGAAGGGAATCGAAAAGGTTGAGAAACAATTTTTATAATCATGGGGAAAGCAGGTTATTGTTGTGCCGTTGAGAATTGCAATATTCCATATAATTATTTTTGCAAATTATTTGCTCAAGTCACACTTTTTTATGCTCTAAAATTTCTAACTCAATCAGGGCGCGCTAAGACTATTATTCTAAATCATAACTAAATTTAATTATGCCTTATTTACATCACATGTAATCATCAACAGTATTATCCGTCAAAGTTTAAGTTGATTTTTTTTTTGCAGTTCCTCTGTTTTTAGTTGAAACAATGATTTCATAGAAATCTGGTATGCGATTAAAGTTGTTGGAGTTGTTGATTATTTTAATAAATCTCTATTGCTTGCTTTCACAAGACAACTTTTCACTATCTTAAATGCATTTTTGAAAAAATACAATATGCATGAAACAATATTATCATTACTAATGTACATTTTGTTTAGGCGTATTTGCTCAAGAGACGGCCTTCCAGGGAACCATGATTGGTTTAATAAAACGTTCGTATTGGTAAAGTGATTTGGTCATTAAAGCTTGAAATTTATTTTTAAACTTAGTTCGGCTGGCTATTTAAAAATCCTGACGTGATTGCTCAATTCTGACCTCGAATTCGGTTTCAGCGCCTAAAAATACATACAGGTATAGCGATCTGTTCGGTAGTGAAAAACTTTTTTTGTGTGCCTGTGTAATTCTTTTATGACTAATAAATAATCCTCCAAATTCTGGTTTTTAGAAAGATTTATTTTTGTGTAAACTAGTATTCAGTTATTTAAAACGGGTGGGAGGTGGGTGGGGGGTATTTATATTTGATAAATTATAAATAAAACATATTATTTTTTTCTAAAAGGTGTATTCTCAAGAGGCTTCTAGTTTTTAATAACTTTATCTGAATTAATTGTTTGACACACCTTTTCTAATAATAAACCTGATAAATTCAACACTGTTTAATTGCAAGTACAATTAATAGTCTGAAAGTGATTTTTTTTTCTATTTTTCTCTATAAATTACATTGCTCCTTTTTCATGCCAATCTTTCAAAAGTTTCTGTGAATATATTGTAAGGAATACAGAACCTATAACAACATATTTATTATTTTCAAATTTTAGACAGTATATTTTATTTTCTTATAAGCTGGGTTTGAAAGTTTAAATATTAAGTGTCGTGTTGAGATCACAAAACCACTGGGGAATGGGATTATTGAAATAACTGATATAAATGGATTATTGAATCAAATATGCTATTAAAATAAGAAAAATTTTAATGTGATTCCAAAGAAATTTTTTGTAATATGATGTGTGCCAGAGGGTAAAATATTCTGAAAATAAGTTCGTTAAATGGACAGTACAACTAATCAAAGTCCATTTTGATGGTAATTATGGTTACTATTAAAATTTTGAAGATTTAGTTACCTGTTATTAATATTCCTCCTATAAAGAACTTATTTCTATTGTTGTATACCTATACTATAAATTAAATATAGTTATTTTCCTTTTAAACTGTAATTGACAATACTCAGTATATATGAGTCAATCATTTCTCCTAATGAAGCTAATATGGTTAGCGAAACGCGCGTCGAGTGCAAAAATAAAGTGTTTGGTGTAGTGGTGATATATACTGAGTAGGGTCATTGTGTCAAAGATTCCACATTCCCAATATAGTTGTAATTGACAAGTCAGCTTGGTCATAATTAAGTATTGTATGTAACTATAATGAGGAAATTACTGTATTGACTCTTTGATCTAAATATTAATTCATTTTAAATAAAAGCAAGCGTTAATTACATTATCAGAAAGCAATACAGATAACAAAACACAAAAAGGTATAGAAACTCTAAGAATCATTCACATAGAAAATAGAGGTCTATACATATACGTTCATAATTCATTAATAATATTATATTAACCTTTCTCGAAGTTACACAATATAGTTTTGTAGTTTAAGAAAAAATAAGTACCAAAAAAGTAGATACAGTGTTTTTTAATTAACGAGAGATCTATCACACCAAACAACACAACACTGCTTAGAAAAAAATGCTCTTATTTTAGAAGATGTCGACATCTTAGTAATGACAATTAAAATTAAATTAATTTAGTCCTTAAAAAACATCTTTAATCACAAATTTACTTGAAAAATGATGTAAATAAAACTATAACCTCAAACAGTGACGTTTAACTTTGATAGACTTTTGAATTTTTGGATAAGGTTATTAAAAACTGAAGTTGAATATGAAGAATTCCATCAAATACCTTCCTGAGTTTTTCA
>CM032451.1:120336158-120391855 GCA_019049505.1 Pachyrhynchus sulphureomaculatus
ATGTCGAAAAATAAAAAAGGTTTACCCCAAACACATAAGTAGTTTTTATTTTTGAACGGACTTTTCAAACCAGCCTCGTATATATATAATATAGATAGCTTTGTAGACAAAGGAACAATCTTTTTTTTTACAATAAAGCTTTATTTGATTTGATTTGATCTTAATACCGTTAACGCATAGCTGATTTTAATAAATGCGGCGTGTAGCTCACAAGTATAGAAAAAATATGGGTTATCGTAAATGAAAAGTCAATCATTTATAACAAATCAAATATTTGTTATAAATATTGACCGACTTAGTTTCTTATCACTCCAGTTTTTAGTAAATTTGTCACATTTTATTTTGAACTTTGAATGAAGCAAATTCCAGTGAAATCACTCAATTTTTTCATATCTAAAAGACTTCTGCAACCGGTGCATTTCTGATTTCCAAACTAACTCTTTCAATGAAACTATACTATACTATTCTCATCAGGAATTTTAGATTGAACCATTGATTGTTGTTTGAATTTCCTGTTTTTTTTTTTATATTAGTTATTATTTATGCCCCGAAAAACGACGCAGTGGGGTTATTTTTGTATTTCTGCGCATATGGGACGAACTATTTATTGTGTGCGTGATAGTTTACATAGGAGGGCTCTTTCTGTAAATTGAGCATGACTGCTCCTTGGGAGCATCCTTAATAAATTGTCAATTAACAACGAAATATAATTTTGGTTATACTATCATCGTCTTATTTTAAACCTTCTTGTTATTTTTTTTGTTTTAGTGCTTATTCAAATTATGTTATCCGAGAAAATCAGGGAAGTTCCGCAGTTCCCGGAGATGACGACGATAAAATAATATGGGAAGAAACTATTAAAAATGATCTTGCTGATGATACGAAGTCTATACAACATTGTATTTTTAAATTTAGTCAATGTAGTTATCAAACAACAATGACAAATTGTTTCGGGCATAAATCTCCTGAAGATGACAAGTTTAAATACGCTCAAACAAAACATGAAATCAATTTAAATCCACATCAGTTAGTACATTCCAGTGAAATGAAAATATTTAAATGTGTCCATTGTAATTATGGATCAAAACTGAAAGGTAATTTAAATCAACATCTATTAGTACATAAAAATCCCAGTGAAATTAAAATGTTTAAATGTGAGCATTGTAATTATCAAGCAAAATATAAATACAGTTTAAATCAACATCTGTTAGTACATAAAAATCCCAGTGAAATCAAAATGTTTAAATGTGGACATTGTAGTTATCAAGCAAAACATAAAAGTAATTTAAAGCAACATCTACTATTACATAAAAATTCCAGTGAAGTACATAAAAATTCAAGTGAAGTCGAGATGCTGAAATGTGAGCATTGTAATTATCAAACAAAACTGAAAGGTAATTTATATCAACATCTATTAGTACATAAAAATCCCAGTGAAATTAAAATGTTTAAATGTGGGCATTGTAATTATCAAGCAAAATATAAATATAGTTTAAATCAACATCTGTTAGTACATAAAAATCCCAGTGAAATCAAAATGTTTAAATGTGGGCAGTGTAATTATCAAGCAAAACATAAAAGTAATTTAAAGCAACATCTACTATTACATAAAAATTCCAGTGAAGTACATAAAAATTCAAGTGAAGTTGAGATGCTGAAATGTGAGCATTGTAATCATCAAACAAAACTGAAAGGTAATTTAAATCAACATCTATTAGTACATAAAAATCCCAGTGAAATTAAAATGTTTAAATGTGGGCATTGTAATTATCAAGCAAAATATAAATATAGTTTAAATCTACATCTGCTAGTACATAAAAATTCCAGTGAAATCAAAATGTTTAAATGTGGACAGTGTAATTATCGAGCAAAACATAAAGGTGGTTTAAATCAACATTTATTAGTACATAAAAATTCCAGTGAAATTAAAATGTTTAAATGTGTACATTGTAATTTTCAGTCAAAACATAGAAGTAGTATAAATAAACATTTATTAGTACATAAAGATTCCAGTGAAATCAAAATGTTTGAATGTGTACGTTGTAATTTTCAGTCAAAATATAGAAGTAGTTTAAATAAACATTTATTAGCACATAAAGATTAGAGTGTGAGCAATGTACAGTCCCTGGCCAAATTATTAGACGCACTGTATTTTTTTTAGTAATTTTATGTTTCTTAAGAGTTTTTATGCAATAATGGTATATTTAAACTACAATATTATTGATTTTTATTTAAAAGAATTGTTGTAGACTACATATTTGTATTTATTTTTAACATATGGCAACACTGTGTTGACAAAGTGATACATGAACGTAAATAAGTACAAACCTGTATCAGTCGCGATCGGAATCGAGTCAGGTACGGACGTGTTTCTGTGGCTTTATGGACTGTGATTGTTTGTTTAACAGTTTTATACTACTCAGTTATTAGTTTATTTTGTATGCAGTGTTTTAAAAAAGTAATTGGACTATTTTCATTATGGGTAGAAAAGGCGATCTTTCACCACGTAAAAAAGCTGAAGTGAAGGCCCTTGTGATTGCGAAAACATTTACAAACCGAGAAATATCACGAAGATTGGAGGTTTCTGAAGCTAGTGTACGACGCATAAAAAAGAAAATTGAGTCAGGGAAGGAATTAAGCCCGAAAAAGAAAGAAAAGATGCGATAGAAAACCAATTTTCACTACACGGTCAGAGAGATGTTTGAAGAAAATTTGTGTAGAACACAGATTTGCTACCACAAAGGTAATAAAATCACAACTCCAGGATGCTAGCGTAAATGCTTCTGAGCGCACTGTTCGAAGAAAATTGAAAGAATTAGATTTTAAGGCCTGTCGCCCCTCCAGGAAGCCCAAGTTAACAGCTGCAATGAAAGCAAAGCGCCTGAAGTGGGCCAAACAATGGCAAGACAAAAATGTGGACTTCTGGAGATCGGTAAGATACAGCAATTTAATCAATAATTGATACATTATTATCATTTTCAGTTAAATAAAGCAAATAAACATGGAAGTTTATATATTTTTCCTATTTTTGACAGGTCTGCTTCAGTGACAAAAGCACATTCGAAATTTTGCAGAATAAAGCTCAGTGTGTGCGTCGTCGTCATGGAGAAAAGCTTCATCCTGATTGTGTCGTCCCGACGGTTAAACATTCCACCAAAGTGATGATTTGGTCAGTCATCAGCGGCAAGGGCACTGGACGTCTGTACGTCGTCAAAGGAATAATGAGGCAAGATCAGTACAAAGAAGTATTACAAAATCGGTTGATTCCACAGCTCAGAGAATGGTTTCCAAATGGGGAACCATTCACTTTCATGCAAGATGGAGGTCCCTGCCACACTGCTCGGTCTGTTAAAGCTTTTTTGGCAGAAAAAAATATCCCTCTGTTGGATTGGCCGGGTATGAACCCCATTGAAAATGTGTGGGAGCTGATGAAAAGAGAAGTGGCTAAAGATGTGATTACCAACAAAACCCAGCTCCTAGAAAAGATTATTCATGTGTGGAATCATCATCCTCAAATGCAGGAGACAGTACAATCTTGCATGCCGCGCAGAATTAAAGCTTTGATAGCGGCTAAAGGTGGCTCAACTAAATATTGACTTTTACTAACATTAATTTCACTTTTCTTTAAAACTTAATAAACTTATAAATTCATGCTGTTTTATTTATGCCAAATAAATAGGTAATTGATTGGATAATATAAAAATAAAAAACAAATCAATTTAATATAATAAAACGGTACAATATCACTCGGTAATTAATATTTTACATGAAATCTTGCAGTGCGTCTAATAATTTGGCCAGGGACTGTAATTACACTGCGTGACATGGTTTTGGTACCTGAAAAACTGATTGCTATTATAGTTTCCTATTAGTTATAGTATGTAAGCAGTAGATGTCTTTTATTTCTATCACGTCTTGTTTTTAAGGTACACACCGATAACCTTTTCTTAATCTACCCTCATATTGTTCAAATTAATAAATGTAATCGCTAGATAATCTATTGAGAGGATATGTTTATTTCTTGTTAGTTTCTTTGAGATTACCTGATTAAGAGTGTAATAATACAGTTTTAAAGATGAACACTGAAAAAAGTAGTCGCTGTCAGTGCAAAACTTCACCAAACAAGTTTTGTTACGTGTGTGGACAGTACATTCTCAATCTCAAGGAAAAAAAAAAACGGTCAAGTGCAAGTTGAACTTGCACAATTAGTGTTCCGTACGTAGATTGTTATTAAAATAAAAAACTTTTGTTAGGGTGGTATAAAATAATCAGTGACTTCACAAAACACACCCCAAATGAGTTTTTCAACAAAGTTTGTTTCCAATCTTTACTGAAAACTGGTGACCTTGAAATTTTGTTTTTTTTTTATATACCAAATAAATTATTAAAGGTAATGCACTCGTGATAATTTTCGTTCAATCTATACCCCCTGGAGAATATTCCAGAATTTTTTCAAAATTTTTTGATCAGTACTTTTCGAGATAAGGTAGGGGACAGCGATTTTTTAAAAGTAATACGAAGAAAAGTGTGCGCAAGTATTACATTACATATATATTTTTTACTCGTGTTTTCACAAGCTTTCATTTGACACCACACTCGATAACCTAGTAAAAAAAATTTTTTTTCATTTCCGATTTCACCCCTCAAAACGAACCCCGAACAAAATTTATGTTACGGTGGTATAAAATGATCAGTGACTTCACAAAAACACACCCCAAATGAGTTTTCAACAAAGTTTGTTTCCAATCTTTACTGAAATCTGATGACCTTGAAATTTTTGTTTTTTTATATACCATATAAATTATTAAAGGTAATAATGCACTCGTGATAATTTTCGTTCAATCTACACCCCGTGGAGAATATTCTAGAGTTTTTTTTGAAATTTTTTGATAAGTACTTTTCGAGATAAGGCCCGGGACAGCGATTTTTTCGCGAGTTTTTAAAAATAATACAAAGAAAAGTGCGCGCAAGTATAATATATATATATTTTTTTACTCGTGTTTTCACAAGCTTTCATTTGACACCACACTCGATGACCTAGTAAAAAAAATTTTTTTTCACTTCCGACTTCACCCTCCAAAACTAACCCCTTAAGTCAAAATTTAATTCTCAAAACTACATGGCTCTGATGAGGCCATCAATTCCTATATTATTACCAAATTTCACCTTTCTATGTCAAATAGTTTCGGAGAAAATCGGGTGTGACAGACAGACAGACAGACAGACACCGAAGTGATCTTATAAGTGTTCCGTACGGAACACCAAAAATATCTGAAAAACTATGTACTGCGTATTTTCTATATTTTGGACGTACTGTACAAGATAAACTCTGGATTCCGCAACTGTTTTGTGTATCATGTTATGCTACTCTCCTGTCATGGTTGAACGGAAACAAAACATCTATGCCATTTGCAGTACCGACTGTGTGGCGCGAACCTAGTAATCATTTTAAAACGATTGCTACTTCTGCATGACTGATGTAAGAGGATTTTCAAAGAAAATTAAGCATAATATCGAGTACCCTTCTGTGAATTCTGTATCAAAACCAATACCATATAGTGAAGACATGACTCCTCCTTTGCCTCCTAAGAAAAGTCAAACTGAAGAGTTAGATATACCAAGTGATGAAAATAACGAAGTTGACAACCAAGATCCAGACTTTTTACCCTCTTCAAGTGATCTATGCCAACCGCATTTAATTCAACAACGGGAATTAAATGATTTTTGATACGGGACTTGAATTTGTCTGTTAGACAAGTCGACTTACTTGGATCAAGACTACAGGAATGGCACTTGTTGGCACCAGATACAAAAATATCTGTACAGCAAAAACGAAGTAAAGAAATGGCAACTTTTTGCTCTAGTTCAGAAAACATATGTTTTTGTAATGACATTGTATCTTCGATGGGTGAGTTAGAAATTCTCTATGATACACATGAATGGCGTCTTTTTATTGATGGTTCGAAAACAAGTCTGAAGGCAGTTTTACTTCATAATGGTAATAAATATCCGTCAATATCGGTGGCTTATTCAACTGTTTTAAAAGAGACATACGAAAATATGAAATTAATATTGGATTTAATAAAATACAAAAATTTTAAGTGGAAAGTGTGCGCTGCCCTCAAAGTAATAGCTATGTTACTTGGTTTGCAAGGTGGATTTACTAAGTACTGCTTCTTTCTTTGCATGTGGGACAGTAGAGCTACTGATAAGCACTATTTGATCAAAGACTGGCCAAACGAACGGAATTTGTGTGTGGGAAGTCAAATGTAAAATACTTGCCTTTAATCAACCCCGAAGACGTCATTTTACCTCTTCTACACATAAAACTCGGCTTAATGAAGAATTTTGTGAAAGCGATGGATAAAAATGGCGAAGGATTTTTATATTTAAAATCTATTTTATTAGATTAGGTTAAGTGACGCAAAGTTGAAAGAAGGTATTTTTATTGGTCCACAAATAAGCCTATTAATGAAAAACAACAAATTTGATCAAACACTAAATGACGAAGAACTATGCGCATGGATATCATTAAAAGCCGTGATAAAAGGTTTTTTAGGAAACCATAGAGCCGAGAATCCAGAACTCTTAGTGAACGATTTGTTAAGAGCATACAAAAAGATGGGTTGCCGAATGTCATTAAAAATTCATTTCCCCGATTCCCATTTCTCTTTTTTTCCATCAAATCTTGGAGCAATGAGTGATGAACAAAGGGAACAATTTCATCAGGATGTGAAAAGGCTTGAGGAACGGTTTCAAGGTCGTTGGGGCGTAGCTATGTTGGGAGATTATTGCTGGCTTTTAAAATGAGAAGATATTTCCCAACATAAGAGAAAAAGTTAAATATTTTTAACTTTTAATGTACAATATAAACTTTTTACCATATATTTTATATTTAGTTGTGTCTAAATGTATTAATAATAAGTTTTTTTAGCAGTTTTATTCAAATTACTGGAAAATTTAATAAAGCTACGTGTGCACTGTACTTTACTCCTTAATTATTTTACTTAAAATTGTTAACTATTGTACCTAAAAAACAGTACGTGATAGACAAAAAGTACTTATGTATTCTTAATAAGTGGTGTGTATGAATAAATAAACAGGAAAAATTTAAGTGGGTACTTATTTTTTTTTTTTTAATTTGTAACGCAGTGTTATCAAACAAATTCTAAAAGCACTTTATATAAACATTTATTACTACATACTTCCGCCTGTTTATTACGTTACTACAGACCTACACAAAAAGGAACAGGTGTTGGCTGCACAGTCACTTTGTCTCTCTCGAGAGAGTTGTCAATTTTATGAGGCTAATGCTCAGTCTACCTTCTATGTCTATCGAGCCTGCTGTAAACGAAAGCGTGGCGTCGTTAAAAAGAGAAAAGAAATAATGTGTCATTCTGTCTCTCTTACTCTTTTTTGTCCTTCGTTGGCTTCGGACGAAATACAAATAACATTGTCGTACTGGGCGTACTCCAAGTAAGAGAGACAAAAGGACTCGTATTATTGCTTTCTCTTTCTACGAGCGCCACGCTTCTCGCGAGAGCTTACTTCCTCCATTCTAATATCTTTATGACGAAATCGCGGCTGTTTTTTTTCGGTGAATTTTGGGGCAAAAATTTCACAACCAACCAGTAAGTGGCGAGTGCTAGTTCATTTTATCGAGCAAAACACCAAACATTATGGGTACACGCAAAGGTCGTGATTTTTGTTTTCTTTCTGGGTTCGATAATCCTCGGTCTAGAGAAACCAGATATACCCCATATGAATATACCCGACAATCTATAGGACTTTTCTGGCGAGTCTTGTTGTTAGTGCCAATCCAATGTGGTAGTATAAAGAAAAGTAGGGGTCCCCAGTTCGACTAGTTACAGAAGAGTGTTAACAGTGGAAACTAACCCGGTTTCCTTGTTTAAGGTGTTAACTCCTTTCTATATTAATAAAAACCAGTATGGTTATGGATTTTTAGGTTCCATATTCACATAATGGTTAACAATACTGAATATAGAAAAATTAAAAGTGTGTCTGAAGTCGAGGACGTGTGAGACAACTCCAAAGGTATCAGGGACTAGGATTTATATACGAATTTTAGAATAGAAATATCATTTCAAAATAAAAATAGGAAGAAGTTGTGAAAAAAAGATTTTAAGAGGATTGTCTGAGGATATGGTCAGTTTAATGCTTGATAATTTGCTTAAAGGAACTAGGACCATTAATGTTAATAGTGATAGTTTAATAATGGAAGTAGAATTGGAGTTATCTAAACTTTTTGGGATCAAAAAAGAGACGGCACATTTTGATAATACACCATCTGTGGCATCTGGTGTAAAAGAGGATAAAAATATGCCGGATACCATGGTAACAGAAAATGGAAATAATGGTGAATTATTAATAAAAGTTGAACCAGAAATTGAAAATGTCCATTCAACAAATATTCTCAGCTATAACATACAGGAAATTAATTTATCAACTTGCATGGAAAATCCCCGGAAATGTCTGCCAGAGAGGCAACATATCTTAAAAGCAGATCATTCATACAATACTTCAAATAAGTAAGTTTTTTTATAACCTATACGTTATCTATGAGTACTTACAGTACATATTATTTAGAATTAAAATAAATTTTAATATTTATTCAGCAAATACTGTAAATTGAATGAAAATTTTATTTTAATTTTAATTCAGATGACTTACCTATCTATTTCCTTGTCTTTTATTATAATTTGCATTTTTATTGTAAATTATGTGTAACAATTTGTTTGTTTTTAGTGAAGTGAAGTGCGAGAAAACAAAAGGTGACACATTTTATGAGGAGTCAGATTTAATTGAATCTGAAACGGTGGACTTGAAAGATGAAGAAAGGTAAGTGAATTAGGAACTATAAGGGGTTAGCATAGAAATAGAAGGATTATTGGCTACAAGGTTCAAGTTGGTTCTTTTACCACATATAAATCTATTAAAAAATATGGTAAAATTTTGGTACGTGGTCTTTTCAGAAAAAGGGAGCTAGGAATAGACCTAAAATGGTCTAATTTTGAAAGATTTACTAGAACTGAGGCCATTTTTTGCTAACTTGAACTAATTTTGGTCTCCAGTCACTAATTAGCATTAAAGGGTAATGCCACTCTAGAGATTTGGAAAAAAAATCAACTTTTTTTTGCCTTAAATGATGCTTTAGGGTCTTAAAAATTAGGTACAAAGGTTTTTGTGAGGGTAAGAAGGTTATGTGTGTATTTTGTCAAGTGCGTGTAATTTTCTCGCACCGCTCTCCAAAGTCTGGGAGTCTATTTATTTATTTATTTATTGATACATTCAATTCCAACAGGCCAAGGCTCAATTACAGGAATAAAGTTTATACTAATGAGCTACATATAAAAAAAGTAGATGATAACAAGTCAAACAATAATCAGAGTATACAAATAAGAACATCGAACAGTTTGAACAATCTCCAAAGTAAAAAAAAAAAAATGAAAATAGTAATAATAAAAAAACTACAAATTTGAAATAACCTCTAAACACTGAGCAGAGAACCAAGAAGTACCGACAGCCTACTGGAATGGAAATCACCGGACTTTCCAATGACATTGCCATTCTTACACATTATATAAATAGGGCTGTGGAATAATATATTTGACCTATCCAGTCCGAGGCTAAAAATAGGTGAGTGCCTTGCCCCAAGACGTGGTACATCGAAAGATACATTGCTTAATAGGAAAGGGCAATCAATATGGTGATTTAACAGCTTATATAAGAATTTGATGGGGTGAATGTCCCTTCTCTTTGCAAGAGGCAACTCATTAAACCTTGACAAGATTAGGATGCTTCATGCTGCTTAAATAACTGTACCTTTCTAAATATTGAAGAAATCTGTTTATCTACAGAATTTAAGTTCATCTAGAATCTATCAAACATCAGTTTAGAAGGACAGTTATATGATGCAGGCATCGCTGATTAGAGGTATCTAGAAAATTTATGTAACTTTAAAACACGTTTTTCTCAAAACTACATTTTTCAAACTGGCTGGAAACATAACTTCTTCAAATTATCGCCGATATATTTGAAATTTTAACTGCACCTTTAAAATTACATTATCTAGCGAAGTACATACAAATTTTACAATTTGTTTTGAACTTTTTTTTATAAAAAAATTAATATTTTTTAATTTTTCTATGTACTTCCCGAGAAAATCTTATATAGAACTCAAAAAACTTTGCACTTTGTTCCAAGTAAAAAATTGGAGGAGAAATCTTTATAGCTGCAAAGTACTATTCAAGATATTAATGGTGACTCCTGTACACAAGAATGGTGACAGAACAAGCATTGGAAACCTATAAGTTTAACCACTTGTTTTGCAAAAATCCTTGAAAAGTGTGTAAAGGACAGATTGATTGATTTTTTTTTAAAAAAATAACATTTTATCTGAAAACCAATTTAGGTTTGTATACCACAAATGCCTTATATGAATTTACTATGTCTAAATGACAGTAAAAAATGTGTAGCTGTTTTCACTGACCTTGCCAAAGCCTTCAGTACTGTCCCCCATAATAGACTTCTGGAAGTGCTTACACAGTATGGAGTTAGGGGGCCAGTGTTGAGGTTAATTCGTAGCTATTTGACAGACAGAACTCAGATTGTTAAAATTAATAATCCCATAAGCGATAAGAGGATTATTAAAATAGAAGTACCACAGGGCACTGTCCTTGGCCCCCTTTTGTTTATTACATATATTTATGCCCTACTGAAACTGGACATGGGTGGGATGATGATTTGCTATGCTGATGACACTGTTCTGATTTTTAGAGGTGATGACTGGGATGGGGTTAGGGAGAAGGTGGTCAGTGGTTTCAGCAAGGTAAAAAATTGGTTGGAAACATATAAATTGTCTCTTAATTTGACTAAAACCAATTATATTGCATTTCCACTAACTGTTGCAAATAGGCCAAATTTCTCAAGTATTCAAATAAATAATAACAATATAATAAATGAGGTGACTAATACAAAATATCTTGGTGTTGTAACAGATCAATTTTTGAAGTGGCAGCCACACATCAACTACCTATCAATCAGATTATGAAAATTAATACACAAATTTTTATATAATAAGGAATATTTTAAATACAAAACTACTTATATATAAATCGCTGGTAGAATCTCTGATTGGTTATAGTATTTTGGTGTGAGGAGGACTGTATGAATCTGCATTGTATGGACTGAATTTAATACAGAGGTGTATATTAAAAGTAATTTATAAAAGACACAGAATATATCCTACTGCCTTTCTCTTTACACAAGAAGCATGTAATATTAGAACAATGTATCTTACAACAGTTTGCACGTTTGCACCTTTCTACATATTCTTAAAAAATGGAATAAATGTGTTAATCATACTCACAAAACACGTTCTAGAGAAAATAAAAACTTAATACTGCCCAGGAATAACAACATAAATCTAAAATGTATCAATTATTTAGGTCCGAGAAGCTACAACCTTCTGCCGAATTCGATAAGACTGGTGAAGAACAGCAAAAAATTTCGCGAGTTATGTAAAGCATATATATTTGATAACTTTCGAATTTTTGAGTCTTTGTTTGATTGAGAGCCATTGCACGTGAACCATTTATTGTAACTGTTGTATTTATATCTGTATTGTTATCTGTCACAAAAAGAAGGAAAAAAAAAATCTGATCCAAAAAGAAAGTTTTAGTAAACTCCTGGACATATCTAGGTGTTATTAATTTGTGATATTATTTTTTAAAAAACCGTCTTGAAGTGTAGCCTGCAAAATAACTGCTCCTTCATTAATAAAATTATTGTGATTGTGAAAAATGTTCTCAATTAATAAAATAATATGTATTATGTAAGTAATAAGATGCGTCTTCCTTTACTGAGTACCGGTGCCGCCATTTTGTAAAAAAATTGTTTAAAAATGTGTAAATATATTTGAAAGTATGTATAATAAAAGCATTTGAGTAAATTTTGGATTGCGTTCACTATATTTGAAAAAAAAAAAAAAAAAATCATGCTTTTTGCTTAGCTCTAGAGTGGCATTACCCTTAGGGTAGGACTTTATTTTTTTTTCGTAATTTAATGTATTTTGTAATTACTGATTATTTAGTTCAGGTTAACAAAAGTGGCCTTCCCACGATTTTTCAAAATTGTAAGCATTTTAACCCTATTTTTTTATAAAAACATCCTTTTTCTGAAAAGCCCGCGTACCGAAATTTTGCAAGAGTAAATTGTAATATTGATTCAGCATATAATGTATAATTTTCAGCTTGTCAAATATGAAAATATCGTTTTAATTTTGATTCGGATGACTTCCCTGTCTATTTCCTTGTCTTTTATTATAATTTACATTCCTATTGTAAATTAAACAGAACAATTTGTTTGTTTTTAGTGAAGTGAAGTGCGAGAAAACAAGGAGTGATACATTTTGTGAGGAGCCAGATTTAATCAAATCTGAAACAATGGATTTAAAAGATGACGAATGGTAAGTGCATTAGAAGCTACAGTTGTGTGCAAAAGTTTTGGGCCCAAAGATATATTTGTGATTAATTGAGTTATAAAAGGAGAACAGAAAAAACTAAATACACCATAAAACTACTTTAATTATACTAACAACATATACAACTCAAAAATCTTCTACTATAAATAACAATCACTTATAACAAAAATAACATTGAAGAATGCAGGCTTTCCCGATCAGTTGAATTAATGTTGGTTTCTATCGGAAGTTGAGGCTGTGTTCTCCAGGTATTACCTTCCTGACGTTTCGTTGTCACTGCGGTCAACATTTTCAAAGGTTTCTTCTTGACTGTTCACTGTCCACTGAATTCGACGGCGACATTTCCCTGTTTTTTAACGTTGTTATTTGTCGTAAGGCGGGCGTCCAAGGTTTTCTGAGATTTAGCCCTATCGTCTTTTTTATTGAAATTCCGTTTGTGTTTGTGGATTTCAATAGCCTCTCTGTCTAACCTCAAGTAGTAGTTCGATACGTTGGCTAGAACTTGAGTCTGGTCGAATAGTATTTTGTGGTTTTCCTGGGTTAACGTGTGCTCGGCTATGGCAGATTTGTCTGTATGTCCTAGTTGGCAACTCATCTTGTGTTCCGCTAGCCGTATATTAATGCTACGTTTCGTTGTACCCACATAGACTGAACCACAGCTGCATGGAACTCAATAAATGCCTGCAGGGGAAAGTGGATCTCTCTTTCTGTTTCTTGCCGAGAGTAACCGTTGTTCTGTAAGGCTGTTTTTAGATGTTCTAATTCATTTGGCAGATGTTTCGGTTGGCAGATTCGGATTGCTCGGTCTGTCAAAGTTTTTATTATCCCTCTCTTTTGTTTAGGGTGATGATTCGAGTCCTTGTTTAAATATTGTTAGTGTGTGTTGGTTTACGATATACTCTGTGACCCAATTTTCCGTTGTCTTCTCTTTCAATTAGCGTGTCTAGAAAAGCGATTTGTGTGTCTTTTTTCCTTCTCCATGGTGAATTGGGTTCTATTGTTAATTGAATTCAAGTGTCTCAAGAACTCATCCAGATCTTGTTTTCCATGGTTCCATATAACAAATGTATCATCAACATATCGGAATCAGTGAGATGGCCGCTCGCTAGCTGTTTCAAGTGCATGGTGCTCGAATTTTTCCATAAAAAATTAGCTACAACTGGACTTAGTGGGCTTCCCATCGGTCTGCCGGTAGAAGTTCTGGTTCCACTGGAAATAAGTATTGTTTAAGCAGTGCTTAAACAATGCCTTAATATCCTCTGGAAAGTGATGGTCAAGAGAGTGGGTAGAG
Organism: Pachyrhynchus sulphureomaculatus; assembly: GCA_019049505.1. Taxonomy (NCBI): domain Eukaryota; kingdom Metazoa; phylum Arthropoda; class Insecta; order Coleoptera; family Curculionidae; genus Pachyrhynchus; species Pachyrhynchus sulphureomaculatus. Next base: position 120,349,952 of record CM032451.1, read on the forward strand.
TCTCGCAAAACAGGTACCATCGTGAAAAGTGAAACCACATCAAAGCTTACCACTATTTCAAGTGGTTTTTAGTGTGATGTCTGTGATTTTTTTCAGAAAATGTGTCGTATCCTTTACGTAGGTGTCCGATTGGCCGATGAAAGGTTGCAATAGTGTTTCAAATTTTGGATGGTTGTAGCTTCTACTTTTTGGAAATTCGTTATAAATATATAATAAAAGAAGAAGAAGAAGTTTTTAGTCAATTTCCACTGGTTTATTTAAATTACGATGACGCGTTTCGCTGTCGATGCAGCTTCTTCAGATCTACATTTTACACTGTCAAGTTAGGTTTAATCTTCACAATTTTATATAATTTCTTAATTATAATATTACACCTAATTAAATTACATTGATAGTATTGGAAAACCCACGCAGATTTCGAATTAGGAGAATAAATTCAATAGTGGTGAATTGTTTAAATCTACCTGGTCGTTGAGTAACGTACCTGTAGTCCTTAATCGATTTATTTGCATTGTCTCTAAAAGGTTTAGTTTTAAACCTTTTTGTTGGGTGTGTAAAATTTTGAAATTCTTGTTAAATGTGTGATTTTCTGTTAAAAGATGATTAGCATATGCTGAATTAGACTTTCTATGGATGAAACCTTTTTCGTGTTCTGTAATTCTTTGTATAAATTTACATCCTGTTTGTCCTACGTATGTTTTAGGACATGACTCACATGTTTATTGATAAACCCCTGATTTATTGTCTTTATTGATTTGTGGTTTGTAGTTTTTGAGATATTTCCCTGTAGTATTGTTAGTCTTATAAGCTATGTTGATATTTTTTTGAATTAAAAATTCTCCCAGTTTTTTTGTTGGTTGGAAATAGGTTAAGCATTTAAATGTGGTTTTTCTGTCCTTAAAACGTGGGTATATTTCTGATATTGCCTTGTTTCTAAGTTTTTTCTTAACTATGTTATCGATTAGAGTAACCGAATAACTGTTGTTAACGGCTACTTGTTTTATGTAGTTTAATTCTTTAGTAAAATTGTCCTCTGATAAGGGAATATTAGTTAGTCTATGTATAAAGCTATGATAAGCCGCGAGTTTATGATGGTTAAGGTGGTTAGAACTATTGTGAATTATGGTATCTGTACGACAAGGTTTGTGATATATTGCAAATTCATGTTTTTTCATGGTTTTACTTATTGTTAAGTCTAAGAAGTTAATTTTCCTTTCGACTTCTTCTTCCATTGTAAAACTGATATTTCTATGTAAAGAAGATAATTCTAAGTTAGCTTCTTTCAATGTCAAAAACTTATTTCCAAGTATTCCTCCAGACAAAACAATAATTTTAATAGAGAACCTATTAACAAAAAATAAAGTAAATGAAGTTATAAAAATGGACATAATTAATTTATTAAGAACTTGCCTAAGACAAAATTATTTTTCATTTAACAATAAATTCTACAATAGTAAGGAAGGGTTAATTATGGGGAGTCCATTAAGTCCATTACTTGCTGAAATTTTCATGGACAGTATTGAAACAATAATATTTAACAACCATAATAACAATAGTAATAATTGCCTATACTGGTATCGATATGTAGACGATATAATTGTTTGCTTTACTGGTAGGGACAGACAATTAACTCACTGTTTACAGTACATTAATTGTTTACATAGAAATATCAGTTTTACAATGGAAGAAGAAGTCGAAGACCTAGACTTAACAATCAGTAAAACCATGAAAAAACATCAATTTGCAATATATCACAAACATTGTCATACAGATACCACAATTAACAATAGTTCTCACCACCCTAACCATCATAAACTCGCAGCTTATCATAGCTTTATACATAGATTGACTAATATTCCGTTATCAGAGGGCAATTTTACTAAAGACTTAAACTACATAAAACAAGTAGCCGTTAACAACGGTTATTCGGTTACTACAATACTATAGGGAAATATCTCAAAACCTACAAACACCAAATCAATAAAGACAATAAATCAGGGGTTTATCAATTAACATGTGGGTCATGTCCTAAAACATACATAGGACGAACGGGACGTACATTTATACAAAGAATTACAGAACACGAAAAAGGTTTCATCCATAGAAAGTCTAATTCAACATATGCTAATCATCTTTTAACAGAAAATCACACATTTAACAAGAATTTCAAAATTTTACACACCCAACAAAAAGGTTTAAAACTAAACCTTTTAGAGACAATGCAAATAAATCGATTAAGGACTACAGGTACGTGACTCAACGACCAGGTAGATTTAAACAATTCACCATTATTGAATTTATTCTCCTAATTCCAAATCTGTGTGTGTTTTCCAATACTATCAATGTAATTTAATTAGATGTAATATTATAATTAAGAAATTATATAAAATTGTGAAGATTAACCCTAACTTGACAGTGTAAAATGTAGATCTGAAGAAGCTGCATCGACAGCGAAACGCGGCATCGCAATTTAAATAAACCAGTGGAAATTGACTAAAAACAGTCTTTTATTATATATTTGCAATAGTGTTGTCAAATATTTTGCGATATCATATGTACGTGAGCTAATTGTACTGACTATTGGTCTTAGCGGCACGTCGTGTTTCTGGATTTTTGGTAGTCCATACAGCCGCGGAGGGAAAACAGGTAAATTCCTTTTTCATTTACTTTCCTTGCTCACAAGAAGTAAAGTATTCATCAAAAAATTATCCTCCAAAATGTTTTGCTTTTCCGCACGTCTTAGGGTCTTATATTACGAAAAACACATTTTCCTATTTTCGTCGATGTGTCTATCTGACTGTAGGCCCACATGTGTGTCGATCTGCTGGCATGATAACTCCCGAACGAAATACTAATATAATACTTGAACTATGGATAAAATCTATTGTTAGTGTTCCGTACGGAATACTTATAAGATCACTTCGGCGTCTGTCTGTCTGTCTGTCTGTCACACCCGATTTTCTCCGAAACTATTTGTCATAGAAAGTTAAAATTTGGTAATAATATAGGAATTGATGGCCTCATCAGAGCGATGTAGTTTTGAGAGTTAAATTTTGACTTAAGGAGTTAGTTTTGGGTGGTGAAATCGGAAGTGAAAAAAAAATTTTTTTACTAGGTCATCGAGTGTGGTGTCAAATGAAAGCTTGTGAAAACATGAGTAAAAAATGTATATATAATGTAATACTTGCGCGCACTTTTCTTTGTATTATTTTTAAAAAATCGTGAAAAATCGCTGTCCCGGGCTTTATCTCGAAAAGTACTTATCAAAAAATTTTGAAAAAATTCCGGAATGTTTTCCACGGGGTGTAGATTGAACGAAAATTATCACGAGTGCATTACCTTTAGTAATTTTTCTGGTATTTAAAAAAAAAACAAAAATTTCAAGGTCATCAGATTTCATCTGTAACAAAATTTTTTATTTTAAAAGCAATCAACGTACGGAACACTAATTGCGCAAGTTCAACTTGCACTTGACCGGTTATTTTTAATTGACGTCGTCTCAAAGTAAAGGGGTTAAACAAGTGAAACAGTACTTACTTTTTACTTGAGTGAGTCAAATTCAGTACTTATTTTAGATTGGAAAATTCTTGAATCTTATGATAATGTTAATCTAGCCCTCAACAGTTTCTTTGAGAAACTAGATGACATATTTAATAAGTGCATACCTAAAACTAATAATAAATTAAAAAATTATCCTACTTGGTTTAACAGGTTGACTGCCGATCTATATTTTTGAGTTTGTGGTTGACGCCGGTAAGATTTTTCCAAATATTTTTATTTTATTGTGGTAAATATGAATTAAAATGAGTCTTGGATGTGTTTTTTTTATGTGCCATTCAAAATATTAGAAAAAAAAATTTCACTCCGATCGGAGTAATCGGCATTGCAAGTGAAAATTTTTACTAGATGCCGAACACTCCGATCGGAGTGTCCAATTAAATAAGTAAAGAAATATTAAATCGAACTCATGAACTCAAAACATTTATTTCTAAATCATTTTTGTACATTTTTATGGTAATCCTCAAAGCAATTAAGGCAAAAACCTGGTTGCCCAGGGCACATTTTGCATTCATACACTGTTTGCTTTCTTATTTTATTTTTCCTGCATTCTTTGCATTCCTTTCTGCTTACCCGTTTTGTTTCTTTAGTTCCTTTTTTTTCACTAACAATTTTTTCTACTTTGCTAATGCTGTGGACATTTATTTGGCCTGGAGGAATTTGCGGCAAATTAGTAATTGGTCGTCTGGCTAGTAAATTTCTTATGACATCCAATCGGAAGTCATATAATCGTAACTGGTCAGACCGCGAATATTTATTGTACAAAAAATAGGCGTTTATCATGCTCATTTGCAGCACATGCATGAATAACTTTTTGTACCACCGAATGGTTTTTACGGCTGCAAGGATAATATGCCATCATTTGATCCTGTCTATCTATACCGGACATAAAAGCATTATATCCAATGATTGCGGAAGGTTTTTTTCAGATTCTTGATTTCTTTTTTTTTTTAAAAATGCCCATTTCGCTTCCAAATTCTGTTGAAATGTATTGAACATTGCGTTTATCGCGCCATTTTCCGACATGCACTCCATTGCAAAACATAGATTTATTCTCACCACGTTTTAAGTTTGCACTCATTACCTCTTTCGGATTATCTTTCCTCTCAGCTCTCAGCGTACCAGTGCAGTATGTATTTTGTTGAAGTAATTTCGTAGCTAAATTAACACTATTGTAAAAATTGTCTAGATAAACAGCATGTCCCACACCCAATTATTCCTCCAATAAATGTAAAACAATCTTTTCAGTATGTCCGCTTCCACCATAAACATCTGTCGCACCTTCGTAGACACGAAATTTCAAAATAAGTCCATTAGGCTCTGTCAGCATGTATAACTTCATACCATACTTATGACGCTTATTCTTGATATACTGTTTAAAATGGAGACGACTCCGATAAAGTACCATAGCTTCATCTAAAAACAACTCTCTTCCAGGATAGTAAATTTCTCCCATCTTGTTGTTAAAAAAATCTGCCACAAATCTAATCTTTCCTAGCCGATCTGCCGGATCCATATCTGGAGATGTAAAATGCAAACACCTCAAGATAAGCAAAAATCTATTCCTTGACATATATTTTCTAAAAACAGGTAGATTAAATAGCGGATCAGTTTTCCAATAATCGTTAAGACGGCTCAGGGATATTGTGCCAGTGTGAAGTAACATAACCAAAAAAATTTTTAGTTCGTCAAGAGTAAGATCTTTAAAATTAGTAATACGTGATTTTGTACTTGTTTCTGGGCGCAGCAAAACCTCGACTGCGTAAGAGTTCGTTCGTTCTACAATACTTTGTAAAAAATCATCATCAATGATCATTTCGAAAAAATCGATAGGTGCACCCTGTCCTGGAATTTGCACCAATAATTCCTGGGTTTTCTGGAACAAAATTTGTTTTAACGCACCTCTGTCGTTCCATTTTATCTCATCAAGGCTAGGAAGTGTTTGATGTGGCCGAATAGGGTCTATAAAATTCTCTTCTTCGGACTCGGAGCTTGAATTTACATCACTATCGTCTGTGTCTGGTACGTAATGTTCGTCACTACTACCTCCGCTTTCTTCCAATAGCTGCAATAATTCAGTGTCAGTTAGCTTCTTTTTCTTATCATATACCTTTTTTTCATCACTACAATGTCTTTTTTTTAATACCAGAAGGCCCAGGTTGATTGTCCATATTGTACAGCAGATTACAACCAAACCAAAAGCAAATCCGCGGAACCACTTAAGCACCTGTTAGAACTTGCGTTTTTTAAGCAACGCCACCACTAGAAACACGTTTCACATACAACGCCGATGGAATACTAAAACGTTTTCGTAAGAACGCATGTCGAACTCCGATCGGAGTGGTCGGCAGTCAACCTGTTAAGAGAAATAATAAATAAATTCAAGTATAAAGCAAAATTGAGAAAAAAATATAAAATGACCAATGATTTACTGGTATTGTTAGAATTTAAAAAAATACGAGCCGAACTGAAAAAGGATATAAGAAGTGCTCAATGTGCATACTTGATAACAGTACAGAACAATATTGGAATAAGCCCTCATTTATTTTGGTCCTTTATAAATAACAAAAAAGGGTCACTGCACATACCAAATAAAATGTTTTTCAATATAGAAGAGTTTAATGGAGGGGATGAAATATCTAATGCATTTGCTAATTACTTTGAAAGCGTCTACTCTAATGATTTAGGTAGCAGTAATGATAGTGTTGAAAGTGTCAATCATCACGGTGTTCTAATTGACAAAATTGATATAGTTAATGTTGTGGAGACATTGCGGGAGTTGAAGGACGATAGGGCAACAGGTCCAGATGGCATTTTCCCATTTAAGGGCTTTGAGGATACATTATGTTATCCGCTACTGTTTTTGTTCAATTTGAGTCTTAAAACAAAAATGTTTCCCCACCTGTGGAAAAGAACAACAATATGTCCAGTTTTTAAAAAGGGTAACAAAAACGATATGAAGAGCTATGGACCAATTGCAATACTCTCAACGGCAGCTAAAAATATTATTTATAACAGTATATCAACGTCGGGTCGTCACAGTATAAATACCTATCAGCACGGCTTTATGGAGGGTAGATCTGTCATTAGTAATTTATTAGCGGTAACGCAGGCAAAGTCAGATGTCTTAAATCGGCGCGGCCAAATGGATATTGTATATACAGACTTTGAAAAGGCATTCGATAAGGTCCCATTTGCGATATTGTTGAATAAGCTGAAGAAGGATTTTGGATTCCACGTGGATTTAATTAAGTTTTTAAAATCTTATCTTTATAATCGTGAACATATAGTAAAGATAAAGGGGTATGAGTCCAAACCTTTTGCGCCTACATCCTGGATTCCGCAGAGGTCCAACCTACGACCTCTGCTGTTTTTACTCTATATCAACGGCATCACTGGTGTAGTTTAAAATGCATCCTGACCGTTATTTGCTGACGACTTAAAACTTTATTATGAAATCAGATCGCCTACTGACTGCCGGATTTTGCAGAATGATATAGACAACGTTGCAAAATGGGCAATTGACAATAAGATTTACTTTAGTGTAAGTAAGTGTACTGTTGTTTCTTATACTAGAAAACTGAAGCCAATAAAGTTTACATATAGTATTGAGAATGTCCCACTCTTGTATGAGGATAAGATAAAGGACTTAGGGGTGATTTTTGATTCCAAATTGATGTTTAACTATCATGTAAGGTATACAGCAAGCAAAGCGAACAAAATGTATGGCTTAATTGTCAGAAGCACAAAAGATTTTAGAAGTACAAATTGCATAAAACAGCTATACATATCCTATGTTAGAAGTATATTAGAATATGCGAGTATAGTATGGTCACCCTTTTATAACTGTCACAAGCGAACAATTCAATTGAACAGAACAAAATGATGCGTTACATGCATTATAAACAAACCGGTTCATATAACTCTATGATCTCTTCTACACTGTTGCACGAACGCTATGGGATGGTAACCTCAGAGAAACGTAGAAAACAATATTGCATGCTCTACTTGTACAAAGTAGCGAATGGTCTCATTGATGACCTGGCGTTTCTGCCCAACTTATATTTCAGTGTTCCAACGTACACCATAAGAAATCATAACACTTTCTATATATCAGATGTAGCCCATAATAACCATCACCTAGGATGTCCATTGTATAATGCTTGCATGCTATACAATGGAATCCAGAATAGTGTAGATATATTTAATGATAAGTGCAGTCTTTTCAAAACTAAATTGCGTGCGTTGTTTTAAGTGTATGTAGATTATCACGTAATATTATTTAAATTAAGTTAATTTAAGTTCTAGTACTTTGTAATTGGAAAGACCTCTGTAATCAATCTGTAAAGCGTAGTAAATGAATAAATAAACTATGTGTTTGCAAGGAAAGTGCTTGGTAAATCACTTTGTCGTTTTTTTAGTATGCCTCCAATTTGTTTTGTTAGAGAAAAAGGTGAAAACAATGGGGTCGACCAAGATATAAACCTATTTGAAGAACTTAATAAAGCAGCAAATATATTATCGTCTGATGTTAAAAAAGATGAAAGTGATAATATAGATTCATTCTTAGAATCGGTAACACAAGAACAATGTTCTGCTGTAATGAAAAAAGAAAATACCGGTACCTCTATGGTAGAAGAGAAACCGGAATGCAATAATTCTGAAACTGAATCCTTTTCAGTCAGCTTATCTACTTGTAAACGAGAACCTGAGTTCATAAGTGTTTTGAACAAACTTGAAGTTGTTGAAGAAAATGGAGAGTACATTTTAGATCGTTCGTCTTCAGTTTGGGACAGTGCTAAGGACAGGTAAGTTTTAGAAATGGTTTATGATTATTGATATTTAACGATACAGCCTCGGCCAAAAGTATTAGGCACCCTACAATTTACTTCATTTCTTGTGTTTCAGGGTAAAAAATTAAATTCATATGTTTTGTAAAATCGTATATTGAGGTAAAATTATGAAATAAATTAATATTTTGTGCGTTCGCCCTTAGCTTTAATTACAGCAGCAATTCTTTGGGGCATGCTGCGTATAAGCCCAGTACATTCAGTTGTACTTATGACATCCCACTCATCCATCAAAGCGCTTTTTAGCGCTGCTTTTGATATTATGCTATACGCCCGTATCTTGCGCTTCAGAATATCCCAAAGCTGCTCGATAGGGTTTAGATCTGGAGACTGGGCCGACCAGTCCAACAAGACAATGTTATTGTCTCTAAACCAGCGCATCGTAGCCGCTGATTTGTGACAAGGTGCATTATCTTGCTGGAATTTGAAATCGTCTAAATTAGTGTCGCCAAAAATGCGCGTTAGTGAAGGCATCAGTACAGTTTCTAATACATTTATGTACTTTTGGCTGTTCATGCCGCCTTCACAAACGAACATTTCGCCGACACCTTTAGCAGCCATGCAGCCCCAGATCATAATGCTGCCTCCTCCGTGTTTTACAGTAGGTACCACGCAATCTAGATGGTATTCCTCGCCGTCACGCCGCCTTACGAATGTCACACCTGACGTTCTGAATAGCTGTAAGAATAGAAAAAATACTCAGTTAAAAAATTAGTTATTATTTTGGCTAAAATGGATTAAATCAAGAGTAATTGTATGTAGTTATTTGTTAAAATAAATCATATAAAAACTTACCTCAAAGTTGGATTCGTCGACCATACAACATTAGACCCATCCTCTTCGCTAAAAGTTGGTGCTTCAGAGCCCACTCTAAGTGTTTCTTCTTATTGGCTTCTTTCTATCTTTGCACCCTCTTAATCCAGCTTCTGGTGTTCTCCTTGCCGTTCGGGAACTAATCGGCATCCCAATCTCTTCCGACAGAGTTGCAGCGAGCTCAGATGATGTTTTTTTCGATTTTTAATAGACTCGCGGATGAGTTTTTTTTCCTGTCGCTCATTAGTCTTACGTTTTCTGCCCGTTCTCATTTTGTTGGCATGGCAGTCCGTTTCCACAAACCTTTTAATAGCACATTGCACTGCGCACCGAGAACATTTCACTAACTTGGCTATTTCTACTTGCCTTGTTCATGTACGGTTTGAATTTTAATTCGTTTTTCGATACCAAGCTCACTTTTCTTAGGCATTTAGCAAATATAAGAATGTCTAGTTCACAAATTAACCATGCACGGAAGCTTCTTAACACTACAAGTAGTAAAAAGAGTCTGATAAAACATTAAAAATATTTTTCAAAAAACCTCATTATCGCAATTTTGTGGGCCAGGTGTTTTATGAACCGGTAAAACAGATTGTCTATTGTTTAAGTTAGCTTTTGACAGCGCCGCCTATAGTATTCTTAAAACAATTAGCCTTTTTTTAAATATTTTATGAGTTTCACGTGTTTATTAGGGGTGCCTAATACTTTTGGCCAAGGCTGTATATACCAGAGGTTCCCAACTTTTTCTGAACCATCGCCCCCTTTACAAGCAAAAAAAATTCCAATAATATTTAATTATACTAAGTATTAAAATATTGTTGAATATTATCTACACCTATTTTATCTGTCTAGCTATCTATTAAGAATCACAAAGTACAAATTAATTAAAACGACCGCCAAATGTAGTAAAAAATTGTAATGTGTATTAAAAATGAACACAAAATCAATAAGAAATAAAAAAATTAATGAGATGGTTAACGCTGGTGAAGTTTTAACAGTTTGTTCATGTTAGGTTCCAATTTCGTTAACATCAGTCGCAAATTTCCACGTTCAGTGATATACAGTTCCTTTTCTTAGACAGTAAATTAGCTACTGTACTGAACTCACGCTCAGCGAAATGCGATGAAGGAAAAGCAATTAAAACATTCTACACTCTTGCCCACAATCCAGGGTAGAGAGCTGGTATTGACTTTTGAAGACAAAACTCATGGTATCCATTTGTGAATTTTACTTTTATTTCTTCGTTTGTTGTGAGTTCTACGAGTTCCTCTTCTAAATTTCTTCCTGTTTTGCAGAGACTGCTGGTAATGTAGGAATGTGGCTGTATTCACCTCTACCTAGATTTCGTTCCCCCCCCCCCACAAAAGCAGCTGTGATGTTCTTTGTTTTAATTAAATTTAACTTATCACCTTGCAATGTTAATTGACTTCATTAAATATTTTAAACAGTTCTGTCAAATAAGCGATGTCATTTTTGAATGTAATCAAGTTTTCGCGCAGTTTTTCGTCTCTGTTTTTAAAAAAGTCCAGTACTAAGTCAAATAGATTGAAAAACGATTCAGGCAAATACCTTTTGAGAGCCAATGAACTTCTGTGTGCAGCAGCAAGCGATTGTAATCTTCATCATTTTTACTACAAAGTTGGCAAAATAATCTCTCATGTAATGAATTACTTCTACTCTTATGACTGCTCTAATAATGTAATGAAGGGACGTATGCAGGCGTTCGTTCGGATTTTTTGCAACCAAAGGCTGACGATAAATAACACAATGTACAGCGAGTACATTTGGTACTTCTTGATTCAAATGCACTATAAAAATCTTATGACTCCCCATCATGGTTGGAACACCATCAGTAGCAGCTGACAAACTATGACGAATAGGAATTTCTTTCTCTTGAAAAAACTTGTTCATGATATTAAATATCGATTCTCCCTTTGTATCGGTTTTCAAATTTTTAGCAAATAATACCAGGTGTACAAGTATGAAATGCGGATTTTAGACAACAGATAGTGCACCAATGCAGTTTGTGCTATAAAGATTTGACACTGCGCCATTTTTTTGTATCATCAACAAGTGTCAGACGAGCACGAGTGATGAATTCGAAAAGTGTGTGCATAGTGTTGTGTTGTTGTGTTCAATATGTCGAAATTTATACCGAACAAAGAGCATTCGCGGACAGCATTAATTTTTTGTTTTCATTTGAAGAAAACTGCTGTCGAATCATACCGATTACTTCGAGAAGCATATGGTGAACATGCTCCATCGCAAGGTACGTGTGAACGATGCTTTCGGCGTTTCAAAAGTGGTGACTTCGATGTTGCAGACAAGGACCGCCAAAAAAATACGGAGATGTGGCATTGCAAGCATTGTTGGACCAAGATGATTCGCAAACACAAAAACAACTCGCCGAACAATTGGGCGTTAGTCAACAAGCTGTTTCCAATCGGCTACGAGAGATGGGAAATATTGAGAAGACCGGTAGATGGGTACCACATGAGTTGAACGACAGGCAAATAGAAAAGCGCAAAAACACCTGTGACATTTTGCTCGCTCGGTACAAAAGGAAGTCGTTTTTTACATCGTATAGTTATAGGGGATGAAAAGTGGATTTATTTTGAGAATCCCAACCGCAAAAAATCATGGGTAGACACAGGCACACCATCCACATCGACCTCAAGACCGAATCGCTTTGGCAGAAAGACGATGCTCTGTGTTTGGTGGGACCAGAGGGGCGTGGTCTATTATGAGCTGTTAAAACCTGGGGAAACGGTTAATACTAAACGTTACCAACAACAATTGACTGACTCGAACCGTTCGCTGCTTGAAAAAAGGCCAGATACCGAAAGAGGCAACACAAAGTCATTTTTGTTCATGACAGTACTCCATCACATAAGGCAGGGATGTCAAAGATACGGCCCCCGGGACGTATCAATAAGGCCCGCGATCGCAATGTGTCACAGAAAGAAGAATCTTGTTTTTTAGAGCTTTTAGACTTCACTCGATTCCTCTACGGAAGTTTTAAAATGCGCACACTACATTTATAAGTAATTTCAAGGGCAGCGCGTGCCTTGACAAGCGAGAGAGATAGACAGTAATGCCATCTCTTAACAACAAGCGGAAATACCCTATTATTTTTGTTGAGAACAATAGAATCTTCCACGCGCTTCGAGTCTAGACTAGAACCTTCCTTATCGATATTATAAAAGGAGTGCGTCGGCGCGACGTGAGTCAGTTGAGTGTGAGTCGAGTAATCGAAGCGATACGGTCGGAGAAGGATTTTAGTTGTACTGCGAAGTAGTGATTGTGAAGGTATTGTGCATTTGTTTGTGTCGTGCGCGTGCGATATCCATAATTGTTGTGTCGAGTTCCATAATTGTTACGATTTTGGCATAATGTCACAAAAACGTAAAGTTGATAGTGAGTGCAGAGTTTTTCAGTCTAAATGGGAAATTGCATATTTTTTCATAGAATGGAGAGGTAAACCACTGTGTTTGATTTGCAATCAAACAGTTGCTGTTTGTAAGGAGTTTAACTTGAAGAGACACTATGATACGAATCATAAATCAAAATTCGATTGTTACACTGAAAAAATAAGAATGGACACATTGTCATCTTTAAAATCTAAACTTCAAGGTCAACAATCGATGTTTACTAAAGCTAATACTGAGAGCGAAGATGCCCTGAAATCAAGTTTTATTATTGCATTAGAAATCGCGAAGAGATCAAAACCTTTCACGGATGGTGATTTTATTAAAGACTGTATGTTGAAAGTTGCCGATGTTTCATTTCCATTTCAAAAGTCAATAATTCAAAATATTTCGCTGTCAAGAAACACTGTTGCTTCAAGAATAAATGATTTATCTCAAAATTTGGTTCTTCAACTAAAGGAGAAAATTAAGGAATTTACAAACTTTTCACTGGCTGTTGACGAGAGCACTGATACTGTTGATTCAGCTCAACTTGCTGTTTTTATACGAGGTATTAACAGTAACTTTGAAATAACTGAAGAACTATTAAAGTGCGTTCCACAGCAAATGATATTTATTCTGCAATTGGGCATTTGATAGCAGAATATGAACTCGACTGGAATATACTTAGCAGCACAACTATGGATGGCGCTCCTGCCATGGCTGGCAAACATTCGGGCGTTGTAACTAAATTAAAACAGAAAACATCAGGGAATTTTGTGGGATTTCACTGTATAATTCATCAGGAATCATTGGCATCCAAACATTTAAAAATGGACCATGTCATGCAACCTATAATTAAAATAGTAAATTTTATAAGGAGCAGAGGACTAAATCACCGACAGTTCAGGCAGTTTTTACAAGATTTGGACGAAAAGTTTTCTGATGTTCCTTACTTCACCGAAGTTCGTTGGCTCAGTCGAGGAGTAGTTTTAGAAAAATTTTTTGCATTACGTGACCCTATTCATTTCATGTTAGAAAAAGGCAACCCAATTGATTATGACAATGACTGGTGGGTTGATTGTGCCTTTTTGGTAGATATGAATAAACACTTGACTGATCTGAATGTAAAGTTACAGGGTAAAAATCTGATTGTCCCTCAAATGTATTCATGTATTCAAGCCTTTGAAACAAAGTTGAGGCTGTGGGAAAATCAGGTAAAAAATCAAACTTTGGATCATTTCCCTCATTTAAAATCATTTGGCACAGTGAACCAAAAAAAATTGTATTAATATTCTCAACTTCTGCAAAATTTGATCACGGAATTCAACAATCGTTGAAGACTTTCACAAAATGAATGAAATGGAATTCCCAATTTTCAACAATCCATTCATTTTTGAAGCTTCACAGGCACCAGTTCATTTGCAAATGGAGTTGATAGATCGTCAATCGGACAGCATTTTGAAAGAAAAATTTAAAGAGATTAACGCTCTTACATTTTATACACAATATTTCAAGAGTTTGGATAACTACCCGGAATTAAAAAAGCATGCAGCACGCATTCTCTGCATGTTTGGTAGCAGCTATTTATGTGAGCAGATGTTTTCCGTCATGAAAATAAATAAGAACAAACATCGCACAAGACTTTTGAATGAACATCTCCAATCAATTCTTAAAATAACTATAACGAATATGATACCTGACATCAATGAGCTTGTCAAAAACAAGAGAAGTCAGGTATCTGGATCCTCGAGCTCAAAATAATTACCCTCTTTTATAACTTTGATATAATTTTTAACAACCGTATATTATATACTATATAATTAAATAAATAAAATGTTATAATAATTCAGTACATTTTTTTTATTTGAATCTGGCCCGCCTACACATTCTAAATTTAATATATGGCCCTCTGCAAAATTGAGTTTGACACCTCTGACATAAGGCAAAACCAGTTCGCGACATCTTGGAAGCACTCAGCTGGGAAGTTCTACCCCATACGGCTTACTCACCAGACTTGGCTCCTTCCGATTACCACTTGTTTGCATCGATGGGTCACGCACTTGCTGAGCAGCGCTTTGGTTCGTACGAAGATGTGAAAAAATGGCTCGATGAATGGTTCGTAGGAAAAGGGGAAGATTTTTACTGGCGTGGTATTCACAAATTGCCCGAAAGATGGGAAAAAAAAAAAAATGTATAATAAGCGATGGTGCAAACTTTGAATAAAGCACTTTTTAACATTCTTCCGAATTTAACATGTTTTTTTTTAGCAAAAAAATCCGCATTTCATACTTGTACACCTGGTAACTCTTTTATAAATCGAATGCCTCTAAACTGGTACCTATCGGCTAGGGGAAAAAACCCCGACAGGAAATTCTGCTCCTCCAGGTTGGGGGTTGAGGCGTCGGGCCAACCCCTCAGCACTCATGAAAAATATTCCCGGTTAAAAATCCAAGAAATGCGCCTGGGAATCACAAAGACCACTAAGGCAAAAAAAACAGATAATGAGTGTCAGCACATGGAACGTACAGGGTCTTTCTCGAAAGGTGGAAGAAATGGTTTTTAAACTAGAAAAACAGAATATAGATATAGTACATACTGAAACCAAAAAGTCAGGACAAGGTTCAGACACACTGGGACATTATGAACAAAGATAAAAGAGCACAACAAGTGTGCTGATACGTAGGAGACTAAGGAAATTTATAACATCATGGTAAGCAATAAATGAACGACTAATAAAGGTAAATCTGAACTTACCTGGGAAAAAATGCATAATCATAGGAACATATGCGTTGAATGACGACGCCCTAGTAATCCAGAAAGAGGAATACTTTGATCAACTATGAAATATCTAAAATAAGAACATCAAGAGAAGTGCTATTACTCGGTGATTTAAATGCCAGAACCAGGAAGAAATAGAAAAACAAAATAGTCGGACAATACGGAGGAGTGACAAACGATAATGGCAACCGACTAATAGATATATGTAAACAAAACGGATACTTCGAGCACAAGAGAATTCATAAATTCACGTAGTCGCAAGAAAGTAGAAATATTTAATCCGTCATAGATTATGCTATAATCCGACAGACATCACGGATGAAAATCAAAGACGTTAGAGCTCAAAGAGGAGCTACATGCGGTAGTGACCACTTCCTAATTAAAGCAGTAATTCAACCTACAATTCTAACTACAAAATGTAAAAATCAGATAGGGAATGCAGAGGGAAATGAAGATGAAATAGAAGAAATAAAATACAATATAAACAGCTTTAACCACGAAAGTAGTAAGCAGCAGTAGCATACACATATCCAAGAGAGTTTACACGCAGCAGCAATGGAAGCATTAGGAGAATACAAACCAGATAAAAGGAAAAAAAAAACCCTACCGATGGAATATAAACATCGAAACCATTATAAAAAGTAAAAGGGAAAAATACCAGAAGTCAGAAGAGCAGTAAACGAAAGGAAAAATAAAAGTTGGAAAAGAAACTGCAATAGATTAAACTCTTACATGGGAGGCAGCAGAAGTACTGAAAACTGGAGACTATTGAAGTCCTTAGGACAAAATAATAAAAAAGAAATAATATTACCTATATCACTGGAAAACTGGGACCGATACTTCTCCAGGTTACTCACGGAAAGCAGACAAGAATTCATAAGCGATAGTATGCCAAGCAATGTAATAATCACTGCGTCGCCCATAAGAATTGATAGTAAAGAGGTTAAAAATTTGTAGAAACTTAAAAAATGGCAAATCCCCCGGTTCAGGCAACATACCACCAGAATTGCTGAAGTATGGAACGGAGAAGCTATACAGATACCTTGCCGACCTATTCACTAGCTTTCTCTTGTAAAGTATAGCCGGTAATAGGAACATGTTCATGTCGTTTTTGACTAAACCATTTAAGGAGTCCTTTATCGACTTGGTCATGTATAGATTTTCTTACTTTTTTACAACTAAAATTTCTTTTATCATAGATTGATAAGATTTGTTGCCTCTTCTTCCATATGGTAGAAACCGTAGATTTAGTTAAATACTTTGTTTAGCTCCATTTTCTATTTTCCTTATAATATCGTGTTTGTCTAGGATTCCCTAGATCAAGTCGCGCGACATCGAGCACAGGGAGTGGCAAGTTCGTTATAAACGGACACAAAACATCCAAATTTGGTTCCCTTTATTCGGAAGTTGGTTATAACCGGGTTCGTTATAACCGATAAAAATTGCATTGATCTTATGGAAGTTTTTTCGTACATTATAAAATAGTTCGTTTTAACCGGAAATTCGCTATAAATGTGTTCGTTATAAGCAAACTTCACTGTACTTTGATGGAATCAACGACAAGCGATTTTTATGATGAAATAATTAACGACTTTGCGGAAAAAATCGCCGAATAGAGTTAGTGTATAAAAAATAATAAAACAAGTTCTTATATCTTTGTTTCAGGTCAATGTATCTATTTAAGAATTAAAATAAATAAACGGTTTATTTTTGTCATTTTCAGTATTTGTTTATAATTTTTATGGAAAACTCAACTTCCCTATTATCAAATGCCACCGCACGCCACTGGTGGTTATAGAGTTCGGGAAATAGTTCGTATAATGTTGATTTTTTTTGTGTTTCAAACTTGACCATCAGCACGCTGGCTTCTAGGAACCTTTTTGAATACCTGGCATTTTGAAAACAGGTTTTCTAATGTCCATTTTTTTTTTAAACGAGGTTTATAAAGGGTGATTCATTTAGAGGTACTTTTTGTGATGGGGATTTAATTGCAGATTGCGCATGCGTCGTGTCAACTGAAGTGGCATTCCTGTTCAGTAGTGTTTGACAATTCATAATGGAAAGACTTAGCCCGGCACAGCGTCTACAAATTGTTCAACTTTATTACGAAAATGGGCGTTCTACGAGGAATGTGTATCGGGCGCTTAGAGCAACTTATGGTCCACATAATCGGCCTACCGGACGCACAATTCGCTCTACCATCAATAAGTTTGAGACCCAATTTTCATTATTGGATAATGCTCGACCGAATAGACCACATCCAGCACGTAGTGAAGAAAATATAGGGGCGGTAGCGGAGAGTGTACGCGAAGACCGTGAAGTGTCGATTCGTCGCCGTTCTCAACAGCTTGGCCTGTCATATTCAACAACTTGGCGTATTTTACGTAAGGGGATCTTTCTTTAAAAGCATACTAAATTCAACTAGTGCAACAACTGAAGCCGACCGACCTTCCGAATCGTTTCCGTTTTAGTCGTTGGGCTCTTGACAAGCTTGCAGAAGATCCACTGTTTTCGAGAAAAATTTTGTTCACCGATAAGGCCCATTTTTGGCTTAATGGGTTCGTGAATAAACAAAATGCCCGTATTTGGAGTGATAAACAACCTGAAGAGGTTCAAGAGCTGCCATTAAATCCAGAAAAAACAACTGTTTGGTGTGGTTTATGGGCCGGTGGAATAATCGGTCCATATTTCTTCAAAACAGAGGCCGGCCGGAATGTTACTGTGAATGGTGACCGTTATCGCGCCATGATAACAGACTATTTGATGCCAGAAATTGAAGCCCGTGGTCTCGACGAAATTTGGTTCCAACAAGATGGCGCCACTTGCCATACAGCCCGTGAAACCATGGCTTTACTGCGAGAGCAATTCGGCGAACAGATCATTTCACGCTTTGGACCAGTGAATTGGCCGGCTAGATCATGTGACATCACACCTCTTGACTTTTTCCTTTGGGGCTATGTAAAGTCCAAAGTCTACATGGATAAGCCAGCTACAATTGAGGCATTGGAGGCCAATATTACTCGAGTCATTGGCCAAATACCACTCGAAATACTCACACGCGTCATTGAAAATTGGAACTTCAGAATGGACATTGTTAACCGTAGTCGCGGACAACATTTGAAAGAAATTATCTTTAAGAAATAATTGTAAAGAATGGTTTTTTTATATCAGAGGTGTCAAACTCAATTTTGCAGAGGGCCATATATTAAATTTAGAATGTGTAGGCGGGCCAGATTCAAATAAAGAAAATGTACTGAATTATTTAATTATATAGTATATAATATACGGCTCTAAAAAACATGATTCTTCTTTCTGTGACACATTGCGATCGCGGGCCTTATTGATACGTCCCGGGGGCCGGATGCGGCCCGCGGGCCGTACCTTTGACATCCCTGTTTTATATGATAATAAAGATTATAAAATAAAATTGTTTTTATTCTTTTTTTTTAATTTAAAAAAAAGTACCTCTAAATGAATCACCCTTTACTATCAAAATTTCAAAGAAAATTATTTTCTTAAAATGGAAAAATTGCAATTAATAAAAAAAAAAACAAATTAAATTATATAAAAACAACACTATGTTTTAAATTTCCAATATATTTAAAATGACTTGACAATTGTTTTACCATACAATGGCTTCTTCAGAAGTGAATTAGAAAGAATACTGTTTGATAATAATACAAATTATATAGTGCTTAAAACCAATCTAATTACATAAGGTTATGTTAATCATTTTATTATATTATTTACTGAGAAAGTTATTTTAAAGATGCTAATGTGTGGTACTATTTTAGAGAGCTAAAAAAGTTTTTCCGTTTGTTAATTTCAAGACATTCAAGCATATTTAATTTTTTAGATTTATTTTCTACATGTAGTATTTTGAATGCATCATTAAAATGATGGGATTCGTTTATTATATGGGTTGCGTAATGTGAATTGTTCATGTTTTTTTAAGTAACTATGTTTATGTTCTTTAAGGTCAGTTTCAAAAGGTCTACCAGTTTTTCCTATGTAGGTTTTAGTACACGATCCACAATTTAATAAATAAACTCCTGATTTTAGGGATTTATTACATTTGGTTTTGTTATTCAAAATTATATTCCCTAAGGTATTATTGGTTTAAAAGCTTTGTTCTTTTTTGTTAAGTGTTTTGAAATTGTTCTAGTTATTTTCCCTGTTTACGTGAGTGTGCTAAATTTTCCTTTTTTGTCATTAATGGTGCGAAAAATTAGAGACATTGTCTGTTTAGACGATTTTTTATTCAAGTTACTACTACATATCCATTATTAAATGCTATTTGTTTCATTATGTTTAATTCTTTGTTAAAATTAGTTTTAGTCATAGGAATATGTAACAGTCTATGTATGAAAGAGTTAAAAGCTGCCATTTTGTGAGTAAAAGAGCGGAATGAACTATTGTGTATGACTGTGTCAGTAAGTAAAGGCTTGTGGAAAATCGAGAAATCGTGTTTATTGTTTACTTTTGATGTAGATATGTCTAAGAAATTTATAGTTATTAGTCTCGAATTCTAAGGTGAATTTAATGTTAGGATGCAAACTATTTAGAAAGTTAAGGAAGATTGTTAGGAAACAGATAGACAACTAACAATCTGCTTTAACTTCCTAAATAGTTCGCATCCTACCATTAAATTCACCTAAATTAATTATTAGAGACCAATAACTCTATAAATTTCTTAGACATACGAGGCTGGTTTGAAAAGCCCGTGCAAAGTCCGAGAGATGGCACCACCGGCGCGTATCGAGGTCATGTTTAGTTAATAGCATCTCTTGAATGAACGCACACCAAGTTTCAGCCATATTGGTCTATTTCTTTGTGTTTGACATTCGTGTGAATCAAGGAAGTCGAGTGATTTTCAAGAAATGGACGAAAAAGAATTTCGTGTGGTGATTAAACATTACTTTATGAAAGGCAAAACGCCTCAGGAGACTAAAGAGAAGCTTGATAAACATTATGGTGACTCTGCACCTTCGATTAGAACAGTTTATAAGTGGTTTCAAAATTTTCGGACTGGCCATATGGGCACAAGTGAGCTGAACGTTCTGGACGGCCTGTGGAGGTTACGACTCCAGAAATCATTGATCAAATCCATGATATGGTGATGGATGACAGAAGAGTTAAGGTGCGTGAGATTGCTAGTGTTGTGGGCATCTCGACTGAACGGGTACATAATATTTTGCATAAACATTTGGACATGAGAAAGCTATCCGCAAGATGGGTGCCGCGATTGCTTACGCTTGACCAAAAACGTAATCGTGTGAAGTGTTGCAAGGATGGTTTGCAGCTGTTCCAGAAGAATCCGGAGGATTTTAAGCGTCGTTTCGTCACTATGGATGAAACATGGATACATTACTATATTCCTGAGACCAAACAACAATCTAAACAATGGGTTACCAAGGGGGAATCTGCACCAAAAAAGGCGAAAACCGTTCCTTCGGCCGGAAAGGTTATGGCGACTGTCTTTTGGGATTCGCAAGGGATAATCCTCATCGACTATCTGGAAAAGGGTAAAACTATTACAGGTGAATATTATTCATCGTTATTGGACCGTTTGAAAACCCAGCTGCAAGAAAAACGCCCGCGATTGGCCCACAAGAAAGTCCTTTTCCATCACGACAACGCACCAGCAGACACCTCAGCAGTTGTGGTCGCAAAATTAATGGAAATAGGATTCCAACTCGTTTCACATCCCCCCTATTCTCCAGACTTGGCTCCCTCGGACTACTATTTGTTCCCCAATTTGAAGAAATGGCTGGCGGGACAAAGATTTTATTCAAACGAGGAGGTGATTGCAGACACTAATGGATATTTTGCAGACTTGGACAAATCCTATTATTCGGAAGGGATCAACAAACCAGAACATCGTTGGACGAAGTGTATAAGCCTAAAAGGAGACTATGTCGAAAAATAAAAAAAGTTTACCCCAAACACACATAAGTAGTTTTTATTTTTGCACGGACTTTTCAAACCAGCCTCGTATTTATATCAAAAGTAAACAACAAACACTATTGCTCGATTTTCCACAAGCCTTCACATACTGGCACAGTCATGCACAATAGTTCATCCCACCCTTATGCTCACAAAATGGCAGCCTTTAACTCTTTGATACATAGACTGTTACATATTCCTATGACTAAAACTAATTTTAAGAAAGAATTAAACATAATCAAACAAATAGCATTTAATAATGGATATGACTCGAGCATTATAGATAATATTTTGAATAAAAAATCGTTTTTTTTTTTTTTTTTTTTTTTTAAAAAAAACGGACATTCTCTCTAAGTTTTCCCACCATTAATGACAAAAAGGGAAATTTTAGCACACTCACGTACACAGGGAAAATAACTAGAACAATTTCAAAACATTTAACAAAAAAAGAACAATAAAATAGCATTTAAAACCAATAATACCTTAGGGAATATAATTTTGAATAACAATACCAAATCTAATAAATCCCCAAAATCAGGAGTTTATTTATTAAATCGTGGATCGTGTACTAAAACCTACGTAGGACAAACTGATAGATCTTTTGAAACTCGCATTAAAGAACATAAACATAGTTACTTGAAAAACAAGAACAATTCACATTACGCAACCCATATAATAAACGAATTCCATAATTTTAATGATGCATTCAAAATACTACATGTAAAAAATAAACCTAAAAAATTAAATATGTTTGAATGTCTTGAAATTAACAAACGGAAAAACTCCAATATATTATTAAACGAACAGGTAGACTTCAACCATTCACCCTTACTTAAATCTTTATTAGTTCTCTGAAATAGTACCGCAAATTTGCATTTTTAAAATAACTTTGTCAGCAATTAATATAATAAAATGATTAACATAATCTTATGTAATTAGGATAGTTTTAAGCACTATATAACCTGTATTATTACCAAACAGTTTTCTTTCTAATTCACTTCTGAAAAAGCCATTGTATGGTGAAACAATTGTCAAATCATTTTAAATATATTGGAAATTTAAATCATAGTGTTGTTTTTATATAATTTTATTATGAATTTCCAACAAGTATCGGGTAACACAATCAAAGAAAAAATAAATAAATAAATAAATGGTAACAAAAAAAATATTGGTTAACTTTTTAGTAATTTATGTGAAAAACATCTTACCCTAATTTATTTAAAGTAATTGCATTCCGAGGTTAAAAACCCTAAGGCACTGCATGCACACATGACGGTAATAAAGAAATAGTTTTGTTTGTATTATTAATTTATACAGGGTGGTTAGTGTTATTACTACAGTTCGGATTATATGCATTTGCATATTTTCATATGCATTTGCATATTTAGACCATTCTCACCGATTATTGCATATTTTACCCAAAATCTAGTAATGATGCATATTTTCCCTATATTTACAATATTTCTCGGTATTACTAGGCAATTGAATTGCTCAGGGTATTGTTAATGTCGCCGTCTTATCGCCGGAACATTACCTGCAATAGTCTAAACATCGATTAGGTTATAGTGCCAAGGGAATACCCAAAATTACGATGGTATTTTATTCCTTTGTTTCTTGGTCGGGATATTAAGTGATAAGTAGTTAGTTTCTAAGAATATTTGTTTGAGCGTGGATCAAATAAACAATTTTCTCGAAGATATCAGTTTTAACATTATTGTTGACGCGCTTGCATCAGTGTAGTCTTTTTACAATTTTTAACGTGTTGTGTTAAAGTTTAACGTGTACCATGCCACACGCAAAAAAGTGTCTTTTCGTGGGTAGCTGATTATCCTGGAACATTTACATACGACGGAAATGTTTTATATTGCCGAGTTTACGAGAAAAATGTTTCGTGCTCAAAAAAGTTTCAAGTTGACCAGCATGTCAAGACAAGTCTTCATATCGCGGGATTGCAAAAAAAAGGCCCAACAACAACTTATAACAGCAGCAAGTAGCAATGATTCCACTTCTGTAGGCAAACAAAAATTCCACTTTAGCATGGATTTATGTGAAGCATTGCTTGCAAGTAATATTCCTCTCCAGAAACTTACGAATCCTACAGTCAAAGATTTTTTGCAAAAATATTGCTTGAATCAAAAAATACCAGACGAATCAACACTGCCTAAAAATTACATACCAACAATTTACCAACATGATCTGGAAGAAACACGTAATGAATTTAAGGTTGACATTATTTGGATTTCAGCTGATGAAACTACCGACAGTTGTGGTCGCTATATTGCGAATTTAATTGTGGGTGCATTAAGATTAGAGCCTTCTTCTTCCTATTTGGCGGCCTGCAAAGAACTTGACAAGACAAATCATTCTAAGATCGCCAGATTTGTGAATGAGGGTATTAAAAAAATATTTCCTGAATCTTCTGCAGATGAATGAGTGTTTATATTTCTCTCAGATGCTGCTCCCTATATGATCAGAGCAGCCAAAGTCCTCCAAGTATTTTATCCAAATTTAATTCATGTGACGTGCGTTGCTCACGGAGTCCATCCACTCGCTGAAAAAATACGATCCACGTTAGGAAATGTAAATAAACTGATTTCATCAGCAAAGAGTTTCTTAAGGCACCTGCTCGCAATAACGCCTATAAAGAAAAACTGCCAAATGTGCGTTTACCTCCCGAACCAGTGGTAACTCGATGGGGAACATGGATTGAAGCTGTACTATTTTACAATGAACATTTCGAGGCCATCAAAGGTGTAGTAAATGACTTCGATAGTGCAGAGGCTATGGCAGTCCAGAGGCAATCCAAGGAAGCATTTAACGATTCCGATATTTAAAAAAACATAGCTTTGATTAGCACTCACTTTTCCCACATACCTGCGGGTATTAAAAAGCTTGAAACTCGAGGTTTGGCGTTGACCGAATCAATTCAGTTAATGAATAAAATCCGTCAAATAAACTCCACATTGTCATGTATTCCCGGGTAGAGTAAAAGAAAAGTTTGAAAAACATTTTGTGCAATAACCCAGGCTTTGAACCTTTGTGTTAAATTGATAGTTTTATTAATGGGACGGGTGAACTTTTGCCAGAAACAATAAGTGCTAAGATAGCACCCAAATTCAAATACTGCCCAGTTACCTCAGTGGATGTGAAACGGTCTTTTTCCACTTATAAAAATATTTTAAGTGATCGAAGACACAATCTTACTACCCAACATTTGGAACAATACCTTATTGTTTACCTGTACAAGATTACAAATGTTAAAAAATTTAAATAATGGTTAATTAAATTTAAACATCGTCGATAACTTGTTAATTTTATGCTGATTTTGAAATA
Organism: Pachyrhynchus sulphureomaculatus; assembly: GCA_019049505.1. Taxonomy (NCBI): domain Eukaryota; kingdom Metazoa; phylum Arthropoda; class Insecta; order Coleoptera; family Curculionidae; genus Pachyrhynchus; species Pachyrhynchus sulphureomaculatus. The sequence goes on from CM032451.1 coordinate 120,374,640, forward strand.
AAAAACTAAAAATTACTACTTTTGTTATTATTTAATATTGCATATTTTGACCCTTTTCATGCATATTTTAAGCATTTTTCATGCATATTTGCATGCATATTTCAAGATTTTTATGTTAACATACATATAATCCAGTCTCTAGTTATTACTGTAATAAAAGAAAATGTTCGTTCTTGATTTGACCAATCGCATTGAAATTTCAAGAAAACTGTTTGCTCCTCAAATCCACTCGTGCAATATTCTGGTAAAAAGAGATTAACACTTTTTTTGCCTGTTTTAGCTCACCTTCAAGTTATTTTGTCGGAGAAAAACTCGAGAAAGCTTTGAAACCCACCAAGATGACGACGATCAGCATCCAAAAAGAGAAAATAATTTACAGATGTATCTATTACAGCATAAAAATTCTAACGAAGTTGACTTGCTTAAATGCGCCCATTGTGATTATCAAGCAGTGCGGAAAATCAATTTAATACGTCATCTGTTACGACATAAAAATGTGGGTGAAGTTGAAATGTTTAAATGCGCCCATTGCAGTTATCAAACAAAACGTAAAAACGATTTATATACACATTCATTACGTCATAAAAATTCCAACGAAGTTAAAATTTGTAAATGTGACCATTGTAATTATCAAACAAGACTTAAAAGCAATTTAACACGTCATCTATTACAACATAAAAATGTCAGTGAAATTAAAATGTTTAAATGCACCCATTGTGATTTTCAAACAAGATATAGAGACAGTATAAATCTGCATTTATTACAACATAAAAATTCCAATGAAATTAAAATGTTGAAATGCGCCCATTGTAATTTTCAAGCAAAATATAAAAACACTTTAAATCGGCATTTATTAAAACATGACAATTACAACGGAGTTAAAATGTTGAAATGCTCCCATTGTAATTTTCAAACAACATATAGATACCGTTTAGATCTGCATTTGTTACGACATAAAAATTCCAACGAAGTTAAAATGTTGAAATGCGCCCATTGTGATTTTCAAACAAAATATAAACAGAGTATAATTCGGCATTTATCACATCATAAAAATTCTAACGAAGTTGAAATGTTTAAATGCACCCATTGTAATTTTCAAACAAAATATAAAAACGGTATAAATCTACATTTATTACAACATAAAAATTTGAACGAAGTTCAAATATTTGAATGTACCCGTTGTAATTTTCAAACAAAATATAGAAACAGTTTAAATCAGCATTTATTAGTACATAAAAATTCCAACGAAGTTAGAATGTTTAAATGCGCCCATTGTAATTTACAAACAAAATTTAGACAGAGTTTAAGACGGCATTTATTACAACATAAAAATTCTAACGAAGATAAAGTGTTTAAGTGCGCCCATTGTAATTTTCAAGTCAAATATAAAAAACTGTTTAAGTCACCATTTATTACAACATAAAACTTCCAACGAAGTTGAAAATGTTGAAATGCGCCCATTGTAATTTTTTAAGCAAAATATAAGAACAGTTTATAAATCGGCATTTATTATACGAGGCTGGTTTGAAAAGTCCGTGCAAAAATAAAAACTACTTATGTGTTTGGGGTAAACCTTTTTTATTTTTCGACATAGTCTCCTTTTAGGCTTATACACTTCCTCCAACGATGTTCTAGTTTGTTGATCCCTTCCGAATAATAGGATTTGTCCAAGTCTGCAAAATATCCATTAGTGTCTGCAATCACCTCCTCGTTTGAATAAAATCTTTGTCCCGCCAGCCATTTCTTCAAATTGGGGAACAAATAGTAGTCCGAGGGAGCCAAGTCTGGAGAATAGGGAGGATGTAAAAACGAGTTGGAATCCTATTTCCATTAATTTTGCGACCACAACTGCTGAGGTGTGTGCTGGTGCGTTGTCGTGATGGAAAAGGACTTTCTTGTGGGCCAATCGCTGGCTTTTTTCTTGCAGCTCGGTTTTTGAAATGGTCCAATAACGATGAATAATATTCACCTGTAATAGTTTTACCCTTTTCCAGACAGTCGATGAGGATTATCCCTTGCGAATCCCAAAAGACAGTCGCCATAACCTTTCCGGCCGAAGGAACGGTCTTCGCCTTTTTTGGTGCAGATTCCCCTTGGTAACCCATTGTTTAGATTGTTGTTTGGTCTCAGGAGTATAGTAATGTATCCATGTTTCATCCACAGTGACGAAACGACGCTTAAAGTCCTCCGGATTCTTCTGGAACAGTGCAAACCATCCTTGCAACACTTCACACGATTCCGTTTTTGGTCAAGCGTGAGCAATCACGGCACCCATCTTGCGGATAGCTTTCTCATGTCTAAATGTTTATGCAAAATATTATGTACCCGTTCAGTCGAGATGCCTACAGCACTAGCAATCTCACGCACCTTAACTCTTCTGTCATCCATCACCATATCATGGATTTGATCAATGATTTCTGGAGTCGTAACCTCCACAGGCCGTCCAGAACGTTCAGCGTCACTTGTGCCCATATGGCCAGTCCGAAAATTTTGAAACCACTTATAAACTGTTCTAATCGAAGGTGCAGAGTCACCATAATGTTTCTCAAGCTTCTCTTTAGTCTCCTGAGGCGTTTTGCCTTTCATAAAGTAATGTTTAATCACCACACGAAATTCTTTTTCGTCCATTTCTTGAAAATCACTCAACTTCCTTGATTCACACGAATGCCAAACACAAAGAAATAGACCAATATGGCTGAAACTTGGTGTGCATTCATTCAAGAGATGTTACTAACTAAACATGACCTCAATACGCGCTGGTGGTGCCATCTCTCGGACTTTGTACGGATTTTTCAAACCAGCCTCGTATATATATATATATATATATATATATATATATATATATATATATATATATATATATATATATATATATATATATATATATATATATATATATATATATATCAAGGATTTTCTACAGCTGACGATGTCTTCCTTCTCTCAGCCTTTGATTCCATCCGTTTTTATCTTCCCAGTCTCCATCTTTTAGACCCCTATCCTCCATACCTTCGTCCACATCGTCTCTCCACGATCGTCTGGGTCTTCCTCTTTTTCTTCTCCCTATAGGGCTCCACTCCGTTATTTTCTTTATCCACCCATTATCTTCGCTCCGTCTTATGTGTCCATACCGTTTTAATCGTTTTTCTTCAAAGGTGTTTATTGCGTTCTCTTTGATGTTCATTCTTCTTCTTATTTCTTCATTTGTTATTCTCTCCATACGTGTCACTCCACAACATCTTCTCCAATACTCCATCTCTCCCGCGTTAATTTTAGATTTATTTCTTTTGTTGATCGTCCATGTTTCTGACCCGTATGTCATTATGCTTTGTATTATTGATTTGTATATGCGTGTTTTATTTCTTTTTGTAATGTGTTTGTCCCACAGGATCGAATTTAATTGTCTTATGCATGTCTTCGTTTGTCCTAATCTAGCTTTAATCTCTTCTTCTGATGTTGGGTTTTTGGAAATGATGGTTCCTAAATATTTAAATCTATCGGTTCCTTTGATTATTGTTTCGTTATCGACTTCTAGATTCTCCACGTTTCCCTCCTTTGTTGTTAGATATTCCGTTTTATCAAAGTTTATTGCTAATCCTGCTTTAATGTATTCTTCCTTCAGTTTTTCTTATCATATAACTGAGGTCTTTCTCATCTTGCGCTATGATTACTTGGTGGTCTGCGAAACTTAGAGTATATAAGTAATCTTCTCGTATTGGGACTCCTATTCCACTATATTTTTGCTTCCATTTTTTTTAATGTTTGTTCGAGATATATTTTGAATAGTGTTGGGGATGTAGAGCATCCTTGTAATAGGCTTTCTGGTGTTTGGAGTCTCTCCCCTTTTTATGTCCTGTTTTTATGTTCACTGTGTTGTTTTCGTAGAGAGCTTTTACTGCGTATATTAGTTCGTTGTCGATGCCTATTTCTTTCATTGCGTTCCATAATCTTTGTCTTGATACTGAGTCATAGGCCTTTCTTATGTCTATGAAAGCTATATGAACTTATCTATTTTTTGCCAGTTTTTTTTCCATTGTTTGTTTTATAGTGTATATGTGGTCTATACATGATATTCCGGCCGTAAAGCCTGCTTCGTCTTCTCCAATTTTTCCTTTTATATTTTCCTCTATGATATTTTTAATAATTTTTCCATACAAACGTCCCATACTCGATATTATGCTTAGGCCTCTATTGTTTGTGCTCACTATATGTGTAAGGCAAATATTCTGGCTATCTATCGAATAAGCATTCTTCCATCCTTTTGCCAACCCTCTTGATTCTGCGTCTTTCTGATCCATCCTAAACCAGCTGTTCTTCTCAGGTCATCTTTCCATCTTGTTGGCGGCCTTCCTTTAGATCGTTGTCACAACCAGGGCATCCATACTTGTATTCTTTTATTCCATCTCTCATCTTGTCTCATTGTGTGACTTGCTACCTGTTCTCTTACGTCTGTCACTTTGGTCTTTTGTCTTATACTTTCGTTTCTGATTTTGTCTTGTAATCTTATATTCAGCATCTGGCATTCCATTGCTATCTGTGTTTTATTCAGTTGGTCCATCATCTTATTAGTCGATGTCCATGCCGGGGCCGCGTAGGTAAGAACCGGCAGAATGCATTGATCGAATACAATCTTTCTTAGTTTCAGAGAAATTCTTGGGTTGGTTAGTATTTTTCTTTGTTTGTCAAATACTGCCCATGCCAGTCTGATTCTCCTCTGTACTTCTGACGTTTGATTTGCTTTTTCACACTTTATTATTTGCCCTAGGTAGATTCCTCTACGTATTCATGTGTTCTGTCCTCTATTCTCAAGCCTCACGAACTGTCCTCGTTTGTCAAAGCCTTTGTCTCATCTCTATTTAGCAGTAGTCCTACCCTCTCTGATTTGTGTTGTAGTTCAGTAATCATTTCCTGTAGGTCATATGTCAAATTATCTGATATTAGCACTACATCATTAGCATAAAGCGGTGATTTAACTTCTGACCATTTGCACTGATGCATGCATTGTTATTGCATGAGACGAGGGGGGAGGCGTGACGAAAATTATGTTTGAAAATTGGGTTGCAAATACTGAACGGTTGAGAAACGCTGGTCTATAACAATCAAGATGAAAGTATTTGACGATTTTTCCTATGACATGATTATAATTGAAGTAGCTTAAAACTCTACGAGGTAATTGTACGTGACTGTTAGAAAAGATGTTTGCAATGTAATTTATACTTAAGATTTATTATATATAATACGAGGGTCATCCAGAAAATAAAGATTAAGTAAGGGTGAATGGTTAAAGTCTACCTGTTTGTATAATATATATAATGTATATTGTTTATAAGAGTTTACTTTTTATACAAATAAAGCGATTTAAAAAAAAAAAGATGTTTAAATGGGCCCATTGTAATTTTCAAACAAAACTTAAAATGAATTTCAATTGACATTTATTATGACATAAAAAGACGTGTATTATTATTTTTATTATTATTTATTACAAAAAGTTCTTCTTTCTCACATTTGATCAATGTGGTTCCATGTTTGGCTGACGGGCCAAAACCAAGTCAGCACAAACGCTATTACCATTCCGTATTAAGGAATGACCTGACAATGTTACATGTTTTCAAAATCACTGACTTCTGAATGTTTCTGTGTATGTCCGTGTTGAGTCCCAATTGCACTAAATGTGGTGTGAATGTTATTGGTGTAAGGCCTGTGGCTGATATAATGAGGGGGACAATGATGACTTTTTCCTGTCTCCATAGCCTTTTTATTTCCGTTGCAAGGTCTGTGTATTTGGAAATTTTTTCTGTGTATTTCGCTTGGATGTTTGTGTCGTTGGGGACAGCTATGTCAATCAGATATGTGACTTTTCCTTTTTTGCACTGAAAAGTAATATCGGGTCTATTGGCGGAGACTGTTTTATCTGTATGGATACCGATATCCCAGTAGAGCTTGTAATCTTCATTTTCAAGTATGGATGTTGGCGTGTATTTGTAGTAGGGATCTGTGTTTTCTATGAGTCTGTATGTTGTGGCTAGTGCTTGGTGAACTACTTTGGTAGCTGAATCATGCCTGGCTGTGTACTCCGTTCCGGCCAATATTTTACATCCGCTCGTTATGTGTTCGATCGTTTCTTTCTGCTGGTGGCATTTCCTACATCTGTCCTCTGCAATAGTCGGGTCTTTGATGATATGCTTTTGGTAGCTTCTGGTTAATATGACTTTATCCTGGATGGCAAGTAAGAAGCCTTCAGTCTCAGGGAATAGCTGCCCATCCCGTAACCAGGTGTATGATTGTTTTTTATTTACGTGGTCTTGTTCTATGTGGTATCTGTGTTTTCCGTGGAGTGTTTTCTCTGACCACGTTTTCATCTTTTCCTGTTGTAATTGGGCGTGACTGTGTGTGTCTGCTGAGTGGTCTGCCCGGGCTAAGTCGAGAGGTGTGTAGTTTTTGTCTGCTTTCACTGTCGCTGTGTGGAGGCTGGTTTGCTTGCTGTGAAAGAATTTCCTAAGTGTTTGTATTTGTTTTGTGTGTAATGATCTGATGTCTATAATTCCTCTTCCTCCTGCCTTCCTCTCGATGGTAAGTCTTTCTTTGCATGCGTTGGGGTGTAATTTCCTGTATTTGGTGAATTGAGATCGTATAAGGATGTGAATATTTTCTATGTCTGTTTGTGACCATTTGATGATACCAAATGAATATGTTAGTATAGGTATAGCGAACGTGTTGATGGCTTTAGTGAGATTCTTAGAGTTGAGTTTTGTTTGCAAGAGTTTCGTCAGTCTGTTTTTGAATTCGGTTCTGAGCTCTGTTTTGATGTGAGTGTGGTTGAGTTTGGTGCTTTGTTGGAAGCCTAGATATTTGTATGTTTCTTTATCGAACATGTTATCGAGCGTTTCATTGTTGATGGTTTCTGTCTCATGGTGGTGCTTCCATTGGCCTTTGTTGATGTGGAGCACTTTGCATTTACTTATACCAAATTCCATATTGACATCTAAGGTGAATATTTCTGTGATTTTGAGGAGTTCTTTCAGCTGTGTTTGTGTGGCAGCGTAGAGTTTTATGTCGTCCATATATAGGAGGTGGTTTATTTTATGTTGATTCTCTTTTTGGTGTCTGATATTGAAGCCATGCTCTGTTCTGTTTAGTATATTTGAGAGTGGATTGAGACAGAGGCAAAACCATAGAGCACTGAGCGAGTCTCCCTGAAATATACCCCGTCTGATGTACAGCTCTTCTGTTTGGATCCGTTCGGTTTGTGTTTCTAGGCGTATTTTGGTTTTCCATGTTTTCATACTTATTATTATTATTATTATTATTAAAAGTATCACTACATCTTGTCAAGGATTAGTTGTTAGATCATATTGTTGTCAGACTCATACTACGATAGGATATTTAAACCTTTGCAGATGGCAGTGTGCTTAATTCTTCATTCACTTTAAGCGGTCGGATATCGGCTACTCACGCATATATCTCCAGACAACAGGAAGTCGGTCAATTTAACAAAGACCTGGAAGAAATTCTATCTTGAGGTGTCGGTAGCCAAGTAGAATTTAAGGTTACAAAAACCCAAAAACACCCACCTCTTACGTACAATATAGGATTTCCAGGAACTCGCACAGAATTAATATGTTTTTATATAACGCACGCGCAGTTCGCGCGAAGTTCCGAGCTAGGGTGCGAGAGAGAAACGAACGTCTATACTCTACTAACGGCGACGCACTTCTCTCTTAGTCTAGCTATATAGAAATATTACATATATGGATGTAATTCGCTTAATTCCTCCAAGAGCGATACATGCTATTAAGACACGTCGCGCTAATACTTCACATCCATATGAGGTTCAGCTTGTCACTCCTCGTACAACCCTATTCAAGCAGTGTTTTATATGGAGAACTTCATCCATTTGGAATGATTTGTGCAGGGCTGTGTTTCCCCATCCAGTACAATTTACAGCGATTCAAGACCAACGTGAATCGCTTTTTCTGCACACGCGTCGCTCTTGTAACTCTATGGATTTCCCTACAGCACCTGTCCTATGCCCATGCCCAAGAACCCTATGCAACCATTTTCACCATTACACTAAACCCTCGTTGTCGACTTAATTCCGGTTTGGTACTTAGTAAAGAGGACTATAAGGAATGGATTCTGCGGTTCCTACGAGTTTTTTTGTAAACCAAGCTGTTTTTCATGTAAATTACCTTGGTATGAGGAAAACTGAGAACTTGCTTCGGTGGAGGAAGACTGGACTAATGGAACCTTCCCAAAAAGATGTCTCGTCTGGTACACAGATGGATCTAAACAGAAAGAAAATATCGGAACAGATGTGTATCACCCACAGACACCGGCAAAACTATCAATGTCCTTGGGCAGTAATGTCTTGTTTTTCAAGCGGAAATCTATCCCATACTCATTGCTCATGTATGGGAGATGGTATACTGAAACATAACGCGGAAAACCGAATACATTTATTCCGACAGTAGAGCCGCCCTGTTGTCTAGAGACAAAGTAGAGTGAGCTCTGAGTTGGTAAGCGAGTGTAAAAACTTCTGACCGATTTGATGAACAGAAATAACCTTCGTATCTGGGTATGTGGCCAGACGGGTGTCGGGGGTAATGAGGTAGATGAACGACATACTCTTAAAAATCGTAAATGCTGTAGGCATTTAAGCCAACTGGGAGAGATATCTATTTAATATCTAAGAATCATTGTACAAAGGTTTGAAAATTGATTTCAAGAGTTACTTTAGCCACATATACGATAAAAAGATTTGGACAAGAAACATTGCGAGTTATCATACCCGGTAACTCAAAAAGGATCAAAATCGGCAAACACCAAATCAAGAATACAAGAACATATATTAGAAAGTGATTTATAGAGTGTTACTAAGCTGAAGCATTATTTTTATCTAGTCGTAGTACACATTAACTAAAACTTAAACGACCGGTTATTGTTTGCTGTAAGCATATCGGCACTACGAAATCATTGCTGTATTTGATAGGCAAAACTCGGATTAATTCTAAATACGACCTTACAATATAACGTTGTCTCCTATTACATTTCTACTTTATCAGACTTATGTTGATACAAAAGCATAAAGTGAAGTGAACTGGGAATAAAAGTAGGGTTAATAAATGACAGAAATAATAACCACGTTCTTAACATTTCTTCTGAAGATTGTTAATCGGTTTGCGGTTAAAACATAACAAATCTTAGATGAACAGAAGTAAGCGAACAAAAATATATTTTAATGCTATTGATAATTAGTTTAGGTACTTCTAATACGCCCTAAAATTTTCTTAGAGCGACTCCAAAATTGCCTAATATCTTCAAACATCAAATTTCGGACGGCGAAATCCATAAAGACATTAGAATAGAGGAGGTAAAATATAGACCTTGCCATAGGCATGAAAGATAGACTGAGCTTTCTCTATTCCGCTATGAAATAAATACGGACGCAAAATTGTAAGAGAGATAAAGCGAATTAACGGGTACTTTCACCTGGTTGTTATGTTATTACAGGCCTACAGAAAAGGGACAGGTATTGGCCGCACTATTGCTTTGTCTCTCTCTAGAGAGTGGTCAATTTTGTGAGGCTAATGCTCAGTCCACTTTCTATGTCTATGGAGCCTGCTATAAACGAAAGCGTGGCGTCGGTAAAAAGAGAAAGAAATAATATGAGTTCTATTTCTCTTACTCTTCTTTGTCATTCGTTGGCTCCGGACAAAATACGAATAACATTATCGCACTGGGCATACTCCAGACAAAATGACTCGTATTATTTCTTTCTCTTTCTACGAGCGCCACGCTTCTCGCGAGAACTTATCTCCTCTATTCTAATATCTCTATGGCGAAATCGCGGCTGTATTTTCGGTGAATTTTGGGGCAAAAATTTCACAACCTAGTCGGAGAATTCGAGGGGAAAACCATGTGCAGTAAGTGGAGAGTGCTAGTTCATTTTATCGAGCAAAACACCAAACATTATGGGTACACGCAAAGGTCGAGATTTTTGGTTTCTTTTTGGGTTCAATAATCCTCGGTCTGACGAACCAGATATATCCCCATTTGGATATACCCATCAATCTATAGGATTTTTCTGGCGAGTCTTGTTGCTAGTGCCAATCCAATGGGCAGTATAAAGAAAAGTAGGGGCTCCCAGTTCGACTATTTACAGAAGAGTGTTAAGAGTGCAAATTAACCCGATTTCCTTGTCTAAGGTATTAACTCTGCTCTATATTAATAAAAACCAGTATGATTATGGATTTTAGATTCCATGTTCATATAATGGTTAACAATACTGAATATAGAAAAATTAAAAGTATATCTGAAGTCGAGGACGTGTAAGACAACCCCAAAGGTATCAGGGACTAGGATTTATATACGAATTTTAGAACAGAAATATCATTTCAAAATAAAAACAGGAAGAAGTTGTGGTGAAAAAGAGATTTTAACAAGATTTTCCGAGGATATGGTCAGTTTAATGCTTGATAATTTGCTTAAAGGAACTAGGACCATTAATGTTAATAGTGATAGTTTAATAATGGAAGTAGGATTGGAGTTATCTAAACTTTTTGAGATTAAAAAAGAGACGGCACATTTTGATAATACAGTATCTATGGCATCTGGTGTAAAAGAGGATAAAAATATGCCGGATACCATGGTAACAGAAAATGGAAATAATGGCGAATTATTATTAAAAGTTGAACCAGAAATTGAAAATGGCCCTTTAGATGTTCCAACAAATATTCTCGACTATAACATACAAGAAATTAATTTATCAACTCGCATGGAATGTCCCTCGAAATGTCTACCAGAGAGGCAACATATCTTAAAAGTAGATCATTCATATAATACTTATGCTGTATCTTCAAATAAGTAAGTTTTTTTTTATAACCTATAAGTTATCTATGAGTACTTACAGAGTATCATGGGTTACTTGTTTCACAATTCATATTATTTAGAATTAAAGTAAATTATAATATTGATTCAGCAAATACTGTAAATTGAATGAAAATTCAGTTTTAATTTTGATTCAGATGACTTACCTGTCTATTTCCTTGTCTCTTATTATAATTTGCGTTTTTATTGTAAATTATACGTAACAATTTGTTTGTTTTTAGTGAAGTGAAGTGTGAGAAAACAAAAGGTGATACATTTTATGAAGACTCAGATTTAATTGAATCTGAAACGGTGGACTTGAAAGATGAAGAAAGGTAAGTGAATTAGGAACTATAAGGAGTTGGCATAGAATTAGAAGGATTATTGGCTACAAGGTTCAAGTTGGTTCATTTACCATGTAAAAACCTATTAAAAAAGGTAGTAAAATTTTGGTACGCTGTCTTTTCAGAGAAAAGGAGGTTTTTTTTGGCATAGGCCTAAAATTTTGAAAGATTTACTAGAATGGAGGCTGTTTTTGCTAACCTGAACTAATTTTGGTCTCCAGTCACTAATTAGCATTAAAGGGTAATGCCACTCTAGACATTTGAAAAAAGATCAACTAAATGATGCTTTAGGGACTTAAAAATAAGGTACAGAGGTTTTTGTGGAGGTAAGAAGGTTATAAGTGTATATTTTATCAAGTGCTTGTAATTTTCTCACAGCGCTCTCCAAACTCTCTGAGAGTCTTTATGCTTCACGCTGCTTAAATGAGTATACCTTTCTAAATTTTGAAGAAATCTATTTATCTACAGAATTTAAGTTCATCTAGAATCTATCAAATATCAATTTAGAAGGACAATTATATGACACAGGCATCACAGATTAGAGGTATCTAGAAAATTTATATAAGTTTAAAACACATTTTTCTCAAAAGTACATTTTTCAAACTGGCTGGAATATAACTTCTTCAAATTATCGCCGATTTATTTGAAATTTTAACTGCACCTTCAAAATTACATTATCTAGTGAAGTACATACAGATTTTATTATTTGTTTTCAATTTTTTTTTTTTTTAAATCAATATTTTTTTATTTTTCTATGTACTCCCCGAGAAAATCTTATATAGAACTCAAAAAACTTTGCACTTTGTTCCAAGTAAAATATTGGAGAAGAAATCTTTCCAGCCGCAAAGTACTATTTATAAGTGCCATTATAAGTGGCATAGTGCCATTTGAATTCAAGATATCAATGGTGACCCCTGTACACAAGAATGGTGATAGAACAAGCATTGGAAACCTATAAATTTAATCACTCGTTTTGCAAAAATCCTTAAAAAGTGTGTAAAGGATAGATTGATTGATTTAAAAAAAAAAAAAAAAAAACATTTTATCTGAAAACCAAATTAGGTTCGTGCAGGGTAGTAGTACCACAAATGCCTTATATGAATTTACTATGCAAATATCAGGCTGTCTAAATGACAGTAAAAAATGTATAGCTGTTTTCATTGTTCTTTCCAAAGCCTTCGATACTGTCCCCCATGATAAACTTCTGAAAGTGCTTGCACAGTATGGAGTTAGGGGGCCAGTGTTGAGGTTAATTCATAGCTATTTGACAGACAGAACTTAGGTTGTTAAAATTAATAATTCCATAAGCGATAAGAGGATTATTAAAACAGGAGTACCACAGGGCACTGTCCTTGGCCCCCTTTTGTTTATTACATATATTAATGCCCTACTGAAACTAGACATGGGTGGGTTGATGATTTGCTATGCTGACGACACTGTTCTGATTTTTAGAGGTGATGACTGGGATGGGGTTAGGGGGAAGGAAACATATAAATTATCTCTTAATTTGACTAAAACCAATTATATTGCATGTCCATTAACTGTTGCAAGTAGGCCAAATTTCTCAAGTATTCAAATAAATAATAACATAATAAATGAGGTGACTAATACAAAATATCTTGGTGTCGTAACAGATCAATTTCTGAAGTGGCAGCCACACATCGACTACCCATCAATCAAATTATGAAAATTAATACACATATTTTATATAAGGAATATTTTAAATAAAAAAACTACTTATACTTATGTATAAATCGCTGGTGGCAGCTCTGATTGGTTATGGTATTTTGGTGTGGGGAGGGCTGTATGAATCTGCATTGTCTGTACTGAATGTAGTACTGAGATGTATATTAAAAATAATTTATAAAAGACACAGAATATATCCTACTGCCTTTCTCTTTACACAAGAAGCGTGTAATATTAGAACAATGTATCTTACAACAGCTACAGTCCCTGGCCAAATTATTAGACGCACTGTATTTTTTTTAGTAATTTTATGTTTCTTAAGAGTTTTTATGCAATAATGGTATATTAAAACTACAATATTATTGATTTTTATTTAAAAGAATTGTTGTAGACTACATATTTGTATTTATTTTTAACATAAGGCAACACTGTGTTGACAAAGTGATACATGAACGTAAATAAGTACAAACCTGTATCAGTCGCGATCGGAATCGAGTCAGGTACGGACGTGTTTCTGTAGCTTTATGGACTGTGATTGTTTGTTTAACAGTTTTATACTACTCAGCTATTAGTTTATTTTGTATGCAGTGTTTTAAAAAAGTAATTGGACTATTTTCATTATGGGTAGAAAAGGCGATCTTTCACCACGTAAAAAAAGCTGAAGTGAAGGCCCTTGTGATTGCGAAAACATTTACAAACCGAGAAATATCACGAAGATTGGAGGTTTCTGAAGCTAGTGTACGACGCATAAAAAAGAAAATTGAGTCAGGGAAGGAATTAAGCCCGAAAAGAAAGAAAAGATGCGGTAGAAAACCAATTTTCACTCCACGGTCAGAGAGATGTTTGAAGAAAATTTGTGTAGAAAACAGATTTGCTACCACAAAGGTAATAAAATCAGAACTCCAGGATGCTAGCGTAAATGCTTCTGAGCGCACTGTTCGAAGAAAATTGAAAGAATTAGATTTTAAGGCCGGTCGCCCCGCCAGGAAGCCCAAGCTGCAATGAAAGCAAAGCGCCTGAGTGGGCCAAACAATGGCAAGACAAAGATGTGAACTTCTGGAGATCGGTAAGATACAGCAATTTAATCAATAATTGATACATTGTTATCATTTTCAGTTAAATAAAGCAAATAAACATGGAAGTTTATATATTTTTCCTATTTTTGACAGGTCTGCTTCAGTGACGAAAGCACATTCGAAATTTTGCAGAATAAAGCTCAGTATGTGCGTCGTCGTCATGGAGAAAAGTTTCATCCTGATTGTGTCGTCCCGACGGTTAAACATCCCACCAAAGTGATGATTTGGTCAGTCATCAGCGGCAAGGGCACTAGACGTCTGTACGTCGTCAAAGGAATAATGAGGCATGATCTTGATCAGTACAAAGAAGTATTACAAAATCGGTTGATTCCGCAGCTCAGAGAATGGTTTCCAAATGGGGAACCATTCACTTTCATGCAAGATGGAGCTCCCTGCCACACTGCTCGGTCTGTTAAAGCTTTTTTGGCAGAAAAAAATATCCCTCTGTTGGATTGGCCGGGTAATAGCCCAATTGAAATGTGTGGGCGCTGATGAAAAGAGAAGTGGCTAAAGATGTGATTACCAACAAAACCCAGCTCCTAGAAAAGATTATTCATGTGTGGAATCATCATCCTCAAATGCGGAAGACAGTACAATCTTGCATTGATAGCATGCCGCGCAGAATTAAAGCTTTGATAGCGGCTAAAGGTGGCTCAACTAAATATTGACTTTTACTAACATTAATTTCACTTTTCTTTAAAACTTAATAAACTTATGCTTTTCTAAATTAATGCTGTTTTATTTATGTCAAATAAATAGGTAATTGATTGGATAATATAAAAATAAAAAAACAAATCAATTTAAAATAATAAAACGGTACAATATCACTCGGTAATTAATATTTTACATGAAATCTTGCAGTGCGTCTAATAATTTGGCCAGGGACTGTACAACCTTCTGCCGATTTCGATAAGACTAGTGAAAAACAGCAAAAAATTTCACGAATTATATTAAGTTTTTGAGTTTTTGTTTGATTGAAAGCCATTGCACATGAACCATGTGATGTATCTGTTGTATTTATATCTGTATTGTTATCTGTCACAAAAAGAAGGAAAAAAAAATCTGATCTAGAAAGAAAATTATTAGTAAATTCCTAGACACATACAGGTGCCCTGGCACCTAGGTGTCATTAATTTGTGATATTATTTTTTAAAAACCGCCTTGAAGTCTAGCCTGCAAAATAACTGCTTCTTCATTAAGAAAATTATTGTGATATTTTAGTCACCGTCATTGTAAATAGTTTTTAATGGTTAAAATTGTTCATTGTTCATGTTAGACTTAATGTTTGTGAAAAATGTTCTCAATTAATAAAATAATATGTATTATGTAAGTAATATGCTGCGTCTTCCTGGTGCCGCCATTTTGTAAAAAAATTGTTTAAAAAATGTGTAAATGTATAGCCCGTCCCAAAATATAAGATCATGATTTTTGCCGTTTTAAGTGGGCAATATAAAAATTCTGGCCTTTTGTTTATGATAGGTTGCAGAGATGGACTTAAGAATTTTATTCATGAATGCAAATAAATAAACCGTTTAAACCGTAATAAAGTGTTTTTGGAGATGTTTATTTATAGATGCATGTAAAAACAAATGGATAAGAAGTACAAATATACAGTTTTAATGAATGGGGTTTACAAGAGGGGACTTATTGTATAAATAAAAACATATTTTAAATTAAGCCTAATTCGGTTTCACTATCACTGTCATCAGCTGAGATATTTATCAGTGGTTTTATATTATTATCATAAATATATGTATCTTCAAGTATAACAACGTGCTGAATGGAATTCTTCCAGCTTTTCACAAGGTATATCATTTATAACTTTTTTTTACTAATTCGACCACTGACACGTTTAAAGTAGGAGAAACATTTTGTGTTCTTATTTTTTGATTTTAAGGAATATATGTTAGAAAATGTCATTTTCTAACATATATTCCTGTATTTTCGATTTGGGGTTGGCTGCATTAGGAACCTTATTTAGTAAGCGACTATAGTAACTTGCAGGCTGGTTTGAAAAGTCCGTGCAAAAATAAAAACTACTTATGTGTTTGGGTAAAACCTTTTTTATTTTTCGACATAGTCTCCTTTTAGGCTTATACACTTCGTCCAACGATGTTCTAGTTTGTTGATCCCTTCCGAATAATAGGATTTGTCCAAGTCTGCAAAATATCCATTAGTGTCTGCAATCACCTCCTCGTTTGAATAAAAATCTTTGTCCCGCCAGCCATTTCTTCATATTGGGGAACAAATAGTAGTCCGAGGGAGCCAAGTCTGGAGAATAGGGGGGGATGTGAAACGAGTTGGAATCCTATTTCCATTAATTTTGCGACCACAACTGCTGAGGTGTGTGCTGGTGCGTTGTCGTGATGGAAAAGGACTTTCTTGTGGCCAATCGCGGGCGTTTTTCTTGCAGCTCGGTTTTCAAAGGGTCCAATAACGATGAATAATATTCACCTGTAATAGTTTTAAATGACCCTTTTCCAGATAGTCGATGAGAATTATCCCTTGCGAATCCCAAAAGACAGTCGCCATAACCTTTCCGGCCGAAGGAACAGTCTTCGCCTTTTTTCCTGCAGATTCCCCCTTGGTAACCCATTGTTTAGATTGTTGTTTGGTCTCAGGAGTATAGTAATGTATCCATGTTTCATCCACAGTGACGAAACGACGCTTAAAGTCCTCCGGATTCTTCTGGAACAGCTGCAAACCATCCTTGCAACACTTCACACGATTCCGTTTTTGGTCAAGCGTGAGCAATCGCGGCACCCATCTTGCGAATAGCTTTCTCATATCCAAGTGTTTATGCAAAATATTATGTACCCATTCAGTCAAGATGCCCACAGCACTAGCAATCTCACGCACCTTAACTCTTCTGTCATCCATCCATATCATGGATTTGATCAATGATTTCTGGAGTCGTAACCTCCACAGGCCGTCCAGAACGTTCAGCGTCACTTGTCACCACTTATAAACGGTTCTAATCGAAGGTGCAGAGTCACCGTAATGTTTATCAAGCTTCTCTTTAGTCTCCTGAGGCGTTTTGCCTTTCATAAAGTAATGTTTTAATCACCACACGAAATTCTTTTTCGTCCATTTCTTGAAAATCACTCGACTTCCTTGATTCACACGAATGCCAAACACAAAGAAATAGACCAATATGGCTGAAATTTGGTGTGCGTTCATTCAAGAGATGCCACTAATTAAACATGACCTCGATACGCGCCGGTGGTGCCATCTCTCGGACTTT
>CM032451.1:120391955-120456955 GCA_019049505.1 Pachyrhynchus sulphureomaculatus
TTTTAATTTTTAATTTATTTTAAAATTTCGGTGATTTCATGTGTATTGCGAAGCATTAAAGACCAAAAATAGAAATTTCTTAGCAGTTAGCGACATGCAGTTTGAACAGGATTATACAAAGAGGCATTCTTTAACATGTTTTGTAGCAGAGAATGTGCGAGGAAGCCCGGTTCTTGTACAAAAATATTTTAGTTATTAATTTATTTTAAAATTTCGGTGATTTTATGTGTATTGCGAAGCCATTACGATCAAAAATAAAATTCCTTAGCAGGTAGCGACATGCAGTTTGAACAGGGTTATACAAAAAGACATTCTTTAACATGTTTTGTAGCAGAGAATGTGCGAGGAAGCCTGGTTCTTGTATAAAAATATTTTAATTATTAATTTATTTTAAAATTTCGGTGATTTTATGTGTATTGCGAAGCCTTAAAGACCAAAAATAAAATTCCTTAGCAGGTAGCGACATGCAGTTTGAACAGGGTTATACAAAAAGACATTCTTTAACATGTTTTGTAGCAGAGATTGTGCGAGGAAGCCTGGTTCTTGCATAAAAATATTTTAATTTTTAATTTGTTTTAAAATTTCGGTGATTTCATGTGTATTGCGAAGCCTTAAAGACCAAAAATAAAATTCCGTAGCAGTTAGCGACATGCAGTTTGAACAGGGTTATACAAAAAGACATTCTTTAACATGTGTTGTAGCAGAGAATGTGCGAGGAAGCCTGGTTCTTGTATAAAAATATTTTAATTATTAATTTATTTTAAAATTTCGCTGATTTCATGTGTATTGCGAAGCCTTAAAGACCAAAAATAAAATTCCTTAGCAGTTAGCGACATGCAGTTTGAACAGGGTTATACAAAAAGACATTCTTTAACATGTGTTGTAGCAGAGAATGTGCGAGGAAGCCTGGTTCTTGTATAAAAATATTTTGATTATTAATTTATTTTAAAATTTCGGTGATTTCATGTGTATTGCGAAGCCTTAAAGACCAAAAATAAAATTCCTTAGCAGGTAGCGACATGCAGTTTGAACAGGGTTATACAAAAAGACATTCTTTAACATGTTCCTTAGCAGTAGTAGTAGAACAAACGTGGTTCTGGGACACCTCGATGGCCACTTTTTAACCCGACCTTGACCACAAGCCGAAGAAGTGAATTCAGGAGTTTCAGTCGTTTGGCTGAAATCTTCTGGAAGTTGTGTCAAAGAAGGTCGTTCTTGGTCCGCATAAGTGAATTAGTTACGTTTTATTTGACCTTTGACGTTTCTACCTGAAAATCCGAAGAAGGGTCGTCAATGACGTCACACGTCCAGTGGTTGTTGATCAGTGCCCTTTTGGCACATTTGACCTTGAGTATAGTAGAGGTAGAATCTGTGTAATTAGGTGTAAGATAGGTGTAAATAGGTGTTAGATGTGTTAAGAGCCGAAGAAGTCTTCAATGACGTCACAGTCCAGTGGATGTTGATCAGGCCTTTTTGTCACTTTTGACCTTGAGTATTCTTGATATTGGTATATGTGTGTGTGTTAAATATTGTGTATTAAATAAAATAAGTTAAAAAAAGTAATGTCTGTAGTAGGATTAGAACCTTCATATGTTGTGTGGAGAACTGCAAAACTGGGTCTTAACCTACTTAGCCAAATAGGATTCGTAATAGAGAATGCAATAATTGGGATGACATAAAAAAGGATTGGTGAATAATATGTGAAAAGTGTGCAAGAAGAGTTGAAATTCGTACAAGAAGTGGTCGTCAATGACGTAATATGTCCAGTAGATGTGGAAACAGGATATCTTAACTTCATTAAAACTTTAATAAACTTCTGTTAGAGGAGAAGTTGCATTAAGCTGTTATTGGTCTCTTTGTACGAAAGTAGGCGTAACCTGATAAGAAAGGTGTTATTTTGATAGGTTGAATGTGTATGTAGTGTAAAAGGAAGATAAGAAAAATGTTGTTGGTTGGTTGACTAGGTAAAATGGCTTCCATAAGGCATGTATTTGATTGGTTTGTAGTGTATAGGTGTGATAAGAAACTTGTAATTGGTTGGTTGACTAGGTAAAATGGCTTCCATAAGGCATGTATTTGATTGGTTTGTAGTGTATAGGTGTGATAAGAAACTTGTAATTGGCTGGTTGATTAGATAGAATGTGTGTTGATAGCACTTGTTTGTTATTTTGAATAGTAAAAGCTATGGTGTAAAAGTGTATGAAAAAGTAATATATTAGTTGGAAATTGTGTTGAAAAAGGCTTTATTAGGTAGTATATTTGATGTAAAATTTGTTAAATGTTCCCCTATAATGTTGTTTGGCGTCTAAAAGTCGGTATAAAAGCTTGAAAATGTAAACAAATGGCGCAGTAAGTCTGTAAAAATGTGTGAGATAAGGCAAAATGTAAACAAAATGTATGAATAATGTGTGATTCATGGTAATTTTTGTAAGTAAAATTGAGTAAACAAGTGAGTCGTTAGGTCATCAAAGTAGATAAGAAAGGTCAAAAATAGTTGATAAGAGATGAGTGAATGTATGCGAGAATGTAAGAAATAGCAAAAACTTGTATTAATAGGAAAATTCCATGCAAATAATTGAAAGAGCAAGAAATTTATTTGGTTGTGGGAAAGTTAAATGTAAAGGCAAAAGTTGTTGTTTGTCCTCAAGTTATGATATGAAATGAGCTTAATCTAGTTGGGGCTCGTTGAAATTTTGTGTGAATTCGTTGGAGATTTTGTTACATGAAAGAAAAAGTAACACACATATTTGTCAAGAATAGTAAAATAATGAGCTTAAATGAGTTTATTTGGAGTTTGTCGGAATGTTTTTTGAATTAGTTTTGTCTTGTAATAATAGTAAAATTTTAAATGAGTCAAACTTTTTACCGTATGTGTGGGAACGTTGTAAAAGTTGTTGTTTGTTTTTCACAAAGAGTTAGTTTTGTTGAGCGCTTAGTTTGGTTTCGTTGGATTGTAATAAAAGTAAAATAGGGCCTAGCCTAGCCTGTACTCGTTGTTATTATTATGAGAGGAGAATAAAACACAAGTATGAGCACACAGATTTAATAAATATATTAATACCAATGAACAAAAACAAAAGAGCCTCGTCTAATTTAATTAAAAATCTTTACAACTATTCTTATATACCTTAAAAAGGAGAAAATTTGAAAAACTACTTACTAAAATACTTAAAAGTACAAAAATCTATAAAACAATAAAACTAACTAAAATGATGTAAATAATATTTTGCCTGGTACGAAATGATATAAAAAACCATTTGTATTAAATGAGAGTTCAGTAAAAACAGATAAGAAGTAGATTTGAATACATTGATTCCAATAAATTTACTCTACTAAAAAGCAAACAGGAAAAATTGAAAACTATGAATTGTTATTGACTTATTTAAATACTTAAAATACAAAATCTCTATAAAACAATAAAACTAATTAAAATCTTAAGATGTAAGTAATATGTTGCCTGGTACGAACTGATACCAACAAAAACCAGTTGTTAAAATGAGAGAGAGTTCAACAAATTTGATAAGAAAGATCAAATATTTGTCGATAAGAGGATGTAAAATGTATTGGATAAAATATAAATTGCAATGTTATGCTTTACTAATAACTATATATATTTGATTAGAAATATTAAATAAATGCGAGAGAGTTCAACAAAAACAGATAAGAAAGGTTAAAATTAGTTGATAAGAAGTAGATTCGAATACATTGAGAATGCAAAATAATTGAAAGACCAATAAATTTACGATATTTCGTTGTAGTTAAATGTAAACACGTAAAGGTTGTTTTGTTTGTTTTAAAGTTACTATCACTACTTAGTAATTCTGATATTTGTATAAATCAAAATTTGTTTCCAAAAGAACAAAGATTTGACTAATAATAAACTAAGATATTTGTCTACTAAAAAGCAAAGTGGTTTAAATTATTGACTTACTTAAATACTTAAAAAATACAAAATCTCTATATAAAATTAACTAAAATCTTACTACACTACTATTAAAATTATTATAGTACATCAATCATCCTGGTGGGAACGTTTACGTATAGTGGAGGCTGCCATCTTCAGTTTAGCTGAATACGGACCGCTCATTCCTGCTATTACATTAATTCGATTGGTATATCGAAGACATTTGCGGCCCATATGATGTAGCGTGTCCCTGAGCCATTCATATTGTTCCTTACCCATGATCAGATTTTCGTGTAATGGTCTGACCAATGCACAAGGCTTGTTTTTATAATAAGTTTGCATAACTAAAGGTTGTAAACAATTTTTACACTTTGTTTTACTTAAATGAGTTAACATCAGGGACCAGCTCTTCATTTGTACCATTTCAGCACTCCAACAAAATTTTAACGTTGCACCACTTCGTGAACATTTTATTACTACACTATATAATGTACTTTGAGAACTTGTCATCGTGTATGATTTGACAATTAATTAGATCTTAACTGAAAATATTTTTAAAATTTCCAAAGAGATTTTAATGACACTAAAATTGTAAATGACTCGACATAAGACTTGTGTGTGTTTATATATTAAATACAAATCATCCGATATACATTTTTTAGAAATATATACTAATTACACAAGTTTATCAGTATAAATGCAATTTAATTTGGAAAATTACCACTTAACTAAATAATGATGTATGGAGTCGACTAGTCGCTAAAAATCTCAAAAATAACAAAAACAAATGGATTAATTTAGTTTATAAAATGATAAGAGATAAATGTCGAAAACATGTTTATAATAACAAATATCTGGTGATTGGAAAATTTGGTATGACTTAATTAGCGCTATTACTTAAAAACAAACTGCAATATATAAAAATAATAATAACAAAATCTGGTGATTGGAAAAACAGTAAAAGTATCAGAGAAGTCAATTTTATATTAGTTTTATAAATATATATTTAGATGGCAATTTATCATTTATTTAACATTGTATTAAAATTTATTTTTTAAAACAGCTCGATAGATTTACAACTAGTTTAGATAATTGTTCAATTAACTTATTATTCTTATTATGATTGCAATAAATACTACATTGTATGCATTTGTTTGATGTCGACAACGCTGACAATTCTTCATTGACACGTCCTAGTACCATA
Source organism: Pachyrhynchus sulphureomaculatus (assembly GCA_019049505.1). Classification (NCBI taxonomy): domain Eukaryota; kingdom Metazoa; phylum Arthropoda; class Insecta; order Coleoptera; family Curculionidae; genus Pachyrhynchus; species Pachyrhynchus sulphureomaculatus. The sequence continues at coordinate 120,397,064 of CM032451.1, forward strand.
CGAATGTGGAAACATTCACATGTATCGGGTCCTTCTCGAACTCCAGGATGTGACTATACACATGATACGTAATGTGTTTCTAAATTATTCGTAACTTGTTTGTGATCGATAAAAGGGGTTAAATATTCTCGATAAGATATTAGTCGAATCCTTGTTTCACAACAACATGATAATTTCTTGACAAAATCATCAATTTTTCTACAAGTTTTATATACTAAATCATCTTGACTGAATAAATTAATTTTTACAAATAAGCTGAAATCTTTGACAATTTAATAAATGTGTTATATTGAGATGCTTCTATGATCAACTGAGAAGGGATAGGTATATTTAAATTGATATGTTGTGTCCGGTGTTAGTAGTAGTAGTCAGTATTTGATAAACATAAAATCAAATAAACAATGAGTGAAGATCGTCAACGAGAACAAGTGTATGTAGTAACAAAAAGAAATGGACTTTGGATTAATCGTAATGCTGTCGAATTAACACCTGGTAAATTGTTAAGTGGAGTCGGTTTATATCAAAATGGAGGATGTATAGCATGTGGTGTTCGTGATAACGATCTGTTTTCAGGGGGACAACAAGGAATGTATTCGAAATGTCAGGATATCTGGAAGACTGGTACACATGATCTTATAGATAAACATGTACAATCAATAATTCGAAGACCGATTGGTGAACGAGAATACCAACAACAACAACGAGAACAAAGAGGCAACCATTAGAAACTCCTTGTTAATTCTTATTACCTTTTATTTATTTTTTAAGTAATAGATATATGTATATTTGTCTTAATAAAGTCCTTATATCCTTAAATATTTAATGTTTTGTTTTTCTAGTATAATAATAAAAAACACACAGGTTTGAATTTAAAATATTTATTAAGCTCGCTCTTTCAATAATTTTTCTACAAATTATTCAGTTAACATTGTTTTTTACGAAAAATTCCAAAGTTTATTATGGGATGAATATTGATAGCCATGTCAATAGTGTCATACAATTTGTAGTACTACATTGAACTTTAGCATTGTAGGTTAGATTATGATCTAAACAGGAAGGTTTTGTCGGTTTAAATGTTGGCATGTTCCATACATTTAAAGTATCTATATCAATCATCTTGAAATTGGGATTAGTATGCAAATTAGTAGTAGAAGCAGCAATGTTGTCTTGAACGAATCGAAAAACATGTTTTTTCCTTTTACATACAATACATCAATATTGTCCAGTACTCTATCTAAAATTTCTCCAACTTGATTGTAATTTACATAGCCGGAAGAATATCGTAATCCATGTTCCTTTTCAGCCTTACAAACAGCTCTTTTATTGAGTCGAGATAATTGAGCAAAGGGTATTTTTGGTTTCAATACATAATGACTTGTCTGTAAAACATTTGATGTCGTAATTTCTTTAGCATGGAATTCTTCCACATACACATCATGATTATCATCATCGGCAGCAAATAAAAAGTTAAATCCCTGAATATCGAGAACAGCCAACCTCATCGTGTCACAGTTACTTTACAACTAATACAACTTTTACAAAGCACACATACATATATAATATGACTTTGTCTCTCCACAAAACACAAGTCAGAATTGACTCACTATAGAGAAAAATGAATTTGTTTACCTGAATTGATTTCAATCTTACTCTTGTTTTTTAATAGTATTTGTAGTGAATAGAATAAGGTCTCTAGAGATTTTAATGTTAAAATATTAAACAAAAGTTTTATACGAGAGAAATATTTATTTTCTTCTTAAAAAAACATTTATATTAAAAAATATCTAAAATCTAAACTATAATATCTGATATCCTTACATCCTCCCAACTTAAATATTCATTATCATCATCCACATTCATTTCACTCTCTGATTGTTCAATCATCTCTTCCTCTTCCTCCTCATCCTTTGTCTCCTTTAACCATCTTTGTTTTAAGATACTCAGAGGGATTTCTTCATCATTTTCATCATCATCATTTTCATCATCATCATTTTCAACTTGAACAGTTTGTTGTAATTTTTCTTTTAATATGTTTAAAGGTAAATTTTCTTCTTCCTCTTCAACAATTTCCATTTCCCTTAATTCCAATAGTCTTAGTAACTCTATATTTCGTTTAATAACGTTGTTTGCATAATCTTCTTCTTCTTCATTAAAGACATTATTAAGTATTATTTTATCAAGTAAATATTAGACGAATGAATTTTGTATTGATATTAATACTTCTATACACCTATTATATAGGGGATTTAATCACATCATGCACAGTCGTCATGAGAGTCAATTAGTCTATCAAAAATTCCAAAAGATAAGCAAACTAGTGGAGTCGTTTTGTCTGTAAAAATGTTGTCTGATAAGGTTTTAAGTAAACAACATATTATTAATAATTTATTGCTCAAACTAGTCACATAAATTTTCCAAATATCAAATGACGTGATTTATTTTTTTCCTGTATTTACTATATAAGCATTAAAATTCTTACTCAGAGTCAAATTATATCTCTGTGTGTCGTTGTAAAAAACAAAAATGGTTTTATACATATTTGAAACTGAAAATGTAAAGGTTCTTTCTACCAATATGTTATATATTATTGAAAAATTTATTCAAGTGAGTATTTTGTTTTTTATTATATATTCTGGTGTTGGAGTGAATTTTACAACAAAGAATTTTCTTAACATTACCCAATATACATCTCTCATAAGAAAGATATATATTTTAAAATGAAAAGGACATACTAAAAATTCTGTTTGTATTGTTTTATTACAACATGTGTGTATGTATTTATTTCAGACGTGGTGCTCAACACATTTGTATGCAAAATGAGCAAGTTTATGTGTATGTGAATGAAGAGATTCCACAAACTAAAATAGAGGACATTACATGGATGATACCTGCTACATATTTGAAAGTTGAAGCCTCGAATGAAGAAGAGGAAACAACATTTAAAGAAGCAATAGAAAAATATCCTAAAGTAAAAGATTATACATTAAATAATCTATATATCTTATAAACAAATATATTGAAAAAACAAAAAACATTTACTTTGTTCTAATTGATATTTCCTTTTATATAGTTAGATATAGGATACATATGAAAACAATTATTTAGTTATTCATCTGATATTGGTTAGATCTCTTAGGAGATTTTTATGTAGATACTGAAAATGAATTAGGTAGTAGGTGTAAAATAATTTGGAATTGATTCGTTATATCAAAAAGAGTGAATAATGTGTGTTTAGTAGAAAACGAGATAGAAATCGATAAAGAATGGATTCATCATCACCGTCATCGTCATCAACAAGTTGGAAATGTCCTTCATGTCAAAGTAAAATAACATATTTGGATCATAAATCTTATAATCAGAATACTTATTGTTCCAATTGTACTCGATATTACAAAAAAGCTTCATGGCAAACTGTATGTAGTCTAGGCTATATACCAAAAGATACAAAAGAACAAATTGGAAAATGAAACCAAGAATCAATTTACTAACTTAATGTCAAATAATCAATATAGATCTGTAAGAGACCGAAATGAATCATCATAAAATGTAATAGATGTGTTTTATTTATTTCTACTATTTAGTAAACTTAATAAAAAACATGTTATTACTTAAACATATCGTCTATTTTATAACTAAATACAATGTTAAATACACAAGTATTAACTAATTACATACTAAGAAATTTTTAGCCTAGTTTATTCTTCGATAAGATACCAAATAGTCGTGCGTTCGCATTTATAACAACAATCTCGTAATCTGAGTCGAGGTCGAAGTTGTGTAACAGAATTGTTACGTCTAATGATTAAATTTACTTGAGCTATATGTGGTTGAAAAGGTATACTTTTTCGATTCTCTCCAACAACCACTACATAAATAAGTAAAGTTCATGATAGCAGCAGTTGTTGTTATTTCTATGATTATTTCCAAGATACTGATTTGTTAAATTATTCCTCCAGAAGATATACGAGCACATTGATTACAATAAATCCGTATTCGAGTTCGAGTTCTTTGATGATTTGCATATGGAACCCTGGAATCTCCAACAACTACTACATAAATAAGTAAAAAAATTCCATGCAGACGAGTTCAAGAGTGTAATATTATGTTGTTTCTATTACAAATAAAGATAAATTGTATTACTATGCAATGAGTAGTTCAAATGCACCAATATGATTTATGTGTGGTCTTTTTAACTTTCTCCTCCTCCTCCTTCTCGCAATTTTCTATTATTTTTTCTACATGTAGACAATCGAATAATATATTTGTCTTTCGATTCCAAAAGTACTTCTTCTCGTTCTAAACAGTCTTTTAGATTTACGAAAATTTTCGTTTCATCTTTCCTCTGTTGTTTTAAATCCTTTTGACATTTGGACAAATCGTTATCTAACTGATAGATTTCACGAGTCAGATCGGTCAAATTACTTTTAAAATTTTCAATTTCCTCCTTTAAATCGGCAATTACGATATATGCTACTTTGCTTTTTTCTTGACAAATTTGCAATGTTTCCGTTAGATTGGTTCTCAATAAATACAAATCCGATTCCAATTTGATATTTTCCTTGAGCGGAGCAATATGTTTCGTATAATTTAACGACATTGTTAAATTCACAGCCAGGTATTCGTATTCTAGAATTTTTCCCATACAAATATCATTAACAGCTTGTTCATTATCGTATAAATCCATATAATTGTTCAATGATTTAATACATTCCTGATACAAGTTTAAACTGGTATTATAAAGTGAATGATAATCCTCTAATAAATATTCGTAATTTTGATTACAATAATTATTAACATCATCATCGTAGTTGTTTGTACTTTGAACAACAATAACGAGAACAAACAATAGATAGAACGTTGTTTTGGTTCACATTATGAGCGAATGATTTAAAATGAACCAAAAATTTATTTAGCGTCTGTTTTATAGAGATCGTTTTCCTCCCGAAAAGACTAATCTTGTTGTTTGAAATATGGAAAATGTAACCTTTAACTGTTTAAAATGTGGATGTAAAGTTAACAAAACTATAAATAGTTACTATCGAGATCGAGTTAGAATACGCAAATATTGTACATATTGTTTAATTAATTATGTATATAGGAAAAATAGCCTAATTTCTATGATTCTATCAATTACGACGAAGACGGAGTAGTAGGGAGAGATAAGGATACTTGTAGAAAACATTTATACACATCATATCAGTCATTCAAAATGCCAGTTATTGTATGAGTAAAATTTCCTCAATGTAAAGGTGAAAGTGAAATACGAAATCAAAAATGTTTGTCGTGTGTAGTCAAAGATCGTAGCAAAACGAGAGCTGGAGCAAAACATGTACCTGCTGAATTTCTTTCCTTTGGCAAAGAAGAACGAGGAATCGAGAGAGAGAGAAATGCTGCTGCAAGACAAGGAAACAGATAAATATCCTGTTGATCATATATAAAAACATACATCAACAATACAATCATATTATTTGTATACTTGCTATTGACACATACATATATTATAAAATAATGGCTTGTCTAAGAGCTTGGTGGAATGAAATATCCAATTTTCCCGATTTACCAGCGAAATTTATCATTTATTTTCAAGATTTTGTCAATTGGAATATCATATCACGAAAACAACATTTAGACGAATATCTAACACGAACTTGTATCAATAAAGTCAATTGGCAACTCGTTTCCCAATATCAGCAATTAAACGAACGATTTATGGAGGAATTTGCCGGAATGTTGGATTGGAATGCAATTAGTATCCATCAAAACTTGACTGAAGATTTTATCCGTCGACATAGAGAACAAGTTAATTGGACATTTATTCAAAAATTTCAACGAGGAATCAGTCCCGCCTTTTTACACGAAATGAAACCCTACATTGATCAACTTGAAAATTGTTGTTAAATCATTATAGTTTTCTCGTTTATACTTAATAAAACCTTTTTGTAACAGTACAAGTTGTTTTTGTTATTTTTAACTACATACTGCTAATACTTTTATCATTGCATAAAACACGAGTTATGTTAATTATATTGTACATTCAATGTTTTTGAATTTATTCCTTATCTGCTAAATTTTTACCTTCTTATCTGTTTTGAACTCTCTCATAAATTTTTATTGAATCTTGTTGTTATAAAAAGATTTAATAAATACAAGCACGACAGTTGTTTGCGCTTTCCTCTCTCACAACATATATATTTTGTTTGTTTTGTGTGTGTGTAATTACTTAATCAGGTGAGTTTAACAGGTTTTATACAAACCATATCATATCTAATTTGAATTGTTGTTGAATCTACCATGCCTACAACATCATCATCATCTAATCTAATAATTGATATGGATACAATAATTCCTACTACTAGTACTACTACTACTACTACTACTACTACTAAGGAAAAATTTCCACTAGTTAAAAATATATTTTTGGATGGTCTTACACATATGGGACTACTCAAATTTCTCAAGAGATATTCAAATGTACACCTCTATAATGATGTTAAACATGAAAATAAATCATTAAAGACTTTTAGACAGAACCTGCACACATTAACAATTGTGAATAAAATGCAACAACCACAAAATGAAAAATCTCTATTTGAACGTTCACCACTATCTCAATTATATTTTCCTTTAATATTTGACTCGATTGAAAATTTTGATGAAAAGAATATCATTGCCTGTCTAAAGGAAATTCCCACAGAAATATTTGAACAATTTCCATCGGTAATTGTTATTCCTAATAAGTACAATCTTAAGGACATTATTTGGAAAATTATGCAACTACAAGAGATAGATTTAAGTTCAACCATAAAGTATGTGAAGACTCAATTTAAATTTTTCACCTTATTGTCCAAATACAACCTTTTCAACCAATAGGTCTTTTTACCCCATTATTCACAAATGTATGATAAAGCTTACTTTTCCGACTTGTATGTACGTATAGAAAGAACAATTCAAATAATTAATGACGATGATGACGATAATTCGAAAATAATTATTCCGGGAAATAATTCTTGTTGGAAAGCATACAAATCAGATGCAGGATTCGATCTTTGTATTAAACACGATACGTTTTGTCCCGCAGGGAAAGCACAAAGATTGAACTGATTGAAAAAGTAAATATTCCTATAGGATTCTATGGACAAATTGTCGCAAGATCCTCTACGAATGCTATAGGAACTATACGAACAGGTATCGTAGATGCAACCTATAACGGACCTCTAATTATTTATTTTATATCGGATGAAAATATCTTATTGGAAAAGTATAGAAAAATTGCTCAATTACTTATATGTCCTTTGGTAAATGCATCGATCGAAAGAATCTAAAGAGGAGTTTTATCAGAAAATCCAACAATTTTGGTTCTTCGGGAAAATATAAGATTCCCGCTGCTGCGTTGGGTGGACGACAATATTGTGCACAACCGCAAACAAATATTGACATTGCAGAATTTAATCAATGTTTTAAAAATTTAGTCTATTCAGATTCTTCCGATTCTGAATAAATTATTTACCTATATATTTGTTGTTGTACCTCTAAGAGTCTTTTTTTTACCTATTGTAGTACAAAATTAGATTTATCTATTATTAGTTTTTAATCTATTAGTATCTAAAGTTTAACCTAGGAATAATTTGGTTATAAAATAAAACAATGTTTATAAGGTTTTTTGGATTTTATTAAAGACTACATCATTTCCAGACAAAAAACTTTTTCACAGGAAGCCTCGCAATTTCATCCCATACTTTTTGTGTCGGTTCCTTCTCCAAACAAACATGAATACGTCTCCTTTGCCTTTTTATTTCCAACAAAATATCTCTGAAAATAAATATATTGCGAGTAAGATGATCTATAAATTTTACTATTCATACTCACTTGAATAACTCTTGGAGTAATACTATATTTGTCGATAAGGAATTCAAATCTTCAGATTCAAATATTAAAAAGATCATATTTTTTACACTAACTAGAAACGAATCTTTACACAACAAACAAAAGGTTCTTTTTCTCGAAAAAATGCTACTTTGATCAGACTTTCCTCTTCTGCTTTTTTATAAAAATTGAAAATGGTATAATTTTCTCTTGAACAATTCTTGAGAATCAATATCAACTTGCCTTTCTTCTTCTCTAATTGTAATTGACTCGACATAAGACTTGTGTATGTTTTATATATTAAATACAGGCTATTAATCATCCGATACGCATTTAATTTTTTAGAAATATATATTTATATTATTAGTTTTTAAGATTTATCTATTAGTATATATTCATAAGTTTAAGCTAGTAATCTGTTAATTTGGTTATCAAATAAAACAATGTTTATAAGATTTTTGTATTTATTTAAGAGACTACATAAGAATTTCATCATAAAAAACAAATTTTAAAGGTAACTTGTAAAATTCCTCCCATTTTTCTCGTGTCGGTTCCTCCTCCAAACACACATGAATCGTGTTCTGTCCTCTTCTTATTTCAAACAAAATATCTCTGAAAATCAATAATAATATGTTAGACAAGAAACAAGTAAAATTTTAGAAAGGTGAATAGTATACTCACTTGAAGAACTCTTTTAATAACACATACAACATGTCTAATGACATATCCTCATCTATTAAGTCGACTGCGAAAAAGATCATTTCGTTCAAACTAAATAGAATCTTTACACAACAAACAAAAATTGTAATTGACTCTACATAAGACTTGTGTATGTTTATATATTAACTACAGGCTATTAATCATCCGATACGCATTTGATTTATTTAGAAATATATACTCAAAACAGTTTAATTTGGAAAATTTTATCTAATAAACTTGCATCATGCAAAATTTCCAGTCTATTTGTTATTAAAAACATGTTTTTTCGAGATTTATCTCGTAGCTATTAATCGCATTTGATTTATTTAAAAATATACTAATTACACATGTTTATCAGTATAAATGCAACAAAACAGTTTAATTTGGAATATTTTATCTAATAAACTTGCATCATGCAAAATTTTTGTTATTAAAAACATGTTTTTCAATATTTATCTCGTAGCTATTAATCGCATTTGATGTATTTAAAAATATATACTAATTACACATGTTTATCAGTATAAATGCAACAAAACAGTTTAATTTGGAATATTTTATCTAATAAACTTGCATCATGCAAAATTTTTGTTATTAAAAACATGTTTTTCAATATTTATCTCGTTATACTAATTAACTTGTTTTTTTTTTGCAATAAATCAAAACTAATTAAGTAAAACAAATCTATAAAGTTTAAAACATAAATAGAACGATTTATTTAATATAGTTGTCAGTTCAAACGTTTAACTTGAACAAAAAATATCAGTAGTAATTCAATATGATTGAATCAGATGTGTTTATTGACATTCAAGGATATAATTGCTCTTTTGGATATATAATTAAAGAGTTGGCAATTTATGATGGTCATCGTTGTGCAAATTATTTATTTAAACCACCATTCTCAAGAACTATGATATCTAATGCTAAAGATCAAAAACTGATTGATTGGTCAGAAACATATCATGGCTTATATTGGGATAATGGATTTGTTGAAATAAACGATATCGAACACATTTTACAAGATGTATTGAAAATTTATCAAACTCCATATCGAATTTACGTCAAAGGAAATGCAAAAGTAAATATTTTAAAGAAATTCTTAAATGAGGACTATATACACAACATTCCCATTGAATAAGAACCTAAATTAAGTCAATTTAAAATGATTCCAGAATGTTATTTTCATAAGGATATTAATCCATGGCATTGTGCATTATCCAATGTAAAACTACTATATAATTATCGAAATTGTTGGAAATAAAGAACTCTCTCTCTCTCTATTTAACTAAATGTATTCTACCAACAACAGTAGCAACAAAATCAGTTACAAATTTTTCTTTTAGCTTTTTAGTAGACAAATAATATTGATATTATATTTACAACCTATTTCTTAGTTTATTATTATTATTCAAATCTTTGTTCTTTTGGAAACAAATTTTGATTTATACAAATATCAGAATTACGAAGTAGTGATAGTAACTTTAAAACAAACAAAACAACACAACCTATTTCTTAGTTTATTATTAGTCAAATCTTTGTTCTTTTGGAAACAAATTTTGATTTATACAAATATCAGAATTACTAAGTAGTGATAGTAACTTTAAAACAAACAAAACAACCTTCACGTGTTTACATTTAACTACAACGAAATATCGTAAATTTATTGGTCTTTCAATTATTTTGCATTCTCAATGTATCGAATCTACTTCTTATCAACTAATTTTAACCTTTCTTATCTGTTTTTGTTGAACTCTCTCGCATTTATTTAATATTTCTAATCAAATATATATATAGTTATTAGTAAAGCATAACATTGCAATTTATATTTTATCCAATACATTTTACATCCTCTTATCGACAAATATTTGATCTTTCTTATCAAATTTGTTGAACTCTCTCTCATTTTAACAACTGGTTTTTGTTGGTATCAGTTCGTACCAGGCAACATATTACTTACATCTTAAGATTTTAATTAGTTTTATTGTTTTATAGAGATTTTGTATTTTAAGTATTTAAGTAAGTCAATAACAATTCATAGTTTTCAATTTTTCCTGTGTGCTTTTTAGTAGAGGAAATTTATTGAAATCAATGTATTCGAATCTACTTCTTATCTGTTTTTACTAATACAAATGGTTTTTTATATCATTTCGTACCAGGCAAAATATTATTTACATCATTTTAGTTAGTTTTACTGTTTTATAGATTTTTGTACTTTTAAGTATTTTAGTAAGTAGTTTTTTCAAATTTTCTCCTTTTTAAGGTATATAAGAATAGTTGTAAAGATTTTTAATCAAATTAGACGAGGCTCTTTTGTTTTTGTTCATTGGTATTAATATATTTATTAAATCTGTGTGCTCATACTTGTGTTTTATTCTCCTCTCATAATAATAACAACGAGTACAGGCTAGGCTAGGCTAGGCTCTATTTTACTTTTATTACAATCCAACGAAACCAAACTAAGCGCTCAACAAAACTAACTCTTTGTGAAAAACAAACAACAACTTTTACAACGTTCCCCCACACATGCGATAAAAAGCTAGGCTCATTTAAGATTTTACTATTATTACAAGACAAAACGAATTCAAAAACATTCCGACAAACTCCAAATAAACTCATTTAAGCTCATTATTTTACTATTCTTGACAAATATGTGTTTTACTTTTACTTTCTAACAAAATCTCCACAACGAGTTCACACAAAATTTCAACGAGCCCCAACTAGATTAAGCTCATTTCATATCATAACTTGAGGACAAACAACAACTTTTGCGTTTACATTCAACTTTCCCACAACCAACTAAAATTTCTTGGCTCTTTCAATTATTTGCATGGAATTTTCCTATTAATACAAGTTTTTACTATTTCTTACATTCTCACATACATTCACTCATCTCTTATCAACTATTTTTGACCTTTCTTATCTACTTTGATGACCTAACGAGTCACTTGTTTACTCAATTTTACGTACAAAAAGTACCATGAATCACACATTATTCATACATTTTGCCTTATCTCACACATTTTTACAGACTTACGGCGCCACTTGTTTACATTTTCAAGCTTTTTTACCGACTTTTAGACGCCAAACAACATTATAGGGGAACATTTAACAAATTTTACATCAAATATACTACCTAATAAAGCCTTTTTGCACACAATTTCCAACTAATATATTATTTTTTCATACACTTTTACACCATAGCTTTTACTATTCAAAATAACAAACAAGTGCTATCAACACACATTCCATCTAATCAACCAACCAATTACAAGTTTCTTATCACACCTATACACTACAAACCAATCAAATACATGCCAACCAACCAACCAATTACAAGTTTCTTATCACACCTATACACTACAAACCAATCAAATACATGCCTTATGGAAGCCATTTTACCTAGTCAACCAACCAACAACTATTTTCTTATCTTCCTTTTACACGACATACACATTCAACCTATCAAATTAACACCTTTCTTATCAGGTTACGCCTACTTTCGTACAACGAGACCAATAACAGCTAAATTAATGCAACTTCTCCTCTAACAGAAGTTTATTAAAGTTTTAATGAAGTTAAGATACCCTGTTTCCACATCTACTGGACAAATTACGTCATTGACGACCACTTCTTGCAGGCTCTTAAGACATCTATTCACACCTATTTACACCTATTTTACACCTATTTACACCGATTCTGAAGACATTTTCAACATCTAAACCTGACAAAAAGGCACTGTTCAACAACCACTGGACATATTACCTCATTGACGACTACTTCTTGCAGACTTCTTCGGATACACACTTACACCTATTCACATCTATTTACACCTATTTTACACCTATTTACCTCTAGTTTTACACCTTTTCGACAACTTATTTACCAAAATGGCACTGATTCAACATCCACTGGACATATTACGTCATTGACGACCACTTCTTGTACGAATTTCAACTCTTCTTGCACACTTTTCACATATTATTCACCAATCCTTTTTTATGTCATCCCAACAATTGCATTCTCTCTTACGAATCCTATTTGGCTAAGTAGGTTAAGTCCCCAGTTTTGCAGTTCTCCACACAACATATGCAGGTTCTAATCCTACTACAGACATCACTTTTTTTAACTTATTTCATTTAATACACAACATTTAACACACGTATACCAATATCAAGAATCCTCAAGGTCAAAAGTGACAAAAAGGCACTGATCAACAGCCACTGGACTTGTGACGTCATTGAAGACTTCTTCGGCTCTTAACACATCTAACACCTATCTTACACCTAATTACACAGATTCTACCTCAAATTCTATACTCAAGGTCAAATGTGCCAAAAGGGCACTGATCAACAACCACTGGACTTGTGACGTCATTGACGACCACTTCTTCGCCTTCACCAAATTTTCAGAACTTCTTGCAGATTTTTCAAGACATTTTCAGAACTTCTTCGGCTAGTGGTCAATTCTTGACACCGATTCTTGACAAAATGGCCATCCGCGGTCCCAGAACCGCGTTACCTCTACTACTGACATTATGGCCGAAAACGTCGAAATTTTATAATAAATAAAAATTGAAACACTGTTATTCAAAAACGAAGATAGCTATCAAATTCTCTGAACTGTACGTGGTAAAGAATGCTCTTTTTTTACAATCCTGTCAAGACGGATTTTTGGTTTGATTTGATTTTTGATTTGAGGGCGCGTCAACTACAGGGTTATTTGGCGCCCATGAAGGTATGATGGAGGAAAGGATTAGATTATTGAAATGTTAATAATTATTATTTTATATTTATATAGTTATGTTTAATTCCTTTAAAAAGTTGGTAATGTTGATATAGTTTACTTTGAATGATTTTGGAGTTAATTTGAGAGAATTAGGGAGGTTATATTTTGTTCTGATGGGAAGGAAGTGTGGAGATTCAAATAGGTGTTTAACGAAGAGAGGGTTATTGCAATTGGGACAGGTGGGAGCTCTTTCGCTTTTCAATAGGTGAGAATGTGTATGAAACAAGTGGCCTATGGCAAATCTTCTTAGAGTGACATTGGCTTTTCTGCTCATATTTGCGAGATGAAGAGGGGGGTGGGTATATGGCTTTATATTCCATAATTTGTTGTTAGAGTCCTCAAAGTCCCATTGGAGTTGAAATAGATTTTGGAATAATGTGTTTAAGAATCTTTTGTAATCCTGTTGGTGGTTTTCGCCAGCGAGAGAGAACCCGTTAGAGCCGCTTGTTTAGCTTTTTTGTCAGCTAAGTCATTCCCTGTAACTCCTATGTGACTAGGAAGCCATAATAGCGAGAAGGACTTCTTTCTGAGGTGGGCGATATAGGATAAGTCCAAGATTTGGCGGATGAACGCGAATTAGTTTCTGGACTTTATGGATTGAAGGACACTGAGCGAATCCGATACTATAAGAAAGTGATGTGAAGATGGTATGGTCAAGATGTATCTAAAAGCTTCCTTTATGGCGAGAAGTTCAGCTGTAAAGATTGTGAAATGGTTTGGGAGTTTAAAAGATTTAGAAACTTGGGTTTTAGAGTCATATTAAGCAGCTTCCACACCATTTGCGTTTTTTGGAGCCATCAGTGTAGATGATCCAGGAGTTTTGGTGTTTATTCTGAAGAAGATGATTGAAGCTTTTGTTGAATAATATGGATGGAGAGGAAGATTTATTGTATGCTTGAAGGGATAGGTCAATTTGGGGGGTGGGAGAGCACCACGGTGGGAATTGGTTAAAAAGTGGATATTCTAGTTTAGGAATTGTGAGGTTATGAAGCAAAATGAGTTTGTTAATATTGTGAGGGATTGAGTTGGGAATAAGATGCGATGTTTGATGATGTACAAAAGATAGGTTTAGGGAGACTTTCGTATGCGGGCGGAGTAGAGAGGATGCGTAGAAGTTTAGTAACGATTTTTGTCTAAGTAAACTAAGGGGAGGGATGGATGAGATACACTGGAGGCTTGAAATGGGAGAGGTTCGGAAAGCTCCCGAGGCCAAACGGAGGGCTTGATTTTGAATGGGGTCCAGTTTAGCGATTATGGAGGGTTTAGCTGAGTTATAAATAAAGTCACAGTAGGAGATTTTGGATCGAATTAAGGATTTATAGATGTGGTTAAGAGAAGGAAAATCGGAGCCCCAATTGATGTTGGAAAGGGAACGAATGAGGTTTAAATCCCTAGAAGTTCTTGATTTAAGATCTTCGATGTGGGGTTTCCAGTTTAGTCTCTGATCAAAGGTTAATCCTAGAATTTTTAGGAATTCTTTGTGGGGAATTGGAGAGCCAGAGATGTTAAGAGGTTTGAGTTTTGGACATGATCTGGATTTGCAGAAATGCATATAGGACGATTTAGAGGGAGAGAGTTTAAAATCGTGGTTAGTAATCCATGAGACCAGGGTGGACAAAGATTTCTGAACGATAGAGGATAGGGACAGGGAGGATGCAGAAGAGGAATAAAGGATTAGGTCATCAGCGAACATCCTGTAATTGATATGTGGAGGAATTGATTTGATCATAGGGGTAGTAGCAATATTAAACAGGGTTGGACTTAGTATTGAGCCCTGAGGGACACCTAATGTGAGGGTATATAAGTCTGATAGAACACCGTTTACTCTTACTTGGAAAACTCTTGGTTGAAGGAGGTTTTGGATGAACTTTGGGAGTTCTCCTTCTAGACCTATTTTATTTAGTTGAGAAAGGATTAAGTTTTTATCAGTAAGATCAAAGGCATTTGAGAGATCTAAAGAGATTAATAGGAGATGATTGTTGTGATGAAGAGAACGACGGATGTCCGTATCAAGGGAAGCTAGGTAGTCAGCAGTGGATCTAAATTTTCTAAAACCATATTGGTGAGTGGGGAGGAGATTTTCAGTTTCCAATTTCCAAGTAAGTCTAGAATGAACCATCCTTTCGAGAATCTTGAGGAGATGGCTAGTTAAGAATATAGGTCTGTAGCTATTTGGGGATGAGTGAAGTTTATCTTTCTTGTGGATCGGAATGATGGTTGACTTTAGCCATTCTTTAGGAAAGGAAGAAGATTGCCATATGAAGTTGTAGAGTTTCAGGAGGAGAAGTAGCATATTAATGGGAGATTATCAATCATTTCCAGGAGGATGTTGTCTGGGCCGGGGGAAGTTTTTTTTGTTGAATTTGCAAGAGCTGTATTAAGTTCAAGAAGAGAAAATGGGATATTGTATTTGTGGTGGTTGGAAGTACGAAAAGAGGGGGAGGAAGGTGGAGAGGTTTGGGTTAGGGGGAGGATTTCTTGGAGAGGTGAGATGCAATACAGTTGGCTATGTCTGTAGAATTTGAGATGTGTTGATTGTTGTCTATTAGAATTGGTATGGGGAAGCCTTTCATGCGTCGTACTGCATTCCAAAGGAGACCGGATGGGATGGGATGGGTGATTTGAGGGAGGATACAAATTTCTTCCAAGAGGAGATTTTGGATTCCTTGATTATTCTTTTGGTTAAGGATTTTTGTTTTTTATATGAAATGAAATTTTCTTGAGATGGGTGGTGTTTAAATTTGTTGAGGGCACTTTTCCTAGGTCGGATTGCTTTATGGCATTCATTGTTCCACCAAGGAACGGGGAGATGCTTGGTGTAGGTGTGAGTTTGAGGGATAGTGGAATTAGCAGCTGAAATGATTAACGATGTGAATCGAGCAAAAGCGTCATCAACGTTGTTTATATTTATTGAGTAAGAGGAGAGGAGTGATTGAAATTTAGGCCAATCAGCTTTGGAGGAATTCCATTTTTTTTGGTGGAGAGGAAAGTGGGGGAGAGGAGGTGGAAAGCGTAGGAAGATGGGGAAGTGATCGCTGCCATGTGGATCAAGGTCAGAGTCCCATTCTAAGATATGGGCCAAAGATGGACTGCAGAAAGCAATGTCGATGGAAGAGAAATTGCCTGAAGAGGGGTTGATGTATGTTGGGGAGGGGTTGTTTAATAATACTAGGTTGTGCAGGTCTAGCAGGTCTGCGATAATTTTGCCTCTTGGTGAGGAGTTGTTTGAACCCCATAATGGATTGTGGACGTTGAGGTCGCCAATTACTATGAATGGAGGAGGGAGTTGGGAAATTAGTGAGGTGAGGTCTTGCAATGAGATTTGTTCTGATGGGGGAAGATATAGGTTGCATATTGTGATTTTTTGGTTGAATGTAATGTTTACTGCTATTGTTTCGAGGGGTGAGTTGATGGCGATTTGTTCATAATCAAGGGATTTGTGGATGTAAGTGGCTACACCACCTGAGGGTTTTAAAAAGTGGGTTCTGTTTTTGAAGACTATGTGATAGTGTTTTAGGTTATGAGCGGAGTTGTCTTTAAAGTTCGTTTCTTGAAGTGAGATTAAAGCAGGTTTAAGAGATTTAATTAGGAGGGAGAGATCTTCCAAGCGAGAAAAAAGTCCAATACAGTTCCAAGAAATTATGGGATGGAATAGTGAAAAAGAATGATCTACCTTTTGGAGACCAGTTTGTCACTGGCCATTTCTGTGTCTTGGTCTAAAAGGTTTTCGGAAGAATTTATTATAAGTATAGATTCCGATGATGAGGATGAAGTAGATTTGCCTGAACGAGGCTTCTTCTTTTGAAGACTGATGGAGGATGGTTTAGATGTGGAGGCTGGGGGAGGTTTAGATTTTAGTGGGATGGAGAGATTGGTTGTGGGTTTTGTGGTTTTTTTGTTTGGAAGTTCGGGGGGAGAGAGTATTGTTGGATTGGAGGGGGAAGGACTGGGGATTTAGTTTTGGGGGCATGAGATGAAGTAGAGGATTTGCCGGGAGCATTGAGAGGGTGAGGGGGGAAGGTAAGGGGAGGTTGGGGGAGGGTGAGTGAAAGTGGAGGTGGGGTTGAGGGTAACGCGAGTGTTAGATCACATTGGGTGCCTCCAGTAACTTGAGAGGGTTTTGACCCCCTGGTTATAGAACTAAATGACATAGTGAAAGAAGGGTGAAGCGTAAAGTATTTTTTCTTTGCTTCGAAGTAGGATAATTTTTCTGAAATTTTAATTTTTGGAATCTCGAACTCAAGTTTGTATTTCTCGCAACCCTTGTAACGGGGTAAGTGAGATTTATTGCAATTGACAAATTTGGGAGTATTATTACATTGTACGTCGTTATGGTTAGGAGAGCCACAGGAGGGACAAATAGGGGGTTTGTTGCATTTAGCGGCAATATGGCCGAAACATTGGCATTGAAAACATCTCATAGGTTGTGGAATGAACGGTCTCACGCGGAGGGCATACCACCCTGCATATATTTTAGAGGGAAGTTGATGCAGGTTGAAGGAAGCAATGAAGGTTGCTGAAGGACGAGGGTCATTTTTCTTTGGTTGGATACGGTAGAGTTCGACAACTCCCTGATCTTTTAAGTTGTCTAAGATTTCTTCATCTGAACAATGAATTAGGTCTTGGCATGAGAAGACTCCTTTAAGAAGGTTCATGGACTTGTGTGGAGAAGTAATGCAGCTGCATTAGATTGTTTTTCGCTGGCAACTTCAATCAATAAAGAGCCGTCGGAAAGTTTTCTTGTATCCGTTAGTTTGCCAATTTGATTTGTCGGAGCTTTATGTATAAGAAAAGGGGAGATTTCTTTAAAAGAACCTTCACTTCTTTGTACTTTGAAAAATTTATCATAGACGTTTAGGGTTGGAGATATTGATTCAAACTCAGTTTTGGGCCGCTTGTGCCCGCTTAAGGGGGGGAAAGTTAAATTTTTTAGACATATAAGTCCCACGAGAAGCTGTGAAAGACGGTCAACCCCAGCAGAGCACGCTTACTGGGGCAAGGCGAAATACAACCGGAGGTTGCCCGGTATCCGGAGGGTACCGTTATTAGCTCACTCACGGTGACTCACATTTTGGGACTACGAGTGAACAAATGGACTGGACAACGAGGGGACAATTAACTGGACGACACAACATAACTCGGGAACCCCGGGGACGTCACTCCCCGTACTAGTGAGACAGTGTCACTAGCCCCTGGGGGGGCGAAATTTTAGAATAATTAAAAATTAAAATATTTTTATATAAGAACGAGCTTCCCTCGCACTTTTCCTGCTACAACAGATGTTAAAGAATGTCTTTTTGTACAACCCTTTTCAAACTGCATGTCGCTAGCTGCTAAGGAATTCTTTTTTTTAGACTTTTTGAGCTTTAGGTCTTCGCAATACAATGAAAACATTTTAGAATAATTAAAAATTGAAATATTTTTATATAAAAAACGAGCTTTCCTCGCACTTTCTCAGCTACAACACTTGTTAAAGAATGTCTTTTTGTACAACCCTGTTCAAACTGCATGTCGCTAGCTGCTAAGGAATTTTTTATTGGACTTTTTGTGCATTAAGTCTTCGCAGTACATATGAAAACATCGAAATTTTAGAACAATTAAAAATTGAAACATTTTTATATAAGAACGAGCTTTCCTCGAACTTTCCCTGCTACAACACATGTTAAAGAATGACTTTTTGTACAACCCTATTCAAACTGCATGTCGCTAGTAGCTAAGGAATTTTTTTTTTGACTTTTTGTGCTTTAGGTCTTCGCAATACATATTAAAACAACGAAATTTTAGAATAATTAAAAATTGAAACATTTTTATATAAGAACGAGCTTTCCTCGCACTTTCCCTGCTACAACAGATGTTAAAGAATGTTTTTTGTACAACCCTGTTCAAACTGCATGTCGCTAGCTGCTAAGGAATTAATATTTTTGGACTTTTTGTGCTTTAGGTCTTCGCAATACATATGAAAACATCGAAATTTTAGAATAAATAAAAATTGAAATATTTTTACATAAGAACGAGCTTTCCTCGCACTTTCCCTGCTACAATACGTATTAAAGAATGCCTTTTTGTACAACCATTTTAAAACTGCATGTCGCTAGCTCCTAAAGAATTTCTTTTTTTGGACTTTTTTTGCTTTAGGTCTTCGCAATACATATAAAAACATCGAAATTTTAGAATAATTAAAAATTGAAATATTTTTATATAAGAACGAGCTATTCTTGCACTTTCCCTGCTAAAACATGTGTTAAAGAATGTCTTTTTGTACAACCCTGTTCAAACTGCATGTCGCTAGCTGCTAAGGAATTTCTTTTTTTGGAGTTTTTGTGCGTTAGGTCTTCGCAATACATATGAAAACATCGAAATTTCAGAATAATTAAAAATTGAAACATTTTTATATAAGAACGAGCTTTCCTCGCACTTTCCCAGCTACATCACATGTTAAAGAATGTATTTTTGTACAACCCTGTTCAAACTGCATATCGCTAGCTGCTAAGAAATTTTTTTATTGGACTTTTTGTGCATTAGGTCTTCGCAGTACATATGAAAACATCGAAATTTTAGAATAATTAAAAATTGAAACATTTTTATATAAGAACGAGCTTTCCTCGAACTTTCCCTGCTACAACACATGTTATAGAATGACTTTTTGTACAACCCTGTTCAAACTGCATGTCGCTAGTAGCTAAGGAATTTTTTTTTTGACATTTTGTGCTTTAGGTCTTCGCAATACATATTAAAACAACGAAATTTTAGAATAATTAAAAATTGAAACATTTTTATATAAGAACGAGCTTTCCTCGCACTTTCCCTGCTACAACAGATGTTAAAGAATGTCTTTTGTACAACCCTGTTCAAACTGCATGTCGCTAGCTGCTAAGGAATTAATATTTTTGGACTTTTTGTGCTTTAGGTCTTCGCAATACATATGCAAACATAGAAATTTTAGAATAATTAAAAATTGAAACATTTTTATATAAGAACGAGCATTCCTCGCACTTTCCCAGCTACAACAGATGTTACAGAATGTCTTTTTGTACAACCCTGTTCAAACTGCATGTCGCTAGCTGCTAAGGAATTTTTTTTTTGGACTTTTTGTGCATTAGGTCTTCGCAGTACATATGAAAACATCGAAATTTTAGAATAATTAAAAACTGAAATATTTTTATATAAGAACGAGCTTTCCTCGCACTTTCCCTGCTACAACAGATGTTAAAGAATGTATTTTTGTACAACCCTGTTCAAACAGCATGTCGCTAGCTGCTAAGGAATTTCCTTTTTTGGACTGTTTATGCTTTAGGTCTTTGCAATACATATGAAAACATCGAAATTTTAGAATAAAAAAATAAAAATTGAAATATTTTTACATAAGAACGAGCTTTCCTCGCACTTTCCCTGCTACAATACGTGTTAAAGAATGCCTTTTTGTACAACCATGTTAAAAAACTGCATGTCGCTAGTTGCCAAGGGATTTCTTTTTTTGGACTTTTTTTGCTTTAGGTCTTCGCAATACATATAAAAACATCGAAATTTTAGAATAATTAAAAATTGAAATATTTTTATATAAGAACGAGCTATTCTTGCACTTTCCCTGCTAAAACATGTGTTAAAGGATGTTTTTTTGTACAACCCTGTTCAAACTGCATGTCGCTAGCTGCTAAGGAATTTCTTTTTTTTTTGGAGTTTTTGTGCGTTAGGTCTTCGCAGTACATATGAAAACACCGAACTTTTAGAATAATTAAAAATTGAAAAATTTTTATATAAGAACGAGCTTTCCTCGCACTTTCCCAGCTACAAACAGATGTTAAAGAATGTCTTTTTGTACAACCCTGTTCAAACTGCATGTCGCTAGTTGCTAAGGAATTTCTTTTTTTGGAATTTTTGGTGCGTTAGGTCTTCGCAATACATATGAAAACATCGAAATTTTAAAATAATTAAAAATTGAAACATTTTTATATAAGAACGAGCTTTCCTCGCACTTTCCCTGCTACAACACATCTTAAAGAATGTCTTTTTGTACAATCCTGTTCAAACTGCATGTCGCTAGCTGCTAAGGAATTTTTTTTTTTGGACTTTTTGTGATTTACGTCTTCGCAATACATATTAAAACATCGAAATTTTAGAATAATAAAAAATTGAAACATTTTTATGTAAGATCGAGCTTTTCCTCGCACTTTCCCTGCTACAACAGTTGTTAAAGAATGCCTTTTTGTACAACCCTGTTCAAACTGCAACTCGCTAGCTGCTAAGGAATTTCTTTTTTTGGACTATTTGTGCATTAGGTCTTCGCAATACATTTGAAAATATCGAAATTTTAGAATTAAAAAATGAAATATTTTTATATAAGAACGGGCTTTCCTCGCACTTTCCCTGCTACAACAGATGTTAAACAATGTCTTTTTGTACAACCCTGTTCAAACTGCATGTCGCTAGCTGCTAAGAAATTTCTTTTTTTGGACTTTTTGTGCGTTAGGTCTTCGCAATACATTTGAAAACATCGAAATTTTAGAATAATTAAAAATTGAAACATTTTTATATAAGAACGAGCTTTCGTCGCACTTTCCCTATTACAACAGATGTTAAAGAATGTCTTTTTGTACAACTCTGTTCAAACTGCATGTCGCTAGCTGCTAAGGAATTTTTTTTTTGGACTTTTTGTGCGTTAGGTCTTCGCAGTACATATGAAAACATCGAAATTTTAGAATAATTAAAAATTGAAACATTTTTATATAAGAACGAGCTGACCTCGCACTTTCTCTGCTACAACAGATGTTAAAGAATGCCTTTTTGTATAACCCTGTTCAAACTGCATGTCGCTAGCTGCTAAGGAATTTCTTTTTTTGGACTTTTTGTGCGTTAGGTCTTCGCAATACACATGAAATTTCTTTTTTTTGGACTTTTTGTGCGTTAGGTCTTCGCAATACATATGAAAACATCGAAATTTTAGAATAATTAAAAATTGAAACATTTTTATATAAGAACGGGCTTTCCTCGCACTTTCCCTGCTACAACAGATGTTAAAGAATGTCTTTTTGTACAACCCTGTTCAAACTGCATGTCGCTAGCTGCTAAGGAATTTCTTTTTTTGGACTATTTGTGCATTAGGTCTTCGCAATACATTTGAAAACATCGAAATTTTAGAATTAAAAATTGAAATATTTTTATATAAGAACGGGCTTTTCCTCGCACTTTCCCTGCTACAACAGATGTTAAACGATGTCTTTTTTTGTACAACCCTGTTCAAACTGCATGGCGCTAGCTGCTAAGGAATTTCTTTTTTTGGACTTTTTGTGCGTTAGGTCTCCGCAATACATTTGAAAACATCGAAATTTTAGAATAATTAAAAATTGAAACATTTTTATATAAGAACGAGCTTTCCTCGCACTTTCCCTGCAACAACAGATGTTAAAGAATGTCTTTTTGTACAACCCTGTTCAAACTGCATGTCGCTAGCTGCTAAGGAATTTCTTTTTTGGACTTTTTTTGCTTTAGGTCTTCGCAATACATATAAAAACATCGAAATTTTAGAATAATTAAAAATTGAAATTTTTTTATATAAGAACGAGCTATTCTTGCACTTTCCCTGCTAAAACATGTGTTAAAGAATGTCTTTTTGTACAACCCTGTTCAAACTGCATGTCGCTAGCTGCTAAGGAATTTCTTTTTTTGGAGTTTTTGTGCGTTAGGTCTTCGCAATACATATGAAAACATCGAAATTTTAGAATAATTAAAAATTGAAACATTTTTATATAAGAACGAGCTTTCCTCGCACTTTCCCAGCTACAACAGATGTTAAAGAATGTCTTTTTGTACAACCCTGTTCAAACTGCATGTCGCTAGCTGCTAAGGAATTTTTTTTTTTGGACTTTTTGTGCATTAGGTCTTCGCAGTACATATGAAAACATCGAAATTTTAGAATAATTAAAAATTGAAACATTTTTATATAAGAACGAGCTTTCCTCGCACTTTCCCTGCTACAAAAGATGTTAAAGAATGTCTTTTTTGTACAACCCTGTTCAAACTGCATGTCGCTAGCTGCTAAGGAATTTTTTTTTTTGGACTTCTTATGCGTTAGGTCTTCGCAATACATATGAAAAGATCGAAATTTTAAAATAATTAAAAATTGAAACATTTTTTATATAAAAACGAGCTTTCCTCGCACTTTCCCTGCTACAAAAGATGTTAAAGGATGTCTTTTTGTACAACCCTGTTCAAACTGCATGTCGCTAGCTGCTAAGGAATTTCTTTTTTTGGACTTCTTGTGCGTTAGGTCTTCGCAATACATATGAAAAGATCGAAATTTTAAAATAATTAAAAATTGAAACATTTTTATATAACAACGAGCTTTCCTCGCACTTTCCCAGCTACAACAGATGTTAAAGAATGTCTTTTTGTACAACCCTGTTCAAACTGCATGTCGCTAGCTGCTAAGGATTTTTTTTTTGGACTTTTTGTGCAATAGGTCTTCGCAGTACATATAAAAACATCGAAATTTTAGAATAATTAAAAATTGAAACATTTTTATATAAGAACGAGCTTTCCTCGCACTTTCCCTGCTACAACACATCTTAAAGAATGTCTTTTTGTACAATCCTGTTCAAACTGCATGTCGCTAGCTGCTAAGGAATTTTTTTTTTGGACTTTTTGTACATTAGGTCTTCGCAGTACATATGAAAACATCGAAATTTTAGAATAATTAAAAATTGAAACATTTTTATATAAGAACGAGCTTTCCTCGCACTTTCCCTGCAACAACAGATGTTAAAGAATGTCTTTTTGTACAACAATGTTCAAACTACATGTCGCTAGCTGCTAAGGATTTTTTTTTTTTTTTTGGGCTTTTTGTGCATTAGGTCTTCGCAGTACATATGAAAACATCGAAATTTTAGAATAAATAAAAATTGAAACATTTTTATATAAGAATGAGCTTTCCTCGCACTTTTCCTGCTACATCACATGTTAAAGAATGTCTTTTTGTACAACCCTGTTCAAACTGCATGTCGCTAGCTGCTAAGGCATTTTTTTTTGGGGGAGGGATCATGTGAGTGGCAGGCTGAAGGAGCTGAAATGGTTGCGTATTAAGGATAGAGAAAGGCTACATCTGGGTTGCTGGCTGCTGTTGAGGACCGGAGTGCCACAGTATCTGTGTGAAAGGCTGCATCATCGAAGTTCGGTGCATCAGCGCAATGCTAGGTACAACGACTACTTTCAAATACCTAGGCATCGTACAAGTATGTTTATACAGTCTTTCGGCTAACATCTGCTAAACTTCTGAACGAAATTCCGGAAGGTTTGCTTGCTCTGTCTGAACTATCTTTCAGAAGGCAGCTAAAGGAGATTTTATTTCAGACTTATTGACTGTTATTATTATGTCTCTTTTATAGAGTAAGGTGGGGATCGTGGTTTGTATATGGGTATCAATATGATGTAGAATTACAATGTTTCCCTTTTTTAGTGTAGAGTAAGTAGAGTTTAAGTACTAATGGATACTTCTTAAATTGTATTTGAGTTTGTATTTTTATTTTATTTTTTGTATTCCTTTTGTATATTTTTGAGAACTCGGTTAACAACAGCACTGTTGCATTTCGCCGAATATAAAATAAAGACGTTTATTATTATTAAAAAGGATATAATTTTTTTTTTCAATACGTTCCAGTGTGCCGCAATCGCGCAAAATTTTCAAAATGGCTTCCTCGAGGCTGCAAAAAAACCCCTATAAAAACCATTTAAAAAATTATGTAAACTTTTTTTCTTGTATCGGGTGGCGCATAAGTAACGCTATGATTTATTTAATGAATAACTTTTTTCTTTCTGATTTTATTTAATGTTGGCGTTTATCAAAATTTAGAATATAGTTTGGAAATATGTTCACATTATGTTTTGAAGATAATATCTTTCAAATGGTCTCTCTCTTTCCAGAGCATTTCCCATAACTTTTCTTAGAATTTCAGGTCCCAGCGCCCTCACTTCTTCTCGGATATTCGCCTTAAGCTGTTGGATCGTTCTTGGCTTATTGGCATATACCTTACTCTTTAGATAACCCCAAAGAAAAAAATCGGGAGCCGTTAAATCGCGCGAACGTGGTGGCCAGTTAAAATCAGAAAAACGCGATATTATTCGATCGGCAAAAATTTCGCCATAGATGGACGAGCTGTGTGAGCTGTGGCTCCATCTTGTTGGAACCACAATTCTGGATTGTTCTCTACCTCGGGCCTTAAAAAATTTTCAATCATTGTCCGGTATTGAATGCCATTCACATTAACCGCAACTTGTTCATCGTTTTCGAAAAAATATGGTCCAATGATCTTTTCTGAAGTTATTCCACACCATACGGTGCATTTAAGTGGGTGCATTTGATGTTCAACAATTATTCTTGGATTTTGGGTGCCCCATATTCTGCAATTTTGTTTATTCACGTGACCATTGAGGTGGAAATGGGCCTCATCGCTCAGTATGAGTTTGTGAATAAACTCGTTGTTTTCTAGGCACAATTCTTGCAAACGGCGACTATATTGAATGCGTCTTTGTGCATCATTTGGTTTTAACTCATGAACCAATTGAATCTTATATGGGGAAAGGTGTAAATTATGTAAAATTGTTTGCAAAGACCGCCTAGACATCACCAACTGCTGAGAACGTCGCCTGGTGGAAGTTTCGGGGTTTTCCTCAATACTTGCTTGCACCCGAGCAATGTTCACATCATTTCGAACTGCACGAGGTCTTCCAGCACGCGGAAGATCACAGACAGCCCCTTTTTGCCGAAAATGCTGAACCAATCGGTAAATTGTTGGAGCGCTAGGTGCATTTCGAACATGATGATATGATCTTTGTGTCTGAATAATAAAATTGAACAACTTTGGTTCTTTGTTCTGTGTCGAGTCTTTCCATCATAAATTTTCCAAGATTTTCAAAGTTAATTCTGAAAAAAAAAATAAAAAAAAGACGTTAACAAAAAATTTATTCACTTATTAAATCATAACGTTACTTATGCGCCACCCTATATTTGTAGGCTTAAAATATATGCCAGAAAAATTACGGACTCAAAAAATGTTCTTTTATTAATTTATCAGTCCAATAAGAAATATTAACATTTTCGACAGAGAAAGTATAATGTTCTCTTAAGTCATGTT
Organism: Pachyrhynchus sulphureomaculatus; assembly: GCA_019049505.1. Classification (NCBI taxonomy): domain Eukaryota; kingdom Metazoa; phylum Arthropoda; class Insecta; order Coleoptera; family Curculionidae; genus Pachyrhynchus; species Pachyrhynchus sulphureomaculatus. Next base: position 120,423,532 of record CM032451.1, read on the forward strand.
TAACCACCATACATCAGTTTCTTTTTATAAGATTTGTATAATGTTTTGTATCTTTTTTTCCTTTTATCCACTTACTGTTCTATTTATTTCCTTTTTTTATGTTGAAGCAAGTGCTTTCTTATATTAGACTTCCTAACTGCTTGGTAATCACAATAGTCACACTTAAACACATCTACTTCTTGAGGATCCTTGTGTACGACACTATGCCTGCCAAGAACATACTTGTAAGAAGTTTGAAAACCACATTTATTACAAGTAAACTTTTCAATATCTTCGTTATTCTTATGTCTGTGACGTAAATGAAGTTTTAAAGTACCTTTTTGCATTGCTTGATAGGAACATTCATGACATTTGTACATACGTATTTCTTTAGGATTTTTGTGTCTTAATAAATGCCTTTTCAGATTAGCTTTGCGTACTGTTGCGTAAGTACAGTGTCGGCATTTAAACATTTTGACACCTTCAGGTACTCCATGTGTAAGAATATGTTTCTTAATATTATCTTTATAGATTGTTTGATAGGAACATTGTTCACACTTAAATACTGGAATTTCTTCGAGATTCTTATGTCGGAGAAAATGTCTGTTCAAGTCGCTTTTTCCTAATTGTTTCATAAGAACATGTGGTGCATTTGAATTTTGTTATTTCATCAAAGCTTTTATGTACAATCGAATGGGTTTTTAAATGTTCTTTTCGAAGGGTAGTATATTCGCACTGCTCACATTTGAAAATATTTGTATCTTCTAGATTTTTTTTTATGTTTCAGAAGATGCCTTTTTAGGTTACTGTCCTTGATAGTTTGATAGTCACATTGATCGCATTTGTAGACTTTGGATTCTTTTTGTTTTTTACCGTCATTGAAATTTGATAAATCACTAAAAAATAACAGAAATATTAAAGAATATTGGTAACATATTGGCAAACATTTCTACTATTTACAGTGCTGATAACGCAAACTACTACATAGAGTGAAAAGTCAGGGACTTTTGAAGAAAAAAAACAATGTTTTTGCCAAAAATCGATTATTATTCTTGAACATACAAGGTGCGACAATAAAGTAATGAGACTGATGTGATAAGAAACATTTATTTATGTTTTTAGTCAGCTGTAGTGTGATCTCCTTCAAAGTAAAGGGTGTCTCAAAATGACCTGACGTTTTAATTTTAATAATAAAACGTATTGTTTATTTGAAAAGTGCGAATGTTTTTATTCTACTGGAAAGGCACTGGACATTTTCAAACGGAAAGAAATACCATCTATATGTCGAGTGGAAGTACAGGCAGAATTGGCGTAGCCATAGTTGTTAATAACAACGTTGCTAAATGTGTCAAGAGGTATCTACCTGTCAATGATCGCCTGATTAAAATAACCATTACGGCAAAACCAGTACACCTGCATATCATACAAATGTACAGGGTGAGTCAACGACAGAGTAAAAAAAAATCTCATTTGTTTCGGGAATGACGAAAAAATGTTATATACAATAATTTTAGGGAATGTTAAGGTGCACAGTTTAAAATTATTTTTGAGTATACAGGGTACTTCTAAAAAATTTTGCCGTTATAATATAGGTTTTTTAAAAGGAACATCCTATTTTCTAATTTATTTTTAAATTCTGCGTAAAATTTTATAACTTTTTTATTAATAATGGTATATACCTAAACCTAGTAGTTTTTCTAATATTTCAATTTTTTTTTAAAAATACTAGTTTTCAGTTTTGTCAAAAATTGCCAGTAGCGCCATTGTTTCTGAAGGTGGAATACTCATAATTAGTACGAGCGTTCTATAGAGATGAAAAAAAAGGTATGTGTAAAGAAATTTGAATTAGATGGTACAGGGTGTTCAAAATAAATTTATGCATTTCGACTATTTTAAATTGAAAAATTTCAAATTTTTTAAATAGCACACCCTGTATATTATTATTTTTTCTGGTAGATTTTACAAAACACTCCAACTTTTATTAAGTATGTCATATTCCTATTTCTAATAGTTTTCGATTTATTTTGAATTTTTCAATTTTTACCCTTGGTTTTAATACATTTACACCAGGGGTGCTCAGACTTGAACTGCTGCTACATCAATATTGTTAGACTACGATCGATCGACTCTGAGAGGCTGCAAGTAAGTATAATGCAGGATTGTCGTCTAAGTAGGGTGTATCGTGGCATAGATATTACTTTTCCACACAATATGCATTTTTTTAGTCAAGGTAAGTGTAGGTCTGCTCTAAAATGTCAATGAAAAAACTCATAATTATTCAAAATTGCGAGTTTATTGGTTCTTACAAAACAAACGAGTTCTAGTGTCTAAACTTAACTAAAGAATGACTTTGGATGTTGAAGCGTGGCATTGCATGTCCTCAGCATACTTTTCATAAGATGGTACGTAATTACCGAGTGCTAATCGCAAGCATGATGACATATGTTCGTCAGTTAGTCGATTGCGATATTTTGACTTAATTATCTTCATTTCAGAAAATGCAGACTCGCACAAGTAAGTTGACCCAAACATTGCCGTCAGTTGAAGGGCGGTTTGCCTTAGATTCGGATATTTATCTTCAGATATAAAACACCAGAATTTTGTATCAGATGCTGTGACTTTGAGATGTATATCTGATAAAATCTGCACTAACTCATTTTCAACAGAACATGAGTCCATGTTAAACTGACTTGCTATTTCAGTAGCTAATTCCTCAATGTTTTTACACGAAAAAGGATAACTCATAAATGATGCGATATTTGCCAATTTACTGAAATCATAAAAACGTATTTCGAATTGGCCCAAAATATTTGATAATTCTGCCTCATAAATACCATAATTCAACTGAGGACTCCTTGCTTTCAAAGATGGAAAATTTTTCAGATCCTTTCTTTTCAGTTGATCTATCATAAGTTGCAATTTACTTTTGAATGCGTTTATTGCGCTAATCATCTCAGTAATAGATTTTCCTTTACCTTGAAGCTCCAAATTAATGGTGTTTAAATGCATTGTGATGTCTGTCAAAAATGCCAAATCAGTCAGCCATTTTCCGTTTTTCAGCATCGGAGTGTCATCACCTCTTTCGTCCAGAAAAGCTGTTATTTCGGGCAATAATTCTTGAAACCATTCTAGGAATTTTCCGCGACTCAACCACCGTGTCCGTGTGAAGAACTAAATCAGTGTGTTCAGCTGACTCACTACCTTACAACTGCAATTTAAATAGCCGTCGTTGCAAGCTACGTGCACGGATAGAATTTACAATTTTTATTGCAATGCCCATAATCTCCTCCATGTTTAGAACTTTTGAATACAAAACTTGTTGATGTATAATGCAATGGAAGGAGAAAAATGAAGGGAAATCATCATTAGCTCGACACAATGCCATAAAACCGTTTTCGTTTCCAGGCATTGCTGGTGCTCCATCGGTTGTAATGCATACTAGTTTATATATCGGTAGCTTGTAGTTTGTTACAAAGTTGAAGAAAACGTCATATATATCTTCGCCACGGGTCTTTCGTTTCAGAGGAATCATTGTCAAAAACTCTTCCTTAGCCTTAGCCGACATGTCATTGAATACCATTCGAATAAAAATACACATCTGGGCAGTGTCTCTCATATCGGTGGATTCATCGAACTGTAAAGAAAAGTATGTACATTCCATGATATAATGTTTTAGTTTATCTGCCATGTCCTGACTCATGACTTCAACACGCCTTGTGACAGTCGGACGAGATAACTGAAGTTTTCTAATAGCAGACATAATCTCTGTTTTATTTTTAAAATCTCCAAATAAAGTCTCACCCGCTTCAATTAATGCTTCCTTCACAACCAATCCATCATCAAATGGTTTCTTGTATTTCGCCAATATATGAGATATTTTAAATGACGCGATCGTTGCAGCTTTTGATTGTTTGGCTGGTCTTGTGAACATGGTTTGTTCTTTTTTCAAACAAGTTATCAAATCACGTACTTTTCGTTTTCTTAATTCACTCTGTGACGGAAAATCCTTTTCATAGTTTTTATGAACCCTTTTATGATGCCTCTCTAAGTTCCCACGCTTAGGTATTGCAACTGACGCACGGCAAATGAGACAAATGCACTTATCCTTTACCATACAAAAGAAAAATTCTTCCTCCCAATCGTTATTAAAATGATAAGTTTTACTTTTCTTCGCCGCACTCATTTTGGACTATTTATTAATAAACTTTGTATCGATGTATCGCCTTCAAGTTACAACTCAGACTGATTCCTATTCCTGCAGGCGCAACATTTATACCGGCGCGAACGAAATCTCGAATCAAAAACGCGGCTTTTCTTTGACAAGTACCGCGCGTTCCTTTGATAAAGCCGCCTTTTGCCGCTAGCAGGGGGTTATTACGATAAAAGAAAGTGATGGGGGTTATTCTGGCCTAATTGTGGATCGAATAAATTTTAGTAGTTTATTCATTACATTTTGTTTTAGTTACCTAAAACAAAATCTGTGAATAGTTCTATATCGGAATTTTTTTCTCGAGATCGACTCAAAAAGCACTCGCGATCGACTTGTCGATCGCGATCGACCGTTTGAGCACCCTGATTTACACTATAACAACATAGTTGCCAAGACAAAACAAAAATGTAGGCATTGTCAAATTTTGACATGTCTATTAAGCAAGTAAAAATAGTTTAATTTGTTGTAGTAAGTGACGTATAAAGGTAATAGTTATGGATTTTCCTAAAAATGAATTAATTGATATGGTTTACATACTGGACAAGGCGAGAAAAAATTGTCTTTCCGCAGTAAGGCTTTACGAAGCAAAGTACCCTAATAGACGTATACTATCTAGAAAATCTTTGCAGTACTTAATGGAACGATTTGATGGCAGTGGCAGCGTTGAGTATACGAAACGGAAAGTAGTAAACCAGAATGCTACCAAAGAGGAAAAAGAAATGGAGATTTTACTTCACGTTGAAGATAATCCCCAGGTCAGCAGCCGTCAACTAGCTGACTTATCTAACACATCCCAATCTACGGCTAATCGCACCACGAGAAAATACAAGTATCATCGTTTTCATATGGAACTACATCAAGAACTTCAAGACCGTGATTTTGAACGACGAGTAAACTTTTGTACCACCATGAATGAAGCAATAGAGGCCGATCCAAAGGGAGAGGGAGAGGGGGGCGAGGGGGGAGAGAGAGAGGGGGAAGAGGAAAGGGGGGAGAGTATTTGCAAACGTTCACTCTTTTGACGAAATTTTCAATAACATTTTGGCATAATTGCGGACAAATTCACGGTGCGTCTAATTTCTTCCTTGAGCTCCGGAATGGTCTGTGGATACCTACACTGCTCCTTTCAGAAAACTCCAAAGAAAGAAGTCCAATAGCGTCAAATCATACGATCTTGGTGGCCAATTCACATTGCCGCGGCGCGAGATAACACGACCATGAAACTTCGTCTGCAGTAACTGCATTGTTTCGCCCGCAGTATGGCAGGTTGCGCCTTCTTGTTGAAAGAATATGTCTTCAAAGTCCATGCCGTTCAATTCATTCCATAAAAAGTTGGTTATCATGTCCCAATAACGAACACCATTGACGGTAACTGCATTTCTAACAGCATTCTCGAAAAAGTACGGCAATTCTCGAAAAGTACCCAATCACTCCTCCAACCCAAAATCCGCACCAAACAGTAACTCGTGGTGGATGCATGGGATGCTGTTGGATCACTTGTAGATTTTCGGTCCCCCAAATTCGACAGTTTTGTTTATTTTCGTAGCCACTAAGTTGAAAATACGCCTCATCGTTGAAGATGTCTTTCTTCGAAAAATCACCATCGATTTGTTGATGCTCCAATATCCAATTGGCGAATGTACGGCGCTGCACATGGTCTGGTGACTGCAATTCTTGTATCAATTGGATCTTGTAAGCATGAACATTTTGAAATATTCAATTGCTGAGCACGTTGGCGAATCGAGGTGGAAGGACTTTCATCAACACTCGCACTCACTGCGGCTATGTTTTCATTCGACCTGCCGGTACAAGGACGGCTACTGCTTTTCGCGGTCAGAATTGAACCATTAACCTCAAATTTTTTGATTAACTACTCCACAGTGTTGCGAGATAGTGCGTTATGATAACCAAAAGACGTGCGGACTTTTCGAACCGTCTCTGCAAAATTTTCACCATTTTTGTAGTGAATTTTCACAATTTCTATGCGTTGCTGATCGTATAATTCTCCATGACTAAACCTCAATACTTCCCGATGTCAGTTGTCAAAGATTAGTACTCTATGTTCGCCACAAAAAAAATGGCGCGCAATTTAAAATGTCAGGTCATTTTGAGACACCCTTTAGTTTCCGTCTGCGTGCACACACTTATTCGAACGCGCCTGCCACTGCTGGTAACTTTTCGTTCACTCTTTTTATGGAATGTTGTCTGAGATTCTTGTCACAGCATTTTGGACATCCTTTGTTGTTTGAAAATGGTGTCCCTTGACTGCCAATTTGACTTTTGGAAATAAAAAAAAGTCACACGGGGCGAGATCCTGTGAATAAAGTGGCTGTGGTAGTACTGAAATGCGTTTTTTGAGGTTAAAAATTGCTGTACAGACAATGGCGCATTATCGTGATGAAGAATTCAGGTACCAGTAATGTTCAAACGAACACAGAGAACTCGTTTTCGAACTCTTTCTAGAATTTCTTTGTAGAAATATTGATTGTCCAGGAGGCACCCACTCTTTATGAACAATGCGTTTGGAATCGAAAAAGCACATAAGCACGCATTTCACTTTTGACCTCGACATGCCAACTTTTTTTTGGTCTGGGTGATCCTTTCGAATACCATTACGAATTTTGGCCTTTGGTCTCTGGATCGTACTGAAAGAACCAACTCTCATCACCAGTGATAACACGATTCAATAACTCTGAGTTGATTTGTACTTGTTCCAACAGATCAGCTGCCACATTTTTTCGGGCATCTCGCTGTTATTCTGTGAGATTTTTCGGGATAATTTTCGCACAAATTTTTCTCGATCTTCTGTTATTATTAAGCGTTTCCCGATTGATATTCATTTCTTCTGCATTTTCACAGATAATCTTCGATCCGATCGTACGATTTCACGCACCCTGGCCGTGTTGACGTCTGTTCGTGAGGTTGAAGGTCGTCCACTGCGGTTTCAGTCTTCAACATTCGTTCTGCCTTCACAAAACATTTTATGCCAACGAAAAACTTAAGCTCTTGACATAACCTCATTTCCAAAAGCCTTCTGAAGCTCAGCGTAAGTTATCGTCGCATTCTCACCGAGTTTAACACAAAAAGAAATGGCGTATCGTTGCGCAGTTGTTCGCGATTCCATTTCCGTGATGAGAGACAAAAACACGTGTTTACTTATTACACCACTACTGATGACTGAGAGGTTGCGCGGATGTGCCTCTTGGACTATTAGGGGCGTGAGGATCAAGATCAATGATGGAGTGTATATGAAGGCTGCCACGTTTCGCTAAAAAAAATCAGTATCATTATTGTCGCACCTCGTAGTTTCCTATAAGAGCCATACAGTTATCCCAGCGATCTTCCAATATTTGAATACCTTTCATGATGTATGATTTATCGAGCTCTTTAAAAGAAGCCTCAGAATCCCATTCGACTTCTGCCTTTGAGCCAAATTTCTTTCTCTGGAGCCACCTTTTTAAATTTGATAAGAGGTAATAATCGGTGGGGGCCAAATCTGGTGAATATGGCGGATGAGGAAGCAATTCATTGTCCAATTCCACTCTCGATCTTTTGGAGTTGTGAGCTGGCGTATTATCTTGGTGAAACAACACTTTTTTTTCCTAAATGCAGTCATTTTTTCTTGATTTCACCATTTATCCGGTCCAATTAACCAGTGTAATAGTCTCTGGTGATTGTTCGTCCTTTCCCAAGACACTCGATCAGTATTATTCCATATGCATCCCCAAAAATACTTGCCAAAACTTTTTCAGTTGATGTTTGTGTTTTTGGACACTTTCGTCGGCTTTCATGCGGTCCGGCCAGTCTGCAGACTGCCTGTTGAACTCAGGCCTGTAGTAGTGGATCCATGTTTCGTCCATTATTACAAATCGACGCAGAAATTCCTTTGAATTACGCCGAAACAGTGCCAAACTTCATATTCGTAATCAGCGACCCCAAAAACCCATGTATACAGGATTTCATAAAACTAACTAACGTTTTTTCAAAAATAAACCGCCATCTCAAAGCCGCCATTTTGTTTCTTGAAATTTGAACTTCATATTCGTAATCAACGACCCCAAACAAAAACCCATGTATACAGGGTTTCATAAAAATAACTCACGTTTTTCCAAAAATGGTCCACCATTTTGGAGCCGAAATTTGGTTTTTTGAAATTTGAACTCTATATTCGTAATCAGCGATCCCAAAAACCCATGTATAGAGAGTTTTTATAAAAATAACTCACGTTATTCCAAAACCAGGCCGCCATTTTGGAGCCACCATTTTGTTTTTTGAAATGTGAGCTTCACATTCATGATCAGCGATCCCAAAAACCCCGATATACCTAGTTTTGATGAAATCGAATAATATCTTCATATTTTGGCCTGTTTTTCGGGACATTTTTCTTCTGTGCGTCGCTCAGAATAATATGGTGTATATTTTTGTGTTTTTTTTAGACTGACTGCCTCATTTGGACGTCCGGAACGTAGTGCATCATTGGTACTTGTACGACTGCATTTAAGTTCACTAAACCATCAATATATAATTGTTTTTGACAGAGCAAATGGGTCATAACACTTCTCAAGCCATTCTGGGATTCTGGCTGTATTTTTTTCCCATCAAAAAACAATTTTTAAACAATACATGAAATTTTTTTTGTTCGATCGTCTTGCAAAAATCAAAAGTAGCCTCACTCAAACAACGACAACTTGCAAACTAATAAACATGTCATGAAAATTTTACACGAATCTTCTAAAAGTTGACACTAACTGAAAATCATACACACATTTTTTTGTTTGTGCTGTCAACTCTCTCAAAGTCTAGGAACTTTTAAACTCATGTAGTAATTGAGCTGTATTAAAATAATATTTGGACTTATTAAATTTAAATCAATCTGGCGCAATTTAACTAGATTTAAAATTTATAAGACTTAGATACAACTGAAAAAATAATAATGAATAGGTAATTAAATTGAAATATAGAGTGATTACAAAAGTTCGTGTCCGATTTTCATAGATGGCAGAAGCATGCACTTTTAACTGTGCTGATGTTTCTTTTATAATCATATTATGAACTGACAATTATCTAAATGCGTCCCACCCTACTGGAAGAAAGCTGAGGTCATCATGATCAAAAAACCAGGCTCTCCCTCCCACGAGGCAAACAGCTACTTCCCGGTCTAGGCAAGATAGCTGAAAAAGTCATCTTCGAAATCATCAGAGCAAAGTCCACAGCTTTCCGTGTTATGCCTAACAAACAATTCGGTTTCCAACCTCTTCATGGCACCACTCACCACACCACTACACTCGCCCAAACCATTTCTAACAGTTTAACAGACACCACAAAGTTGGAGCTGTGTTTCTTGATGTATCCAAGGCCTTCGACCGAGTCTGGCACGAAGGCCTCATTCCGAATCGACACGGCTACCCCCTTGTCATAACCAAACTCATTTCAGTCCTTCGTCTCTGGCAGAACCTTTCAAATCAGAGTCGAAACGACCATCTCCGACGTCAAGGCCATTAGAGTCAGAGTCCCGCAAGGTTCCGTCGTCTCCCCCCACCTCTTTAATATCTTCACAGCCGACATTCCCAAATTGGATCAGACCAACCTCCATCTTTATGCTGATGACACTGCCATAATCACCCATTCAAGAAGTAGCCGCCTCATCACCAGCAGATTGCAGCGTCACCTTGACATCCTGAACTCCTGGTTGGACCGCTGGAGGAGCAAACTCAACCCCCTCAAAACGCAAGCCATCCTCTTCTCCAAGGACAAGGACACTCCGCATGGACATCTCCAGCTTCAAGGCTCCCGCATCCAATGGGCCAACTCCACCAAGTACCTGGGCGTCCAGTATGACAACTCGTCTGGAAGGACCAGGTCTGCACTGCCACCAGAAAAGCGAAGCAACCGCTGGGCAAATTCTACCCCATTATAAATCCTCCAGTAAGTTGCTACCGGGAACGAAATTACTAATCTACAACACAGTCATAAAGGCATGCCTCACTTACGCCTGCCGCACTTGGTGCCAGCTCTCCAAGACAAGGAGAGCCCAACTCCAGGCAGTGCAGAACAAGGCCCTGAGGATGATCACGGGGTTGGTTCATGAGGAACCGGCAAATACACACATGAGGAATATCCAGCTGAAGTTTCTGGAGAAGGCGTCCCAGCACCCCAACCCATGCATCAGGGACGCCTTCCGACTCCCGCCACATGCCCGCCGCCAATTCCCTAGACCGTCTGACCCTCTCTCGGATGAAGACGATGACCCCCTCGCTCGCCGTGACAGAATATTAAGTTATAATAAGTCCTAGTTTAAGTTAACACTAAGTCCTAAGTTAAGTTAGCGTAAGTCTTAGGCTAAGGTAATATAAATCTTAGAATTAAGAAAATTATGTATCAACCAGTACATCTCCTAGGTTAAGTTAGTATAGGACCACTAGTATAAGAGCTTAGGTTAAGGTAGTATAAGCAAACATTCATATTAAGTTTTTTTGTACATTCATTAATGCAAGTAAAAGGCGTAACCTTACTTTTAAATCCAATAAAGAAAACAGAAACTAAGCGAATGTTGGAAGTGCAACAAAAAATATTCAAGACGTTTATTTCGATCGTGCTCCTACTCTTAGGACAGTTAAAAAGTGATTTGGTCGATTTCGAAATGGTGGTTTCAATCTAAACGATAAACCTCGCTCTGGGCGATCTTTCCGGCATCGATAATGATTTGATCTGTGACTTAGTGAATAATAATCCACGGATTACCACTGAAGAGATTACTGAGAGACTAAATGTTAACAATTCGACTGCATCTCATCATTTAAAGCAACTTGGATACACTTCAAAACTCGATATATGGGTCCCGTACGTTTTGACAGATCGGAACAAACTGAACCGTGTTTTCACAGCCATTTCCCTCCTCGCCCGTCAACAAACATTTTTTGGACCAAGTTTTAACTGGAGATAAAAAAAATGGGTTATGTATAACAACATAATAAGAAAATGAAGCTGGAAGGACGGAAATGAAAGAGCAGAATCTATGTGGCAAAGACTGAATTGCATCCAATAAAAGTGTTGTTATGTGTCTGGTGGGATTGCAGAGAAATAATTTTTTACGAGCTTCTTCCACATGGCCAAACGATAACTGCAGAGAAGTATTGCGAGTCACTCGCCCAACTCAATGTTGAAATCCAAGCAAAACATTCAGATTTGATCAATCGAAAAGGCATCATCTTTCACCATGACAACACTAGACCACATGTCGCTCAACAGACACTGCAAAAATTTAGGGAGTTAAAATGGGAAATCTTCCAGCATCCGCTGTATTCCCCTAACCTTGCCCCTTAAAATTTTCATGTGTTTCGTTCTCTACAAAATAATTTCAATGGTAAAAAATTTTATCCTATGGAAGAAGTCAAAATCTACCCTACGACTTTCTTTGAAGAGAAACCAAATGCCGAAATTGCCATCCTGGGCGACTTTAATGTCCACAACATCAACTGGCTTAAATATTCAAATACTACCGACGAACAAGGTCGTGAAGCCGAATCATTTTCAATCAGTTGTAGCTTAACTCAGCTTATTGACGAACCAACACGGATCCCTGATCGAGACGGGGAGTTCGTCAGTCTTCTTGATCTGTTTTTAACCACCAATCCGGAGATTTACAAGGTCAGCGTAAATCCGCCGTTAGGTTCTTCCGACCATAAACTACTTTCGACATCGAGTACCCTACCAATCAGTGACAGAGAGGCGCCTAAACCGCGCAAGATTTGGCACTACAAATCTGCTAGATGGGAAGATCTCATGGAATATTTTCGAATCTTCCCTTGGTTAGACGTTTGTTTTCGATCCGATGACCCATCTGACTGCGCCAGGGAGGTTTTCGATGTTATTTTGGCCGGTACGAGGCTTACATCCCTTTTTCGAAGAAATGCTCTTCCAACGGCAAGCCTTGGTTTGACCGAAAATGCAAAGAAGCTGTTGCTTCTAAACATCTTGCATACCGACAATTGCGTGAAAATCCTAATATCATAAATTGTAACACCTTTGTTCGTGCCAGGAACAGATGCAAAGAAATTATCGACGAAACCAAGGAGGCGCACAATCAACAGATTAGAAACAAACTTCTCGTCTGTCCCAACAATTCCAGGTCCTTTTGGTCAGTCGCTAGGGTAGTTAGTCAAAATTTCACCAAATCCACCATACCACCACTCACACGGCCAGATAATTCTATTGCAACGACACCTGTTGAGAACGCGAACTTGTTGGCTGAACTCTTTGCTTCACATTCTACTGTCGATTTCCAAGGAAAAACACCACCTACTATTCCCATAGTGCAGTCAAGGATGCCCGATATTGTCTTCAGACAGTGTATTTTGATGCAGCTAGACACCAAAAAGGCTTGGCGGTGACGGAATACCTACCACAGTTCTCAAAAACTGTGCGAGGGAACTAACACCAGTTTTCTGTAGACTTTTCAACCTATCCTACAGAGAGGGAAAATTTCCTTCCTGCTGGAGATGTGCCATAGTTCAGTCGATACCTAAAAAAGGCAAGAAGACCTTGCCAAATAACTACCGACCAATCGCACTGCTTGCAATAATATCGAAAGTCATGGAAAAGGCTATCAATCAGCATCTTCTAAAATATCTTGAAGGATTCAACATTATTAACGATCATCAATATGGCTTTCGTAAAAATTGATCAACAGGAGATCTTCTGACTTATGTAACACATGTTTGGAACAACGCAATTGAATGCTTTGGAGAATCTCGAGCGGTTGCTCTTGACATATCCAAGGCATTCGACCGTGTTTGGCACGATGGGCTGTTGGCCAAGCTACGTTCTTATGGTATGTCTGAAAGGTTCTGTTTGTGGCTTTCATGTTTCCTCAGAGAGCGTTCTTTACAAGTGGCAGTCGACGGATTTCTTTCACTATCAACGCCGGTGTACCCCAAGGCTCCATACTGTCTCCTACTCTCTTTCTCATTTATATTAACGATCTGCTAGAAAAGACCGAGAATCCAATCTATAGCTTTGCAGATGACAGTACACTTATCTCTTCATTCACTTTGAACGCTCGGACATCGGCTACTCAAACGAATATCCGCAGACAGCAGGAAGTCATTCAACTTAACAAAGACCTGAAAGAAATTCTATCTTGGGGTGACAGTAACTAAGTAGAATTTAACGCTACAAAAACCCAGGCGGCAGTTTTTTCTAAAAAAGTTAACGTTGCTGAACCCGACATAGTTGTGTTGGGGGACTCCATGCCTCTAACATCGTCATTCAATTTGTTGGGCATTAATTTGGGAGCAAATATGTCCTGGCATGAACATGTTGCAGGCATAGCAAGGAGAGCTTCTCAAAAGTTGGGAATATTATTTCGAACCAGAAAGCTTTACACTCCACAACAACTGTTAATTCTTTACAACGCTCAAATTCGACCAACTATAGAATACTGCTCCCATGTTTGGAACTCCGCTCCCAAACATACACTGCATTTGTTGGAACTGACCGGCGGCCTTGATTCGCTGGAACATCGAAGAACGGTTGGCGACTTGAGCCTATTTTCATGGAAAGTGTTCGAAGGATGTGGCCCGCTTAATTCCTCCCAGAGCGGTGCGTGTTAGAAGTACACGTCGCGCTAATATTTTACATCCGTATGAGGTTCAGCTTGTTACTCCGCGTACAACGCTTTTCAAGCAGTCTTTTATAAGGACAACATCATCCCTTTGGAATAATTTGCCCAGGACTGTGTTTCCCACCGAGTACAATTTACAGCGATTCAAGAACAACGTGAAACGCTTTATCCGCACACGTGTCGCTCCTGTAGCACGTGTGCTAGACCCATAAAAGAAAAAAACAGTTTTTACAAAGAAGGAATTCAAAAACTTATAAAGCCGGGTTTCCACCAAACGGACATAGCACGAAACACAAACAAAAACTGTTTTTCTCAACAAAAAGAGCCATGTTTTGTAAAAACTAAACAGTTCCGGAAACATTTTTGTCGGGGAACAGTGTTTTTAGTAAACAAAACACTTTCCCATCTCGAGTCGGTACATCAAAGGAAAACAAATTTGTTCGTGTTTTTTAGTCGGTTTGGTTGAAACACCTGAATGTTGTAGTTTTGTTCTCTGCGACATTTGTACTCTACTCTTTCAACTAGTTATCAACTTTTTATTAAATGTATGCAATTTTTATGAAGAGTTTGTCAACATTTAAAAAGTAAGTATTTAGTATATCTCGTATATATATATATATATATATATATATATATATATATATATATATATATATATATATATATATGTATTTAGTTACAATGATGATTAAAAAGGTCCTAAGAAATTAATTAAAAATTCAAAATCGCTACCTAACATTCTGGTAAAATTGTGGGAGGAAGATCTCAATTCCCCATTTAACCCAATATCGCCAGTGCTTAAATCAGCCAATAATTCTGCTGTGCCGTAATTAACTCTCCTTTTTAATAGAGAACTGACCCAATATCTTGGTTTTTTTTCTGTTTTGGCCATTAATTAAAAACAAACCACAGCTAATTATAAAAAATCGTCGTCTTGCGGGACTAAACAAAATGGGAAAAAGAGAACAAACACTAGCAACAAAACTTTTGGAACAGTCTACAGAAACTGGTTGAAAAAAACAAAACATGTTTTGCTTTGTTTATTAAAAACAGAAGTGTTTTTTTAAACTGTCCGTTTGGTGGAAACCCGGCTTAAAACGATAGAAGACAGAAAATGATTGAGAGTACATTATTGATTAATAAATACTATTTTTGATGAAAATGTGTTGTATTTAATTTGGTTTCTAATCGGGCATGAACTTTTGTAATCAACCAATAATTGACTGATTTATTGGAAATAACAACCCCCTCACCTGGGCATGTATGCGCAGGCCTAAAACTAGGCTTGTCATATCAGATGGGGGCAAAATAGTAAATATACACTGTAAATGAACATATATCTCAAAGTGTATGTATAGATTCAGTAGAACTAGTAAACATTTTACCGATATAAAACAATAAAAATTAATAACGATTTTTTAAAACCAATTATTGTATCTTTTGGAACTTGCAAACACATTTTAATAAAGATATAGTCAGTATGATCATATTTGTTTATTGGCGGGTGAGTACTTTAACCACGTAAAAAAAAATGCTTCAGCTTCGAAGCTCCTTAAACAAACTCTCATAAGTAAGTAGCTTAACGGTACTGAGAAAAAAACTAAACGATTTCAAATAACTTGAACGCCCTTATATTGGTAACAACTGTTATACATTTTTGTAAATGAACTGAAAAATACTATTTGATGGTGGGCTCATATGCTCATTTAAGAACATCATGTTTATCATATTTTGCTTCCGCATAAAACACTAGGTTCAGTACTGAAAGAATTTCCTTGGAGAATGGAGAATAAGAAAATAGTGAATTAGGGGAGACACTTTAAAAAATGCCCCTGTACAGTCACCTCACAAAGAAAAAGAATGAGTTACATATTATTCGTATGAGATACTATACCACGGGTCGGCAACCTATGGCAAGCGTGCCATCTCTGGCACGCCAAGATATTTTGAATGGCACGCGTACCTATTCAAAGTTTTACACATTAATTCTGTAATCTGTGACATGTTTCGAAATTAAGTAAATAATCGAAGACAGTATTACTTTAACAATACAAACAAAAACGATATATTATATAGGTCACTAGGTATTATTACCAAAAACTACAAAATATATATTTTGTAATTTATAATTTTACTGAATACATTGGTTTGGCTTTAATTTCGGCAAGTATTAAAGACGGCAAGCCTCAAAATATAAGCCTAGGCAAAAACACAAATAAACGTCCTCAATTCAGATCAAAAGAGCCGCTATAAGGTGGTTTTTGTTTGACTTGACTTCAATCGTTCCGACGCGCGCCGCAACTCTGTTTATATTGCCGAACTTTAGTTTTTGTTAGACTTAACTTCTAGGCGGGGCCTTTTGATTGCAATGGGCGCGTTGTAGATAATAATTTTTGTTCTAAGAAATTTAATAAACGTAATTATTGGAATTTTCTGGAAACATTATTTTTCTATATATAGCAAGCGGCTACACGTTTGGATCATTTAGTATAGAAGTAACATCCGTTCCAGTCAATAGTCGTCGAAAAGTTTAAAAATTAAAATTACGTTGCGTTATGGCCGCGAAGAAACAGAAGGTAGACGTTCGATCATTTCAAACTTCGTGGACAACAGATTACGGTTTTGTACAGCAAAACGATCGGGCCATTTGTATCCTATGTCGGGAAAGCGTAGTTTTCCGGACATCTAGTGTTCAACGACATTTCCAGATAAAACATGAATCGTCATTTAAAGATAACGCTGATAAAAGGGAGGCAATACAAAGAGCAAGTAAACAATACGAGAAACAGTCAACATTCTTTAGCAAAGTTTTCCAAGGAAAAAATCAGGTAACTGAATGCAGTTTCAAAATTGCACAATCGTTGGCACAAAAGGGGAGGCCGTTTACTGACGGAGAATTTATGAAGCAAACGTTTTTGAGTACTGGCGAGATTTTATTCGACGACGTGCCCAATAAGGATACAATATTGGCCAGGATTAGGGATACACCGGCATCAGCGCGGACCATCGAGAGACGAATTACCGAAATGACACAAAATGACCAAAAACAGCAGAGATACGCTATCAAACGGAGTTTTGTATTTAGTGTAGCATTGGATGAAAGTGTCGATATTAATGACATTGCTGTCTGGCAATCGTTGCGCGATACTTCGATGATGGCAGTGTGTATGAAGAGCTGATTTGTCTGCTCCCATTGCAGGGAACTACAAGAGGAGAGGATATGTTTTCAGAATTTGTTAAACATTTTGAAAAGCGGAACATTGATTTAAATAAAAATTTTTGCGTAACGACAGATGGCGCTCCTGTTATGATTGAGAGACATAAAGGATTTGTTTCCCTTCTTATTGGACGCATGGGTCGATCAGTTTTGAATTTTCAATGCATGATTCACCAAGAGAGTTTGTGCGCTAAAATCTCCACTGGAAGTTTAAAATCCGTGATGGATAGGGTGGTTAAAATAGTCGGTCGTTCTTCACTGATCCATAGACAATTTAAGGCGTTTCTGCAGGAATTAGAAAGTACATATTCAGATATACCATTGCACAATAATGTGCGCTGGCTCAGGCCGTGGTAAAGTGCTCTCTAGATTTGTGCAATGTCTGGGCGAAATTAAATCATTCTTGTTGGAAAAAAATCAAGTGGATGCTTATCCTGAACTAGAAGATAAGAACTGGATCTGTATGTTAATGTTTCTTACTGATATTACAAACCATCTCGGTGAACTCAACTTAAAGTTACAAAGTTCAGGCAAAATAGTTCTGGCTTTATACGAATCCTGGAAATCATTCAAATTAAAAATAGATTTATTTATCAGCGATATTACTACAAACACATATAAGTATTTTCCAAATTTAAAAACTTATATATCCAGTGTCGATGATGGTGCACTAATAGACGAAATTCTTAAATATATGACTAACTTAAAAGAGGAGTTTATCGAGAGGGGTCAGGATTTTGATAAACATGGTCTTATGTTCGCTTTTTTAATCAAACCAGATTTAATGGATTTTTCCAGCAGTTGCTTTGACATATCTCTTTTTTTATAGATGGACATTAATGATTTTGATCTTCAATACATTGAATTTAAAAGCTCCGAGTTATGGAACACGAAATTTGTAGAATTAAGAAGGGTATTAGAAGGTGACTGCCAGAACCATTCAAACGAGATACTCAGTTGTTGGATGAGTTTACCAGAGAAATTTATTTGTCTTAAGAAAGTAGCGTTTGCCATGCTTACAGCTTTGGGATCATCCTATATCTGTGAACAACTTTTTTCCCATATGAGAGTGATTTTAAACCAGTACCGAAGCAGGCTGACAACAGACAACTCAGAAGCATGTGTGACACTGAAAAATAACCAGTCATGAACCGGATATAAGAAAACTTCAAGCACAGGGTTCACACTAGGTCCTAGGACTAGTATAATAAAATTATTTGTTAAATGTTAAAATTTTTTTGTAATTAAACCTTCTAAAAGCAATATTTTAAGTTAATTTTTGTTAATTTTATTTGTAGTAAGTACCCATGTCGGCACGCAAAATGTTGTATGGATGAAAACTGGCATCCCTTAGTTAAAAGGTTGCTGACCCCTGTACTATACATCATTCATATGAGATACTATATTTACTTACATTAACAAGTCATCTTGGACGATTTGTACATCGTGTGGTAACTGAGATATAACATTTACTACAAATTCTTCATTAACATTCGAGCTAATAATAAAATCGGGCTCATCAAATTTTGTAGTATCGCTAATCAATTTTGGTTGCTCCAATAAATTCGAAGATCCCATACCGATGTTTCGCTTTAACTTTCAAATATTATTGCTTAGCTAATACAACTAATATAAATACACGGATATGATTTGTGGAATTAACATTTTGTCGATACAGAGAAGTTCATGCTTACTTAATTTGATTTTACCTTCTTTTAATCAATGAACAATTGTTCAATAGAATTGTTCAAAACAAATATTCTGGGTTAGGTTACAATTTATTTTCTTCTTTTTTAGTATAAGGGTGCATTCAAACCATAAGAAAAAACATTTGATGAGTGGTTGCACATCTATTCAGGATTTTTTCCAGCCTCGATTCGCATAATTTTTTGAATTTCAATTGGTTAGTGAAACAGCAATAAGTGGAGCTTAATTCATTTATGTAATAGTTTACTTGACCCCCAACTTTTCTGACAGTCATCAAAAGAAATATAGTGTTTATATGTTTTTGGGCTGCGTACTGGATTGTTATTTATAAAATAGTATTAACTATTTCGCATGATTTATAACAAACTACCATTGGAATATGCAAGGAACACACTCTTTGCAGTAAACGTATAAATTATTTCAGTCAGTTTCCATTATTCCACATACGTTTACGATGACTTTTAACGGTTTACATTTTAATTTATGCCCTCAGGTATAAAAAGAGTCAGTCAGGTAAAGAAACAATAAAGAGTGAAGTTTTGACATTCAACTAGTCTTCAAAATTACAGTAGATATAGTGATTTCAAACGTTACTATGTCAGTGAGAAGACGAATTTGGAATTCGTCTTCTCACTCTCGTCTTCTTAACTGACAAATTAGGTCAAAAGCCTCAGTATCGTCTCTGGCTCTGTAATAATTGCCACCTACGATTCCTCTGTGTGGTATTGTAAAAAACATCCATGAAACTATATGGATCTTCACATAGACGTATAGGTGCAAAATATAAACCAGCTCAAAGCCCCTGAAGCTAAGAAGATGCCTTTTAATACGAGGCTGGTTTGAAAAGTCCGTGCAAAAATAAAAACTACTTATGTGTTTGGGGTAAACCTTTTTTATTTTTCGACATAGTCTCCTTTTAGGCTTATACACTTCGTCCAACGATGTTCTAGTTTGTTGATCCCTTCCGAATAATAGGATTTGTCCTAGTCTGCAAAATATTCATTAGTGTCTGCAATGACCTTCTCGTTTGAATAAAATCTTTGTCCCGCCAGCCATTTCTTCAAATTGGGGAAAAAATAGTAGTCCGAGGGAGCCAAGTCTGGAGAATAGGGGGATGTGAAATGAGTTGGAATCCTATTTCCGCCATAACCTTTCCGGCCGAAGGAACGGTCTTCGCCTTTTTTGGTGCAGATTCCCCCTTGGCAACCCATTGTTTAGATTGTTGTTTGGTCTCAGGAGTATAGTAATGTATCCATGTTTCATACACCAGTGACGAAACGACGCTTAAAGTCCTCCGGATTCTTCTGGAACAGCTGCAAACCATCCTTGCAACACTTCACACGATTCCGTTTTTGGTCAAGCGTGTGCAATCGCGGCACCCATCTTGCGGATAGCTTTCTCATGTCCAAATGTTTATGCAAAAATATTATGTACCCGTTCAGTCGAGATGCCCACAGCACTAGCAATCTCACGCACCTTAACTCTTCTGTCATCCATCACCATATCATGGATTTGATCAATGATTTCTGGAATCGTAACCTCCACAGGCCGTCCAGAACGTTCAGCGTCACTTGTGCCCATATGGCCAGTCCGAAAATTTTGAAACCACTTATAAACTGTTCTAATCGAAGGTGCAGAGTCACCATAATGTTTATCAAGCTTCTCTTTAGTCTCCTGAGGCGTTTTGCCTTTCATAAAGTAATGTTTAATCACCACACGAAATTCTTTTTTCGTCCATTTCTTGAAAATCACTCGACTTCCTTGATTCACACGAATGCCAAACACAAAGAAAGAGACCAATATGGCTGCAACTTGGTGTGCGTTCATTCAAGAGATGCTACTAACTAAACATGACCTCGATAAGCGCCGGTGGTGCCATCTCTCGGACTTTACACGGACTTTTCAAACCAGCCTCGTATAACCGTATACATTTTTTTGAGTCTGAAATTTTTTATATTTGAAGTAATTTATCTCCTAAAAAAAACAAGGTTTTAAAATTGTGTAAAATTTGTATACTTTGTTTCGATAGAATTTAGCTTCCTAAGTAGGAGACTCTTCATACAATAAAACAGAAAACGAACTATCTTCTATCGAATATTTAGGTTTGAAAGAGGTCCTAAGTAATGATATTAAGCAAGAATCCACAGATAAAGATGTGTCAGAGTTTACAGCTAATATAGGTACTATTAAACAAGAAAGGTAACTATATATAGGGTGTTTTTTATAGAGGTATAGAACTTTGAAATGGAATAAAACAAAGATGAATTTTTTAAATTGACATGAAATTTACTTTATTCGAAAGATAATTTTCTGGCATTATGATTTAAATATGATTCTGGCATATGACCACCACGGCTGGCTCGGACGTAGTCTAATCTGGAGGTCCAATTTTCGATGACTTTTTCCAACATTTGTGGCCGTATATCGGCAATAACGCGGCGAATGTTGTCCTCCAAGTGGTCAATCGTTTCGGGCTTATCGGCGTAGACTAGCGACTTCACATATCCCCACAGAAAATAGTCTAGCGGCGTTAAATCGCACGATCTTGGAGGCCAATTCACGGGTCCGAAACGTGAAACTATGCGGTTACCAAACGTTTCCTTCAATAAATCAATTGTGGCACGAGCTGTGTGACATGTTGTGCCATCTTGTTGAAACCACAGCTCCTGTACATCATGGTTGTTCAATTGATGAACGAAAAAGTCAGTAATCATGGCTCAATAGCGGTCACCATTGACTGTAACGTTCTGACCAGCATCGTTTTTAAAGAAGTACGAACCAATGATTCCACCAGCCCATAAAGCACACCAAACAGTCAGTTTTTCTGGATGTAACGGTGTCTCAACATACACTTGAGGATTATCATCACTCCAAATACGGCAGTTTTGTTTATTGACGTATCCATTCAAACAAAAGTGAGCTTCATCGCTAAACAAAATTCGCTTATGAAAATCGGGATCAACGGCAATCTTGTTTTTGGGCCCATTTCACCGAATCTACGCCTTGCTAGGTGATCGTGTGGCTTCAATTGTTGCACGAGTTGGATTTTGTAAGCACGCAAACCAAGATCTTTCCGCAAAATCTTCCATAAAGTGGATGGACACATATCCAATTCCTGTGCACGATGGCGGATAGACTGATTCGGGTCTTCCTCTACGCTTCGCTCTACAGCAGCAATTACTTCTTCTGTACGCACTGTACGACGTCTCTGTGGATGCGTATTATCATTTAGAGTAAACGTGGTGCGAAAACGTTCCATAGTTAATCGAATTAATTGCTCTGATGGACGATTATGTTGACTGTAAAATGGACGTAGTGAGCGATACGTATTTCGAACAGAACCATGATTTTCAAAATAAATTTGCACAAGCGTTGTTCAGGCGTCAGTCTATTCATGTTGAAATGCCAAACCAAACTAAACATAAATCACTTGACAGCTGACAAAATGGCCGCCAGTTAAAAAAGTTTTGCCAACTTAAAGTTTTATACCTCTATAAAAAACACCCTTTAGTTATATTAGAGGTTAAAATTCACATTTTTTTTAAGACTTACATTATGAATATGAAAGTATAATTCATCACTCAGTCCTAGTTTGTCAGATTTTGGTTTGTTATTTTAGGCTAAGTATCACAACTATGTTGATTCTACATAATGCATTAATAAATGGTTGCATAATAAGTCTTAATATTCTTCAGCCTTTTATTGTTCCACCAAGACCAGTATTAATTATATATTGCTTACATTTTTTTGCACTTTTCATTTAAGAATAACAATAATGATAATCATAAGTCAGTCTTTTCGTCAGTTACTACGGCCATTAGTCAAAATTTCACTAAATCCACTGTACCACCCTTCACATACCAGATAATACTATTGCAACAACACCAGGTGAGAAAACCAACTTATTGGCTGAACTTGGCTTCACATTCTACTATCAATTTCCAAGGAAAAACCAACTATTCCCATAGTGCAGTGTAGGATGCCCGATATTGTTTTCAGACAGCATATCATAAAACGCATTTGAATGAAGCTAGAGACCAAAAAAGCTTCTGGTGCTGATGGAGTATCTGCCATAATACTAAAAAAATATATGAAAACTAACACCAGTTTTCTGTAGATTTTCCAGTACAAAAGGAATATATCATTCTTGCTGGAAATGTACTACAATTCAGCCGATACCCAAAAAAGGCAAGAAGACCTTGCCAAACAAGAACCAACCAGTCACACTACTTTGAATAATATTAAAAGTCTTCATAAAAACTGAAAAAATGTCGCTGCTGAAAGTTATAAATGTGATCAGTGCGAGTTCAAATATGCGCGAAAGAAAAGTCCGATTAGACATCGGTTACAGCACGCCGATTTCGAACAAGTTGCCAAGTTTGAATGTGACGAGTGAGTCTATAAAACTCCTCGCAAGTGTAATTTAGACAGGCATTCACTTAGACATGGTAATCGGGACGAAATGGCTCTATTTGAACGTGACCAGTATGTTTTTAAGACAATTCATAAATATTATATGAAAAAGCACAAGTGTGTATTATATTAAATCTGGTATATATTCATAGCCAACGAATTTGTAAAAAATATTGATAAATAGCGCCCTCTGATAATACGTAAAACTAATTCGGGAGATTTTCAGGCACATAATCCAGAATCATTACCACTTTCTACCTTGGCAACTACTTATCCATACCTATTTGGGTCATCTAATATTTGTAGGCATTAAAATAGGTTAAGTAAGTTTACTATTCCCACAGTGTAATCAAGGATGCTCAATATTGTCTCCAGGCAGCGAAAAAAGAAATTTTTACTCTTTGAGTTTAGAACCTTAATTCAGTGTCCCAATATCGGAAAACATAGGAGAATTACTTCAATTGACCACCAATTAATTTTAAAAATTAAGATTTCCTAATAGAATAATATCCTCAAATTACGATCACCCAAAATAAGTGGACGAATAATCGATTAAGGCTTACACACGATTTACAACACCATGTTCGTTACTTTCCTAACTAGAGTTGTGAAGGTCTAACTCTGGTCACCCGAGCACCACCTCGACTGTAAATTAAAGCTCTAAACTTGTCGTGCAAGCTGCAATTGGTCACAATTAAGAAATATGTCGGTACGGTTACGCTGCTTTTCTCAGTGTTAGAAAAGTTCAGTGACCTTGTCAAGAAAAGTATTAGAGCGGTTCTGAGTTAATTGGAGCGTTTAACTCTAAAGAGTTCCTAAAACTGCATGTAGAAAACAGTTTGTGGCAGTTAGAGCCATGAAACCGAAAAAGAAAAACTAAAACTTTCAATTTTAAACCTAACCTCCCAATGTCATTTTTGGATCGATTTGTTTACCTTTTCCCAGTTTTTTTTGTCATTAACATCACAGAAATTTGCAGCCAAACAACGAAGGTGGTTAAAAAATCTGTATTTTTATCAATGAAGTTAAACGTATTAGAAACTATTTGTTATGGAATCATCAAGTTTAAAGAGGTCCTTAACGTCCGCACCATCTAACTCTAAAAACAGTATTAAACAAGAAGAAAATGATTTTTCCGAATTTACAAATACCACGGAAATTGAAAAAAAGGTTGCAGGAATAACGTAAGTTTTAATTTTCCGCCTTTGAGGTGTCAGCAATCCTTTTTTTATAATTTAACATGTTAGTAAATGAACATAGGTTAAAGTAAAACTCAAAACTAGGTAGTTTTGGTGTCTTACCAGTTTCAATTTTAACATAAATTATTTTTTTGAGAAGAAACATTTTAATTTTAAAAAACACTTCTTAAGTGTTTCACTATTCATCTAAAGATTTAGAAAGTAACTAATATTTTTTAGTTCTGAACCTAAAAATCTCGAAATGGAAGCCACATGCAGTTCCAGTATTTTTTTACCAATGATTAACAATATTAAAGTTGAAACTGTGAAAAATGAAATTTTAGACACATGGAATAGAGAAAATCATCAAGCAGATTTTAAAATTGACAAAGTAAATGAAGAAACTTGGTAAGTACCTGTTTTACTGATAAAATCATTGAAATAGTTAGGGATTTAATGGGTACCTGGCCGAAACCAGATACTCAGCTGATTTGAGCAGGTACCAATTTGGCCAGATACTTTATTACCAGGCTAAATTTTTTGAGCAAAATAAAACCAAATTAAAAGTAATATTTATTTCAAAATATGCAAGAGAAATATTTTAAACATAATTTTTATTTTATAAAATAATCACCAAATAGAAAAGAGATTATTATAGATGTGAATTAAATCAGAACAGAAAAGGCCTAAGGAAGATGTATGAAGTGATAAAAAATATAACAAATGAAAGAAATGTCAAGAAGGAGGAAAGAATTGTAATACATAGTGACAATGATGGAGTATTTCAGGACGATCTTGAAATGACCAATTATTGTAATGATTATTTTACAAATATTGGAATCAAAATGGAAAATAATATACCCTTCTCGAGCTCTCCTGTATCTGCCAAAACACCTAATTTGTAATCAATATAACAATCACCAGTTACTGTAGATCAGGGGTGCTCAAACGGTCGATCGCGATCGACAAGTCGATCACGAGAAAAAATTTCCGATATAGAACTATTCACAGATTTTGTTTTAGGTAACTAAAACAAAATGTAATGAATAAACTACTAAAATTTATTCGATCCACAATTAGGCCAGAATAACCCCCTCATCACTTTCTTTTATCGTAATAATCCCCTGCTAGCGGCAAAAGGCGGCTTTATCAAAGGAACCCGCGGTACTTGTCAAAGAAAAGCCGCGTTTTTGATTCCCGCCGATTTTTCTAGAAACTTCAGGCGACGTGTTTGACGGGAACATTCGAGACTTCGTTCGCGCCGATATAAATGTTGCGCTTGCAGGAATAGGAGTCAGTCTGAGTTGTAACTTGAAGGCGATACATTGATACAAAGTTTATTAATAAATAATCCAAAATGAGTGCGGCAAAGAAAAGTAAAATTTATCATTTTAATAATGATTGGGAGGAAGAATTTTTCTTTTGTATGGTAAAGGATAAGTGCATTTGTCTTATTTGCCGTGCGTCAGTTGCAATACTTAAGCGTGGGAACTTAGAGAGGCATCATAAAACGGTTCATAAAAACTATGAAAAGAATTTTCCATCACAGAGTGAATCAAGAAAACGAAAAGTACGTGATTTGATAACTTGTTTGAAAAAAGAACAAACCATGTTCACAAGACCAGCCAAACAATCAAAAGCTGCAACGATCGCGTCATTTAAAATATCTCATATATTGGCGAAACACAAGAAACCATTTGATGATGGATTGGTTGTGAAGGAAGCATTTATTGAAGTGGATGAGACTTTATTTGGAGATTTTAAAAATAAAACAGAGATTATGTCTGCTATTAGAGAACTTCAGTTATCTCGTCCGACTGTCACAAGGCGTGTTGAAGTCATGAGTCAGGACATGGCAGATAAACTAAAACATGATATCATGGAATGTACATATTTTTCTTTACAGTTTAACGAATCCACCGATATGACAGACACTGCCCAGCTGTGTATTTTTATTCAAATGGTATTCAATGACATGTCGGTTAAGGAAGAGTTTTTGACAATGATTCCTCTGAGAGGAAAGACCCGTGGCGAAGATATATATGACGTTTTCTTCAATTTTGTAACAAGCTACCAATACATAAACTAGTGTGCATTACAACCGATGGAGCACCAGCAATGACTGGAAACAAAAACGGTTTTGTGGCATTGTGTCGAGCTAATGATGATTTCCCTTCATTTTTCTCCTTCCATTGCATTATACATCAACAAGTTTTGTGTTCAAAAGTTCTAAACATGGAGGAGATTATGGGCATTGCAATAAAAATTGTGAATTCTATCCGTGCACGTAGCTTGCAACGACGGCTGTTTAAATTGCAGTTGGAAGATAGTGAGTCAGTTGAACACACTGATTTAGTTCTTCACACAGACGTCAGGTGGTTGAGTCGCTTCCTAGAAAGGTTTCAAGAATTATTGCCCGAAATAACACCTTTTCTGGACAAAAGAGGTGATGTCACTCAGATGCTGAAAAACAGAAAATGGCTGACTGATTTGGCATTTTTGACAGACATCACAATGCATTTAAACACCATTAATTTGGACCTTCAAGGTAAAGGAAAAACTATTATTGAGATGATTAGCGCAATAAACGCATTCAAAAGTAAATTGCATATGATAGATCAACTGAAAAGAAAGGATCTGAAAAATTTTCTGTCTTTGAAAGCAAGGATTCCTCAGTTGAATTATGATATGAGGCAGAATTATCAAATATTTTGGGCCAATTCGAAATACGTTTTTATGATTTGAGTAAATTGGCAAATATCACATCATTTATGAGTTTTCGTGTAAAAACATTGAGGAATTAGCTATTGAAATAGCAAGTCAGTTTAACATGGACTCATGTTCTGTTGAAAATGAGTTAGTACAGATTATATTAGATATACATCTCAAAGCCACAGCAGCTGATACAAAATTCTGGTGTTTTATATCTGAAGATAAATATCTGAATCTAAGGCAAATCACCCTTCAACTGACGGCAATGTTTGGGTCAACTTACTTGTGCGAGTCTGCATTTTCTGAAATGAAGATAATTAAATCAAAATATCGCAGTCACAATGTCATCATGCTTGTGAATATCACTCGGTAATTACGTACCATCTTATGAAAAGTATGCTGAGGACATGCAGTGCCACTCTTCAACATCTAAAGTCACACTCGTTTGTTTTGTAAGAACCAATAAACTCGCAATTTTGAATAATTATGAGTTTTTTCATTGACATTTTAGAGCAGACCTACACTTACCTTGACTAAAAAAATGCATATTGTGCGGAAAACTAATATCTATGCCACGATACACCCTACCTAGACGACAATCCTGCATCACACTTACTTGCAGCCTCTCAGAGTCGATCGATCGTAGTCTAACAATATTGAGGTAGATCGCCAGCAGTTCAAGTTTGAGCACCCCTGCTGTAGATGAACTAATAAAGCACATAAAAGGGCTGAAAATGAAGTGTGCTCCTGGTATCAATGGAATAACAGCTAAGCAGGTTAAAGACATGCATGTTGAAATTGTGGCTCCCTTGGTTCATTTACTTAACTTAATATTCCAAATAGGCAAAATCCCAACATTTTTTAAAACTTCAATTGTAATACCAATTCATAAAAGTGGATCAAAGACCAAGATTGGGAATTACCTGTTCACTTGGTAACATGCTTAGCTAAAAGATGGCTGTTGAATTTTGTATTCAAGTGCAACATTCTAAATGATAGGCAGTATAGTTTCGTGCAAGGGTGGATGTAGTACCATAGATGCTTAGATCTAAAATAACTAACCATCTAAATCTTAGTGAGAAGTCCATAGGGATGTTCATTGACCTGGCTAAGGCATTTGATACGGTCTCATATAAAAAACTTAACACATTGGAACAATATGGTATCAGAGGAAAAGTGCATATTAATCTCAAATATCTTTGAACAGGCTGAGACTATACTAATAGATCTATAGTTACTAATTTCGCCCTTGTCACCCTTTTTAAATATCAGGATAACCTTACTTTCTTTCCATCCAAAAAATAATATAAGCAGGCAACTTATCAGTCGCTACTGACTTATTTACTTTTATTCTTTTAATTGCTTCTTTAACTTCCGCCTCTGTTATTTCCAAAAATCCAAAACCACGAGAAACATGGGAATTCTCTTCTTTTAACTCAACACAACCATTATATATGTTGTATATTGAACCAAAATAGGAAGCAAAAGCATTCACTGTATTTTTTGTACCCTTTACCTCTTGCTGATTCAGGAACATATTTTCTGGAATATCTGAGCTACGCTTTTGGCTTTTTACAAAGAACCCAAATGCTTTTGGTCCGATTTCATTTCTTCCGCCTATGAACGATAGGCGGTTGTGCTTTCAGCTTTTACTAATTGCCTGTACTTGTATTTTAATTCCCATCACCTTTCACATACATATATACATTATATGATCGAACAGCTGATTAAAACTCATCACAAGGTACCCAACTTGCACTCCTAGACGTACGGAACGGTTTCGTTGAATGAGTTTAAGCTGAGACCAATTGTCTCTTTACTTATTGAATGACCTCATAATTTTGTATTAAACTAATATGGAAGTAATGCATACAAGTAAAAGTTCTTTCTTTATAAATGAATTTTCAACAAATCCATGAAAAAAGTTCATTATTCTATATACAGTTCTCAAAGGACTTTTTTTTAGTGTTCCGTACGGAACACTTATAAGATGACTTCGGTGTCTGTCCGTCTGTCTGTCACACCCGATTTTCTCTGAAAAACTATTTGTCATAGAAAGTTGAAATTTGGTAATAATATAGGAACTGATGGCCTCATCAGAGCCGTGTAGTTTTGAAAGTTAAATTTTGACTTAAGGGGTTAGTTTTGGGGGGTGAAATCAGAAGTGAAAATAAATTTTTTTTACTAGGTCATCGAGTGTGGTGTCAAATGAAAGCTTGTGAAAACAGTAAAAAATATATATATGATGTAATACTTGCGAGCACTTTTCTTTGTATTACTTGGAGGACAAAGAACATTGAAGTCATACAAGTGTTTAAGAAGATGAACATAGACATTTTAGTAATAAGCGAGACGAAGAAAAAGGGAAGTGGAATAGAAGAAATAGATGAAGTGATGCATTGTTGGAGTGGAGTAAACAAAGAAGAAAGAGCAAAGGCCGGAGTTGGAATATTAGTAAAAAAGAAGTGGAAAAAGAAAATAACGTCTTGGGAACCCATCAATGAAAGAATCATAAATCTAAATATAACAATGCTAGGAAAAGACGTGGTAATATTAGGAGTATACGGCCCAACAGAAGACAGCACTATAAGAGAAAAAGATAATTTCATGGAAACACTAGAAATAGAAACACAAAAAGTAAAGAAAAACCAAGAATTAATAATAATGGGAGATCTGAATGGGAGAACAGGAAGGAAAACAAACGACAATACCGTAGGACCATTTGGAGAAGACATTACTAACGACAACGGAGAGAGACTAATAGAGCTGTGTGAACTAAACGGCCTCAAAATAACAAACGGATTCTACAAACACAAGGACATCCACAAATATACTTGGATGCAAGAAACACGAAATTTAAAATCAATAATAGACTACATTATAATTAAAAACGATACCACTATCAAAATAAAAGACGTAAGAGTAAAGAGAGGGGCAGAATGTGGAACAGACCATAGACTATTAATAGCAAATATAGAAGTACCGTGGTACAAGACAATAAAGCAAAAAGAAACAATAGATAAAGAAAACAGAAATACTAATGAGATAACAGAAAAAGCAGACAAGGAAATAAAATACAAAATACACTTACTGCAACACGAAACGATAAGAGACCTATATAGACGATGATTAGATCAAAAATTAAATGAATTTAACTACGACAACCTCCAACAGATGTATGACCACATAAAAGAATACATCAAACAGGCGTCCCTAGAAGCACTAGGTAAAGAAAACAACGAGAATGAGAAACATAAAATTAGAATCTGTGAAAAAACTAAAGAATCTGTAAAGGAGAAAAAAAGACTATACGAAAAATGGCTGAATACAAAATCAGAAGAAGATCTTGTAAGGTGTGAACTTACCCGCTTTTTGAGGCGTCATTTTGTAGCCTATGAAAAGGTGTTTAATTGCGCCCCACTTTAATTTCTGATAATGAATCGAGTGAACCCTGATTTTAAAAGAACTAAAGAAATTAACCACACACTAGCTCAGTTTTCTTTGGTAGAAAGATATGGGTAAGAGATAATTTTTGTACGTCTTTTTGGATTTATTTTCTATTTTTAAAAAGCTTTAGCTGTACGATTTTTTTTTTGGGCACCATTCATTTTAAAATAGAAAGGATCTAACTTCAGCTAAAAAAAATGAAAAAATACTGAAGGGTTTTATGGTTATTAAATAAAAAGTTAGTTTGGTACAGCCGTCCTTATCCTGAAAAGAAAGATAGGTATTCAGTGAGACACTAGCTTTAATCAACAAAAAGAAAATTTATTCAAGTTTTTTTTTTTAAAATAAAAAGTTCTAACCTTTGCAGTTCTACAAAAAAATTCTAGCCTAACTAGTAGTTATTACATTTAAATTCTGAACTATGACAACCCCCGAAGACGAAAAATAGTGCTTTTCACTTCACTTTTTAGTCAGTTTTAAATTACTGTTAAGGCACTTCTCAGGGACAGGTCTATTGAAGTATGCTTTGGTAACTTACTGTTCTTATTCCTGTTTTGACGGAATACGACCGATTTCACACTTTTCTAGCAAACACTTAGAGAGCCCACTACGGCTTTTCGTTAAGAAACTGGTGCTTTACTTAGCTCGCATGATTGTTGTTATGAGCTTTTTTTTGTAGCTTAGTCGAAGGAAGCCTACTTGGCGGCTCCGATGCAATTAGCCTCGC
This sequence comes from Pachyrhynchus sulphureomaculatus, assembly GCA_019049505.1. Classification (NCBI taxonomy): domain Eukaryota; kingdom Metazoa; phylum Arthropoda; class Insecta; order Coleoptera; family Curculionidae; genus Pachyrhynchus; species Pachyrhynchus sulphureomaculatus. Next base: position 120,454,744 of record CM032451.1, read on the forward strand.
CTACTCGGCGGCTGGATGGAAATTAGCCCTACTCGGCGGCTGGATGGAAATTAGCCAAGACAGTCGTTTCTCGGACCCTTAAATAAACCATGCAAACTCTGCCGGTAATATGGCGACGCCGGAACCAAAACTGCGGATACACACATTTCACCAATCGCGGCGTAGCGGTAGATTCGGTCAGGAACCCGCACTGCACAGTATATACCGAACGTACCGTTCGATACAAAAATGAAAATAAGTACAATTTGAAGTGAAAAATCAGTAACATTACATGGTCTTAAAATCTAGGAAAAAATGAATGTTACAATCTATAGAAATATAAAGAGAAAAATGCAGAAACGAGGAGGATGATAAACAAAGAAAAGAACGCGAGATGGGAAAAATCGTGCGAACATGTAGAACAGTATATAGGAGGAACTAGAAGTACAGAGTCATGGAGAATAATTAAAGCATTAAGGACTAACAATAGAGAGAAGACGTATATAGAGTACATCCCAGAAAGCGAATGGGAAGAATATTATAAGAAGCTGCTAACAGAAGATAGACAAGAATTCCAAGAAGAGAACCCTGAAGAAGAACAGAATAAGGAAATAAAAGAGATAGAACTAAGCTATGAAGAAGTAAAGAAGACAATAAAAAAACACTCAAAAATAATAAATCTGCAGGGCCTGGGGGTGTGGTAAATGAAATGATTAAGTACGGGTCTAATAAATTACATCGAATGCTGAGAAACATGTTCCACAGAGCGATAAATGGAGAAAAAATACCAGAGGAATGGTCAAAAGCTTATATAGTATCTATATTTAAAAAGGGAGACCGTAGAAAATGCACAAACTATAGAGAATTGGAGAAGACCAAGCAGGTTTTACGGCCGGAAAATGATGTATAGACCACATATACACTATAAAACAAACAATGGAAAAAAAACTGGCAAAGAATAGAGAAGTTCATCTAGCCTTCATAGATATAAGAAAAAGCCTATGACTCAGTACCAAGACAAAGATTATGGAACGCAGTGAAAGAAATGGGCATTGATAAAGAACTAATATATGCAGTAAAAGCTCTCCATGAAAACAACACAGTGAACATAAAAATAGGACATAAAATAGGGAAGAGACTCCAAACATCAAAAGGCCTATTACAAGGATGCTCTACATCCCCAACACTATTCAAAATATACCTCGAATAAACATTAAAAAAATGGAAGCAAAAATGTAGTGGAATGGGAGTCCCAATATGAGAAGATTACTTATATACTCTAAGTTTCGCAGACGACCAAGTAATCATAGCGCAAGATGAGGAAGACCTCAGTTATATGGTAAGAAAACTGGAAGAAGAATACACTAAAGCAGGATTAGCAATAAACTTTGATAAAATGGAATATCTAACAACAAAGTAGGGAAACGTGGAGAATCTAGAAGTAGATAACGAGACAATAATCAAAGGAACCGATAGATTTAAATATCTAGGAACCATCATTTCAAAAAACGCAACATCAGAAGAAGAGATTAAAGCTAGATTAGGACAAACGCGAACATGCATAAGACAATTAAATTCGATCCTGTGGGACAAGCACATTACAAAGAGAAACAAAACACGCATACAAAGCATAATGACATACGGGTCAGAAACATGGACGATCAACAAAAGAAATAAATCTAAAATTAACGCGGAGAGATGGAGTATTGGAGAAGATGTTGTAGAGTGACACGTATGGCGAGAATAACAAATGAAGAAATAAGAAGCAGAATGAACATCAAAGAGAACGCAATAAACACCATTGAAGAAAAACGATTAAAATGGTATGGACAAATAAGACGAAGCGAAGATAATAGGTGGATAAAGAAAATAACGGAGTGGAGCCCTATAGGGAGAAGAAAAAGAGGAAGACCCAGACGATCGTGGAGAGACGATGTGGACGAGGCTATGGAGGACAGGGGTCTAACAGATGGAGACTGGGAAGATAGAAACGGATGGAATCAAAGGTTGAGAGAAGGAAGACAGCGTCAGATGTAGAAAATCCTTGTTATATATATAAAAAATTTTGAAAAAATTCTGGAATATTCTCTACGGGGTGTAGATTGAACGAAAACTATCACGAGTGCAAACTTTGTTGAAAAATCATTTGAGGTGTGTTTTGTGAGTTAGAAGCAATCAACGTACGGAACACTAATTGCGCAAGTTCAACTTGCACGTGACCTGTTTTTTTAAA
>CM032451.1:120461955-120507356 GCA_019049505.1 Pachyrhynchus sulphureomaculatus
CATCCAACAGAGGGATATTTTTTTCTGCCAAAAAAGCTTTAACAGACCGAGCAGTGTGGCAGGGAGCTCCATCTTGCATGAAAGTGAATGGTTCCCCATTTGGAAACCATTCTCTGAGCTGCGGAATCAACCGATTTTGTAATACTTCTTTGTACTGATCTTGCCTCATTATTCCTTTGACGACGTACAGACGTCCAGTGCCCTTGCCGCTGATGACTGACCAAATCATCACTTTGGTGGGATGTTTAACCGTCGGGACGACACAATCAGGATGAAACTTTTCTCCATGACGACGACGCACATACTGAGCTTTATTCTGCAAAATTTCGAATGTGCTTTCGTCACTGAAGCAGACCTGTCAAAAATAGGAAAAATATATAAACTTCCATGTTTATTTGCTTTATTTAACTGAAAATGATAATAATGTATCAATTATTGATTAAATTGCTGTATCTTACCGATCTCCAGAAGTCCACATCTTTGTCTTGCCATTGTTTGGCCCACTTCAGGCGCTTTGCTTTCATTGCAGCTGTTAACTTGGGCTTCCTGGTGGGGCGACAGGCCTTAAAATCTAATTCTTTCAATTTTCTTCGAACAGTGCGCTCAGAAGCATTTACGCTAGCATCCTGGAGTTGTGATTTTATTACCTTTGTGGTAGCAAATCTGTTTTCTACACAAATTTTCTTCAAACATCTCTCTGACCGTGGAGTGAAAATTGGTTTTCTACCGCATCTTTTCTTTCTTTTCGGGCTTAATTCCTTCCCTGACTCAATTTTCTTTTTTATGCGTCGTACACCTCCAATCTTCGTGATATTTCTCGGTTTGTAAATGTTTTCGCAATCACAAGCGCCTTCACTTCAGCTTTTTTACGTGGTGAAAGATCGCCTTTTCTACTCATAATGAAAACAGTCCAATTACTTTTTTAAAACACTGCATACAAAATAAACTAATAACTGAGTACTACTCAGTATATATCACCACTACACCAAACACTTTATTTTTGCACTCGACGCGCATTTCGCTAACCATGTTAGCTTCATCAGGAGTGATGATTGACAATCATCACTCCTGATGAAGCTAACATGGTTAGCGAAACGCGCGTCGAGTGCAAAAATAAAGTGTTTGGTGTAGTGGTGATATATACTGAGTAGTATCATTGTGCCAAGATTCCACATTCCCAACTTAGTTAATAACTGAGTAGTATAAAACTATTAAACAAACAATCACAGTCCATAAAGCCACAGAACACGTCCGTACCTGACTCGATTCCGATCGCGACTGATACAGGTTTGTACTATGTCAAAAAGTCCTTTCACTAGAAAACATAACTCATGAGAAACGTTTAGGTCGTAATTACAAATTACGTATCGTATAAAGAGTGCGTCATGCAAAAACTAACATTTCCATCTTTAAAGCCTTTAAAAAGTGTTATTTCAGATCTTACGATTAAAATAACTGAATGCATAACTTTGGAAGATCTAAAAAGTTCTTATGATAAATTGGGTTCTAGAGGAATAGCGCAGTTATTATCTAGTCGAAAAGACAATGGGAAACCACGTGTAACTAAAGATACGCAAGTGTTGAAGAAAGTAATTAATTACTTTACAAATAGTTTATAATACTTTATTTATTTATCGTTAGTATCATTAATTATTTATTTAGTTTTACCAAAAAATGTGTAAAACCGTTTTTTAAATATATATATTTAATATTGTTATCAATTGATATGTAACAATATTGATAAATAATTTAAAATATTACTGAAAAATTATTGAATCTACAAACATATTTTTGTTTAAATATAAATCTTAAATACTAAAGAAAAAATAATACAAATTCAAATTTTTAATTAATACATTATTTAACCTGCAAATGAATTTCTGTTTAAAAGTTAACCACTTTAAATGTTGTTTGAATGTTGGCGCGTAAAGTATGACTACATACAGCGTTGTCAAATTGTGATAGCTGTCCCTCACTATGCGGTTATTCTTTTAAAAAAATATCAACTTTAAATATTTGTATCTTTTTAACAAATCGATTAAAAAAAATTGTTTTTTTTTTTTTTTCAAAATTTTTTCTATTTTTTTTACTAAATATTAGTTTTTTAAAAAATTCGTAAGACTGTTTCTTAAGATAAACACGAAACTATGCCCTTTTTTATACTTCATTGACCTGTTGCGTGTTAATTATGTGCATTTTAATTATAAATACCTCGCTTCGCAATCGGTCAACATTTTTTTTTAATTAATTGAAAAACATTTAGATTAACATCGTATTTCAATTTCATCAGGTTCTTAAGAAAAGTGGATTTACGAGTGAAGTACCTTAAGTAGCTAGGCCAAAAATTTTTCAGTCTACGTGCTATTATTACACTTTAGAAACACATACACTACCGTCAGAAAGTATTTGCCCACCTAGTACCAGGTAGCAAGGCAACAAAAACCCAGATAATATATTTTTTTTAATTTTAATGAATTATTATTTATTTTCACATTATTTACAGTTTAGAAAATCAGAAAAATATTCTTGATTTTCCAGGATTTTTCTCATCTAAGTGACCTCCTTTGCTTTTAATTACCGCTTTTTAGAGTTTCGGCATTCTCTCCAGCAGTTTCTTCGGTTATTTTAACCCATTCTACTTGTCCAAATGATTCCACAGCAATTCGATGAGGTTCAAGTCGGGTGATTGTGGAGGCCAAGTCATCACTTCCAGAACGCCATCGAATTTCCATTCGTCCAAAAGTTCTCTAATTTGTTTAACAGAATGTTTAGGGTCGTTGTCATGTTGAAAAATAAATTTCCCCTGAAAAATATCTGTTCCAGAACGAAGCATTTGAGTTAGCAAAATTTCTTGATACTGTTCTTTTCGCATGATTCCTTCTACCCTAAAGATTTTTCCAACTTTACCGTTGCCAAAACAACCCCAAACCATTACTGAACCTCCACCATGTTTTACTGTAGGCAACTGATAGGCTTCCAACATCCTCTCTCCAGCTGACCGTCGCACGTAAACTCGTCAATTTGAATCGAAAATTTCGAATTTAGATTCGTCGCTCCAAAGGACGGAATTCCGTTGTTCTGATATCCAATTTTCATGTTCTCGGGCCCATTTTAATCGTTTACGTTTATTTACTTGCCTAAGAAGTGGTTTCCTTAGTGCAGCTCTCCCGTGTAATCCACCTTCTGCTAACCTGTTCTTCACGGTTGTCACGCTGATGGAGATGTGCCGCTCCAGGTTTACTTGAGCCGTGATTTCTGGTGCGGTTAAGCGGCGATTCCGTCTGCTGGACATTGTTATAGCTCTGTCTTCAGCGGGAATCGTTTTTTCGAGGCCTTCCTGAACGTTTTTTGTTGAGAATTTCCATGTCCCACAGAAAAATTTTTTTACGATGTGGTCCACCGTTCTCCTTGGCATCCGCATATCACTCGCGATTTGTCGACTCGATTGACCATTTTGATGTCTCGCAATTATGAGAGCCCGATTTTCAACGGAAACTTCTTCCGTATTTGGCATTTTCATAAAACGATTAAACCTGTATCAATGACAAAGTACTGTTTGCGAATGGGTAATTTTCAAAAGGGCAATGGTATTTATAGCATAGTTTTTAACATAAAATGTCACTAGGAATTTCCATAATCCCTAGAAACTTGAAATGAGTTGTTACTTCAACTGGAATTCTCAGAAATCGCCTCAAAACGATTGTCATGCAAAACTTGGAAATTTGTTCTAATTGGTTTCTAATTTGTGATTTCACCAAAAAGGCTTATCTAAACAATTTTATGATGGACACTTGTTAAGAACAATTAAATTTACCTAATATAATAGAAGGGTTTAATTAGATATTAAATTTTGGCAGTTACACTGAAATTTCTAGGTAGGCAAATACTTTCTGACGGTAGTGTATTCTTGACAAAGCTACGGTGATTGTAAAACATGATAAAATTTATTGTTTTGATTCGGGCACCGTAAGGGGTGGACGCCGCCGAGACCGGACCCAGCTTTAGGGCCCAACAAACCTCGGCGCCAAAAATGGACTATCAAATCAATAAATTTAGTTTAAACAAACTCAATAAGTTTAGTTTAAACAAACTAAATTTATTGATTTTAATGGCTAAATGACGGGGCATTCCAGGTCACAGGGTCGCAAAATCAATGTTAAAGGCGTTTATTCGTCTCGCTCGCCCCCCCCCCCCCCACCCCCCCCCCCCCCCCAACAACCCCCCCCCCCCCCCCCCCCCCCCCAACCCCCCCCCCCCCCCCCCCCCCCCCCCCCCCCCCCCCCCCCCCCCCCACCCCCACCCCCCACACCCCCCCCCCCCCCCCCCCCCCACCCACCCCCCCCCCCCCCCCCCCTCATAGAACGAATAGCTAAGCAGACGCACAGTGTCTCGACTAGTACAAGCTAGCGGGACAATATTATTTCTTCACTTATTTCAATTGTTTATGTATATTCCAGGTATCTTAAGCTATTTTAAGAAAAAAAAAGTTGAAAAATGTGTACTGTATGTGTATTAATCGAAATATGTAGCTGCAAGACGGAAGTGGTTTACTAATGTGTATCATTTGTTCACTATTGTCGCTAATTGTTCTTTAATTAGCTACATACGTCTACCTACTCATTATGTGTGAAAAGCACAATCATGTTTGTTTACAAAGAAATTTCTAGGAAAAAAATAAAAATCATAATTATAGTACCCACATTTATTAATTTACAAAATATTATTTCTTTTAAAATAAATTAGTACAATAACAGTATCTATATATCAATTATTTACAATAACGAGGTGTATAAGTAAAATAAATATAATATTAAATAACTTATATACTAAGGCATGAATTATAAGCAACTACAACATACAATAAAATAAGAATAATAATTACAATAAAAAAATACTTAAACCTACTAATCACCATCAGATGAGTCGTCATCACCGCTCTCCCATTCAGTAGAATATTCAGAGAGTAAATAATCCTCCTCATTTAATTCGTGATGATGACTTACTGATGGTGTTTCGGATGGTAATGAAGGTGGGATAATCAACTGCAGAACCTCCGATGGCAAAGAAGTAAATTTTCTTCGCGGTAATTCTCTATACGAGTTGATAACAGGATCAGACGTAATTAAAAGCATTCTCAAAAGATCTGTATTTGTGGCAATACGTGACCGCTTCCTGGTGTGCCGTTCACGGAATCTACGACAGTCTTTATTTCTCGCCTCCTGGGCTTCTTCGGAGAGTTGTCCAATGGGAAGAAGAAAATACTTTATAACTTCCGCGCTGTGTACAAGAATTTTATGCACAGTAACGGGCATGGAATACCATGAATACAGATCAAGGTATAATTTTCTAGTACCAACACAAAACTTTTCGAATTCTATATAATTTATGTCATATCCCGATGACAAAGTTCTTAAAATTATATGAAATCTACGAATAAGGTTTACGTCTAATCCTGTAATTTCGCTGCTCAATTCAGCTTTGGAAAAAAATCTACATGCTGTGTTTCCATCGTTTGTGTTACCATACCCAGGTTTTGGTTTATCTACAATGAAACCCATACGATCTTTAAACACTTTTTGTATCTCTTGTGAACGTTGCTTCACAATAGCTTTGTCGTTATCTCCCCTGACTTGCCACTTTTTTATTTCTAAACGATAGCTGATGTGAAGCAAACATTCAAACGTGCGGATCCATGCATGTAAAGTAGATAAACCAAATGCAAGGTGTTCTTCGTTGCTGGGATATTTCTTTGACTCCTCGTTCATAGTAGACGGGGTGGCACCGCAAATATAACACTTTTGTGTTGAACTTGTGTCTGTTAAGGCATTGCACACTTTGCCATCAGTCATTGTCAACAACAAATCGTGTTTAACAGAGATTTGAGATCCAGCAACGTTACATAATGTTGGAAGAAGCTGATTTACTTCATCTAAAATTTTAGAAGTTTCTTCTTTCGTAAACTCTTTTGTCTCCTTGGCAAAAATAAACTTAATAGGACGGCAATATAAAGTAGAGGAAGGTCTTGGATTTTGCCAGATCACAGTTTCGCCATCAAGCAGTCTCAAAGGGGCAAATGAGTATACGAACAAAAATTCGTCTGTAGCGTTAGTGTTCTCAAATTTCTACTTATACGTGCTATGCCCCGAACTCCCATCACAGCCCCATTTGCTTACCAACGTATAATATGAACGAGGTAACACACTTCTAATGACTTCCGTCTGAGCTTTAACTAATCGTTCAGCCGTTTTATCCAAAATCGCGTGAAGTTTAATTTCAGCTCGAGATTCAGTCACAGAAATATATTCGTCAGAAGGACAACAAGAAGCTTTTGACTTACCTAAACTATAAAACGATGGATACACTTGATGTCCCGCTTTCATTGACCATTTTCTTGTTTGTTTATATGAGTGAGAAGTCGATTTCGAGTCCACATAATAAGCTAAAGCTTCGTCTGGTGTTAACTGCCGACTTTGTTCAGAACACTTATTCTTTTCTCTAGTTTCACTGACCGCGACGTTATGGATCTGTTTAGCAACACTTCGATGCCCTTCTTTTCGAGTAGCTAACTCAGCTGCTGTAATAAGCTCACTTGCACTTCGCGATTCCAAAAGATCTTCTACTCTCCGTCTCTTCGTTTTCGTTGATGAGTCTTCAAATGATTTTCTGGGTCGCCCTACGGAAAGAGCCGCTGATGATGTTGAAGTGCACGGCTGGTTAACACACATCTTTATGTTTGATTAGAAACATTTCTTTGTTACACTTTAAAGAAGTCCACTTTTGATTAAATTTTGCTGAAAGGCTTGATATTTTCATTTTGAGTCGTTTTAGAGAATCGTCAGAAACATCAGACATATTGAATTTTTCACTTATATAATAAAAAATGCCACTGTTTCGTTCAGTTTTGTCATGTTTTAGCCATTCTTCAAAAAACTCCATTTTCGTCATAGTCACGACTCGTTCTGAAAAAAATAAAATAATTTTACTTTCGGGCCTTTTCGGGGTCTATAATATATATGAATCTGTGCCTGAATGTTGTAGGTATTACATATAGAAAAATCTAGGTGGATATATGTGGATAAAAAAAAGTTGCTACTTTTAAAGTTTACAATTAATGTAAAATTTGCTGGATTTATCTATACATTTACAAATTGATATTACACCAAAAGTATACATATTTTTTATAAAAAATATAAGTGATAATAGAGTACATACCTTCAACAGAATATTCCATCACAAAAAACTCGTTTCACTTTGCTACCAATTTTAAAATGTTATCACAAGTGTGCATAAAATGCAACTGATTTGCAAATGAAAATGACCTCTCTTATAAGGGTTACTTTGACCCCCTGATAAGATACCTTTATGAGGTGATAAACAAATTAATTCTTGGAATTCGTTAAATGGGGGGGGGGGGGGGGGGGGGGGTTGTTTACAAGTCATTATCAGTGGTTCCTGGAAATTACGTCATGAATATTGTCCCGCTAGCATGTTCTTGCCGAATCACTGTGAGACGGTTAGTCGACAGGTCAAAATTTCAGGTCGCCCTCTTGGTCTATTTATATAAAACTTAACAAATTAGGTTCTATTTCTTGTGTTATTATTGTTTTTTTCTGATTTTAGTATTTCCAATAATGGTTCTGACCAAGGACAACACAAAGGTGTTAAGATTGACAAATACAAACAAAATGAACCCAAAATAAGACAAGACAGACTACTAAAGCGCCATCTTAAATACAGAAAACCGACAGAAGATGATGATCAAAAATGCAATAAAAGTGTCTTCCGAACAAACGGTACACTTTCTTTAAAGACGCCCGTTGTAAAGCATAAAATTCGCGGCAAAGCAAAAATGTATAAATGCGATAAGTGCAATTTTCAAACGATCTATAAACGTAGTTTTCACATGCACCTCCTAAGACATGAAAACCCGGAGGATGTGAAGAAGCTCAAATGTGATTTTTGTAACTACCAAACCTTCCACACGAAGGCATTTAAAAACCACCAACTTATTCACAAAAATCCCGATGAACTCGAAGTATATAAGTGTTGTCAATGTAACTTTCAAACGGTTCATAAAAGATCGATCAGTCGGCACCTCCTTATTCATGAAAATCGAGAGGAAGTGAAGAATTTTTAAATGTGATATTTGCGACTACAAATCGTGCCGAAAAAATGACTTGGACGCTCATCTACTAATTCATAAAAATCCCGATGAAATTGAAATATTTAAGTGTGATCTTTGCGAGTATCAAACTTTTCGTAAAGGCAGCATGAAGAAGCATCTTCTAACGCACAAAAATCCAGAAGAGGTGAAGAAATTTAAATGTGATATTTGTAACTATAAAACGTTCCGCAAGAATGATTTAGGTAGACATCAACTTTGTCATAAAAACTCTGACGAAGTAGAGAAATTCAAGTGCAATCATTGTGATTATCAGACGCTTCATAAATTCAGGATGAAGGAGCACCTACTAAGACATGAAAATCCCGAGGAAGTTAAGACATTTAAGTGCGATTTTTGTAAGTACAAAACATTTCGCCAATGGGAATTAATTCGGCATCAAATTACTCACAGTTCCGGGCAACAGAGTGGCGATATTGAAATATATAAGTGTAGTGAATGTTCCTTTCAAACGAAGTATAAATATTCTTTAAAGAAACACCTCTTAAAACACCATAGTTTGCGATAATGGCTCATAAAAATATTAGGTGTATAAATTCACCTTTTTTTCCGATATCAAAGTGTTTTTTTTTTCTTTATTTATTAATGAATAGCATGCAACGTCACCAAAAAAATATCCCCGTTATTCTCGATACTTTTCGGAGACCTGGCGGATTCCCTCTCTGAAAAAAGTAGTTTCGAGTCGATAAATTCTGTTGTAGTTCGACGAGATGATGTTGCAGCGACCGAAATAAGTGATTTCATACTAAAGAATTGCTTGTTTGTCACGTTAATGTCGCCGTGCAAAAGTGAAAGAAGAGAGAAAAAAGTGGGCTAAAAAAATGAAAGAATGAAGAATTGTCTCACATGAACATTGGAATCAGATGATTTTCTTAACTTCCTCCGAATGGACTCGAAATTTACTATCTATATAATTCGATAACTTCACGTTAGTAGTTATCTAATAGCGATACTGTGACGGTTTCATCAGTGGATTTTAAGAAAATCGTGACGACATCTATACTTGCAAAAATTGGTTTTTCCCTAAAATTTTGTGACTGAGGATAGCATGTGTCCATCGAGAGCGGGTGTGGCTTGCCGAAGAAGTAACGCAATAGGTGCAAAGAGTGTTTGTTTATCTGAAGAAGTGATTCATGGTTGGACTGAAGAATGTTTGTTTGTGTGAAGAAGTGGCTGATCATGAGTCTTTAAAGAGGTTTATTAGAATTGTCAGGTGAAGGGTTTCTGGAATCGCCTTATTGGCCATCATTGTATAAAACTCCCACGTGACGAAATTGTCCCGACGTCACGCTTTACTCCCAGTTTGCATAGATGATCTACAATTCGTCAATCGACTTGTTCTAATATCTCCATATCGGGATTAGCTATCTCAACTTACCTATTTATGTCCCAATCTGTAGAGACCCTGCCAATCGGCCCTGCAGATTGACTGCAAAATTGACATATCAGTAAGCATTTTTTCGCCCGAGCAGAAACTCAAAAACTCAGTCCACAGGGAAGGATACTCCCTTTATCCAGCGCTAACTGCATAAAGATAATTTTAAATTACTAAATTGCAGGTCCAAAACGATACTCATAATCACCTATTCTATCAGAATTATATTTAGATTCTGAATGATCTCTACAACTCTGTTAACTGTATGTATACATAAGGTTATGTATTTATTTAGTTTAGATCACGTCCTCATAATTTTTGTTGAAATGCCTCTAGTTTTGTAGCATACATTTGTATTTGTAAAATATTTCAATAAACTTTATATTAAAGAAGCTGCTTTTTTTTAACTTCATTAAATACCAGAGGGTTGACTAATTTGCCATAATTAATTAGGTCTCTTAGTATGATAAGTATATTGTACTGATAAAAAAACAACAACCCTTCGAAATTTTTGAATTTCTCGACGTTTCTAAGACCCGAAAACAAGAAAAACATATATAATTTTTGAGATTTCATTTCTTACTATAACACTAAAATTACAAAAATATGAATAAACCGACTTCAGAAAAAGGAATAAAAAATACATAATAATATTTAGTCTTAATCTTAAAAAATTGGTACATACCTGCTTGAAAAAGAAAAAATCATAAACAAAAGAAAACTTCGCTGCAATCGGTCAAGTAAGAGCGTGTCGGCCTATAACCTGCAGTCGGTAAAAAATCCCTTTTTTAGGTTATTTTTGGCACCTACACCGGCTGCTAATGTCTAATGTCATTTACTGGCTATTAGGTAGCTGTAAGCTACAACTAGGCGGCTATAGTATAGTGGTTAAGGTGTCTCCTTTCTACGCCAGCGACACGAGTTCGTATCTCGGCTTGAGAACTAATAATAAACAATAAGATAAAATAAAAATTGGCAGCTTCTCTTTATCTGTGGAAGTACTTAAAAAGGCACCAACCATAGGCAAAAGCGAGAAGGTCGCCTACATCCGTATTGGAAATGCACTTCAACAAGAAGAAGCTATAACTGTTAGGTAATGATTGGTTAAAAAACTTGTGGATATATATTAAGTCTTAAGATATATAAATGTCATGGACCTAACTAACTTAGCCTAGGTAAATTATGAAAATAAAACTTAAAATTAATTAAGGTTAACTTGAGCTAATCCAGGGGTGAAGGGTTCAAGGTGCCGTGACAACTGCTTCACTGTGTACACTTTTTACTACGAAGCTTCTGCGTGATGTATGACCACACCTTCTCGATTGAAATAGCTAATCTAGTGTGACGATGTCGGATTCCCCCTTTCCCCTAGCTACAAGTTTTACTCCAATGTTTGGGTTCGTTATCCTCTGCAAGAATCCACTCTTCTTTTTATCCAAACCGCCGTTTGGCAGTTGGTACTAATGCCTTCTCGAGCATTTTTCAACGTTCAAATTGTAAGTAAAGATGGAACCTCCTAAAAACCTTTTACCAAAAGACATCCCCGAACACGCATCGCGGAACCAATCGGTTAGTGGAAATTGACCGGGCTTGAGGGATGATCACCTAACCCCAAAATAAAGTTTCATCGGAAAAAATTACCTTGCTCCAGTCTCGATCCATGTTTTCCTCTGCCCAGGCGAGTCGTTTCTCTCCGTGTTTTTCGCTTAGTAATAGTTTCTTGATTATACTGCGCCACTTCAAAGTGTTAGCCTGAAAATGAGTGCGAGTCGTTTCATATGATATATCCAAACCTTTCTGTTTTAGTTTTTTTTTTTTGCGCCCCTTGGCGTAAAGTTAATTGAAGATTTCGGAAAAACATGTTAATAGTCATTTCTTCGTCCTTGTCTGACATTTTTCGTCTCGAACCACGTTCTGGCAGATTATCAACATTTTTTAACTGAGAGTAACGTGTCGCCCACTTGCTAACGAGTGCCCTAGTCTTGCCCACTGATCTTTTGGATGATTACATAGGAACACAGCTGCGAACCGTATGCAGCACTCATGTTCAATAATGTACTATTTAACCATAAATACAGTTAAAAATGAATCTCTTTCCACAAAGCATTGTTTGCAGGGATGCCAACCATAACCTCAAAAACAAAAAGAGGAATTTCTTTTACCGACTACAAATTATAGGCGACAAGTTCTTACGCGCCTGTAAATACTCCACTGATACTTCTTCGAGCTCATATACTGTTCTAATTTCGAAGAGTAAAGATCCCTGAAGCTGTATTGTGTCATCGTAAACAACAACACCGTAAATTTTTTTACTTTTGATTTTTCGGTTTTAGTATTTCCACTGTTGGTTCCGTTCAGCAAGAACATGACGAACGCGAAACGGGTTTCAATCCGTTCTTCTAACAATGAATTTACACGACGTTTCGCCGAAATCTCATTTGACATTTTCAAGTGCTCTTGCTGCCGCTGCTACTCGATACTGTGATCTTGCTGCTACCGCTCGAAGCTAACTGACAAACCGAGGTGCGGTCGGCGTCTACGCAGATTGTAGGTAGGGGTATCGGGAGTGCTCGTCCGGGCATCGGCGTTTGTCGGCTGGGTACCCGTATCAGTGGTAATTACGGGTTCCGGCGCCATGCTGGCTGTTGTATTCTGCATGGCGCCGGAAGATTCTGCCTCTCTTACTCGGCGCACGCCCCATGCGAGAATGTTATTCGTATTTCGTCCGGAGCGAACGAAGAACAAGGAAGAGTAAGAGAGACAGAATAACTCATATTATTTCTTTCTCTTTTTAACGACTCCACGCTTTCGTCGCAGTCTATATACCTTGCCCCCTCTATTCTAATATCTCTATGCTTTTTCCACAAAACATTGTTTGCAGGGATGCCAACAATAACCTCAAAAACAAAAAAGAGGAATTTCTTTTACCGACTCCAAGTTATAGGAGACAAGTTATTACTCGCCTGTAAATACTCCACTTGTATTGTGTCATCGTAAACAACAACACCGTAATTTTTTTTTTTTAGTTTTGATTTTTTTTAACGTTTATCATTTTCCGGTTTTAGTATTTCCACTGTTGGTTCCGACCAGCAAGAACATGACGAACACGAAACGCGAGAATACAAAACAAGACAAGCGGTAGTACAGAAGCATCATCTGAAATACGGCAACTTCCCAGAAGATGATGTTTGTGAATGCAATTCTAAAACGAATTGTAAATTACACCCTTTGGAAAATGATAGTGGCGACGGTGATAAGGTGTATAAATGTAATAAGTGCGACTATCAAACTGTCTATATTCATCACTTTAAACGTCATCTTTTAAAACATGAAAATGGCGATAGTGATCGAATGCATAAATGTAATAAGTGCAACTTTCAAACGGATAATAAGTATAGCTTAACAGCGCATCTTTTAAGACATGAAAAGGGCAACAGTAATAAGGTGCATAAATGTAGTAAGTGCGACTTTGAAACGATGTATAAAATTAGTTTAAGATTGCACCTTTTAAGGCATAAAGATGACAGTAATAGTTCGGTGTATAAATGTGATAAGTGCGACTATCAAACAATCTATAAACATAGTTTAAAATTACATATTTTAAGACACGAGGATGGCGATAATGATAAGATCCTCAAATGTAATAGGTGCGATTATCTAACAGTGTATAAATGTAATTTAAAACTGCATCTTTTAAAACATGAAAACGTCGGTAGTGATAAGATGCATAAATGTAACAAATGCGATTTCCAAACGATATATAAAACTCAATTTAAAATACACCTCCTAATACATGAAAATCCAGCTGATGTTAAGAAATTGAAATGTAATTATTGTAACTACAGATCATTTCGCAAAGGCAACATGAAAAGCCACCAACTCGTTCACCAGAATCGCGATAATATCGAATTGTATAAGTGCACTAAATGTAACTTTCAAACATGCTATAAAAGTTCTGTTAATCGGCATATTTTACGACATGAAAATCCCAAAAAGGAAATTAAAGAACTTAAGTATTGAGTAACATGAACGCAGACGTAAGTTCAGGTTAAAAATTCAGAATTCCATCTTTTTTACATGCGAAAAAAAAAAAATAAGACGAAGTATGTCTCCATACCATATAATCCGAAATAGGTCTCCGATGTTATTTTGGCTGGTATGGAAGCTTACATCCCTTTTTCGAAGAAATGCTCCTCCAACGGCAAACCTTGGTTCGACCGAAAATGCAAAGAAGCTGTTGCTTCTAAACATATTGCCTACCGACAATGGCGTGAAAATCCTAACACCTTAAATCGAAATATCTTTGTTCATGCCCGGAACAGATGCAAGGGAATTATCGACGAAACCAAGGAGGCACACAATCAACGAATTAGAAACAAACTTCTCGCTTGTCCCAACAATTCCAGGTCCTTTTGGGCAGTCGCTAAGGCAGTTAGTCAAAACTTTACCAAATCCACCATACCACCACTCACACGGCCAGATAATTCCATTGCAACCACACCTGTTGAGAGAGCGAACTTGTTGGCTGAACTCTTTGCTTCACATTCTACTGTCGATTTCCAAGGAAAAACACCATCTACTATTCCCATATTGCAGTCAAGGATGCCCGATGTTGTCTTCAGACAGCGCATCATAAAGCGTATTTTAATGAAGCTAGACACCAAGAAGGCTTCTGGCGCTGACGGAATACCTGCCATAGTTCTCAAAAACTGTGCAAGGGAACTAACACCAGTTTTCTGTAGACTTTTTAACCTATCCTACAGAAAGGGAATATTTCCGTCCTGCTGGAAATGTGCCACGGTTCAGCCGATACCTAAAAAAGGTAAGAAGACCTTGCCAAATAACTACCGACCAGTTGCACTGCTTTCAATAATATCGAAAGTCATGGAAAAGGTTATCAATGAGCATCTTCTAAAATATCTTGAACGATTCAATATTATTAGCGATCACCAATATGGTTTTCGTAAACATAGATCAACAGGAGATCTTCTGACCTATGTAACACATGTTTGGAACAACGCAATTGAACACTTTGGAGAATCTCGAGCGGTTGCTCTTGACATATCCAAGGCATTCGACCGTGTTTGGCACGATGGACTGTTGGCTAAGTTGCGCTCTTATGGTATGTCTGAAAGGTTCTGTTTGTGGCTCTCATGTTTCCTCAGAGAGCGTTCTTTACGAGTGGCGGTCGACGGATTTCTTTCTAACACCCTCACTATCAACGCCGGTGTGCCCCAGGGCTCCATACTGTCTCCTACTCTCTTTCTCATTTACATTAACGATCTGCTGGAAAAGACCGGGAATCCAATCTATAGCTTTGCAGACGACAGTACGCTTGTATCTTCATTCACCTTGAACGCTCGGACATCGGCTGCTCAGGCGAATATCCGCAGACAGCAGGAGGTCGTTCAACTTAACAAAGACCTGGAAGAAATTCTATCTTGGGGTGACAGTAACCAAGTGGAATTTAACGCTACAAAAACCCAAGCGGCAGTTTTTTCTAAAAAAGTTAACGTTGCTGAACCCGACATAGTTATGTCGGGGCACTCCATTCCCCTAGCATCGTCGCTCAATTTGTTGGGCGTTAGTTTGGGAGCAAATATGTCTTGGCATGAACATGTTGCAGGCATAGCAAGGAGAGCTTCTCAAAAATTGGGAATATTATTTAGAACCAGAAAGCTTTACACCCCACAGCAACTGTTAATTCTTTACAAAGCCCAAATTCGACCAACTATGGAATACTGCTCCCACGTTTGGGGCTCCGCTCCCAAATATACACTGCATTTGTTGGATTCTGTTCAGAGAAGAGCGGTCCGTCTGATTGGGGACCCGGAATTGACCGGCGGCCTTGATTCGCTGGAACATCGAAGAACGGTTGGCGACTTGAGCCTGTTCTACAAGTATTTTCATGGAAAGTGTTCGAAGGATGTAGCCCGTTTAATTCCTCCCAAAGCGGTGCATGTTAGAAATACACGTCGCGCTGGTGCTTCGCATCCGTATGAGGTTCAGCTTGTTACTCCGCGTACGACGCTTTTCAAGCAATCTTTTATATGGAGAACGTCATCCCTTTGGAATAATTTGCCCAGCGCTGTGTTTCCCACCGAGTACAATTTACAGCGAGTCAAGAACAACGTGAATCGCTTTTTCCGCACTCGTGCCGCTCCTGGAGCGCTTTAGGGACTTCCCTGCAGCACGTGTGCTAGACCAATAAAAAAAAAAAAAAAAAAATAAGGTAGGCTTCACCTTAGTCTATAAGTCATCAGACAATCTGAGGAATATCTTAGGAAATCCCAAAGATAAGATTCCTAATTGTAAGAAAAGTGGAATTTATGAAATTAGTTGTAATGATTGCAACAAAAAGTATGTTGGGCAAACTAAAACACGATTTAAAGAATATTCAGCACATTTAAAATACAGTAGAACAAAAAAGGCTAGTATTGCCAAACATGCCCTTGAAGCTGATCATACTGTAACATTAGATAATCTAAGATTAATTAAAAATGTATCTAATAGGAGAGTGTTGAACGCATACGAGCGATTGTAAATTATAAAATGGAAAAGTAGTTTAAATAAACACATAGGGCCTATTCCTTATAGTCCCTCTACTGGTTACTTGACTGGAACTGATGGCCTCGCCTATGTCACTATTTCCGTCTGGGTAATTCAAGGATAATAGGGTAGATTTGTAGTTTAGTTTTAGTCAATCAATGCTCCTGATGTAGCTAACATGGTTAGCGCAACGCACATCGAGTGCAAAAATAAAGTGTTTGGTGTGGCGGTGATATATACTGAGCAGTGTCATTGTGTCAAACGTTTCCTTTTCACTGACAAATTTTAAAATTTTTTGACGTTGGTCTTCTAGAGTGTCAAATAATTTTGATAACGCAGATGGTATAAATTGAAGAGTCTATACATCTCGCAAAACTATTTCTTTTTGAGCTTACCTGAGTGTTTATCGAAGTATGTGTCTACATTGACCGAAAATCGGTCCGAGGTCTTTTCGTCGATTTAAAATCGCTAATTTGGGAGAAAATGGTGATGGGAACGAGGTAGCAGAGATATTATTGGGTGTTTAAAATGAAAAAAGGTAGGGAAAGGGGAAAGAAACAAGGGTATGGCTTCCCTACTTAATATTGGAGTTTAACTCCACCTACCTAATTTTTTGTAATTTGTCTCCATCTTGAACATGTTTCTTTTGCCTTTCTGAAATATCCGCCTTCTATCATTATTGTGCATAAAAGCAAAGCTTTCAGAAGAGTTTGCTATATTCTGACTTTTAACTAAAAATTTAAGACTTAAAAACTAAAATGGCATTAAAAATCATATTCAAACCGATTTTCACTTCGAAATTTTGTACTGTAACAATTGAGTTGTGCCTCAGTACATTTCGGCAACCTCAGCACCAATTTCACATCACAGTTGGTTGTAGTAAACATGTCCGGCTGAACCTGAGGAAGACAGTCAGGTTAGTCCTTCGGGATCCACTGAAACATCTGGGTGGATCATTAATGAAGGATGGAGCCCATACACGCCACCAATGTTTTCGCTGAATCCACCTACAGAAGTTCCAGTGGACGAAAGTTGGGATATCCCGCAGACCGAAGTTTCAGAAGTTTCATCGGCGCCACTTTCCTATAACGAGGAGTGGGATCTCCCAACAATATCTCAGCAAGAGGAAGAAGAAGGGAAAGAAAAGTCTGAAAATGATTCCTTCAAAGCAGAAGAAATATTTTTAATTTTTTTATTTTCAGTTTATTTTGTAATAAAGGATATTTACCATTTTTGATGTTTTTGTTGTTAATATACAGTCCCTGGCCAAATTATTAGACGCACTGTATTTTTTTTTAGTAATTTTATGTTTCTTAAGAGTTTTTATGCAATAATGGTATATTTAAATTACAATATTATTGATTTTTATTTAAAAGAATTGTTGTAGACTACATATTTGTATTTTTATTTTTAACATATGGCAACACTGTGTTGACAAAGTGCTACATGAACGTAAACAAGTACAAACCTGTATCAGTCGCGATCGGAATCGAGTCAGGTACGGACGTGTTTCTGTGGCTTTATGGACTGTGATTGTTTGTTTAACAGTTTTATACTACTCAGTTATTAGTTTATTTTGTATGCAGTGTTTTTAAAAAAGTAATTGGACTATTTTCATTATGGGTAGAAAAGGCGATCTTTCACCACGTAAAAAAGCTGAAGTGAAGGCCCTTGTGATTGCGAAAACATTTACAACCGAGAAATATCACGAAGATTGGAGGTTTCTGAAGCTAGTGTACGACGCATAAAAAAGAAAATTGAGTCAGGGAAGGAATTAAGCTCGAAAAGAAAGAAAAGATGCGGTAGAAAACCAATTTTCACTCCACGGTCAGAGAGATGTTTGAAGAAAATTTGTGTAGAAAACAGATTTGCTACCACAAAGGTAATAAAATCACAACTCCAGGATGCTAGCGTAAATGCTTCTGAGCGCACTGTTCGAAGACAATTGAAAGAATTAGATTTTAAGGTCTGTCGCCCCGCCAGGAAGCCCAAGTTAACAGCTGCAATGAAAGCAAAGCGCCTGAAGTGGGCTAAACAATGGCAAGACAAAGATGTGGACTTCTGGAGATCGGTAAGATACAGCAATTTAATCAATAATTGATACATTATTATCATTTTCAGTTAAATAAAGCAAATAAACATGGAAGTTTATATATTTTTCCTATTTTTGACAGGTCTGCTTCAGTGACGAAAGCACATTCGAAATTTTGCAGAATAAAGCTCAGTATGTGCGTCGTCGTCATGGAGAAAAGTTTCATCCTGATTGTGTCGTCCCGACGGTTAAACATCCCACCAAAGTGATGATTTGGTCAGTCATCAGCGGCAAGGGCACTGGACGTATGTACGTCGTCAAAGGAATAATGAGGCAAGATCAGTACAAAGAAGTATTACAAAATCGGTTGATTCCGCAGCTCAGAGAATGGTTTCCAAATGGGGAACCATTCACTTTCATGCAAGATGGAGCTCCCTGTCACACTGCTCGGTCTGTTAAAGCTTTTTTGGCAGAAAAAAATATCCCTCTGTTGGATTGGCCCCATTGAAAATGTGTGGGAGCTGATGAAAAGAGAAGTGGCTAAAGATGTGATTACCAACAAAACCCAGCTCCTAGAAAAGATTATTCATGTGTGGAATCATCATCCTCAAATGCAGGAGACAGTACAATCTTGCATTGATAACATGCCGCGCAGAATTAAAGCTTTGAGAGCGGCTAAAGGTGGCTCAACTAAATATTGACTTTTACTAACATTAATTTCACTTTTCTTTAAAACTTAATAAACTTATGCTTTTCTAAATTAATGCTGTTTTATTTATGTCAAATAAATAGGTAATTGATTGGATAATATAAAAAATAAAAAACAAATCAATTTAAAATAATAAAACGGTACAATATCACTCGGTAATTAATATTTTACATGAAATCTTGCAGTGCGTCTAATAATTTAGCCAGAGACTGTAATGGTTCAACCGAAAAAAAAAAACCCTTATAAGAAAAGCATAGGGCTTAAAATCTTGTGTTTTGGCGTCATTTTAGAGTGAAATTAGCTTCTTTTCGTTTACTTTAGCGTTAATTCAATATATCCATACTTAAGATTCTTTTTTAAAAAAAATTCTTTCTATAAATAATGGTTTAAACAGATATTTGTATAACAAAGAATAAGCTACTAATTCTGAAACTTTCTCTGGCCCTAAATTCTGTACCCTGTATTATACAATTTTTAACTTATTGATTTCAATCACAAATAGATTTTTCATGTGTAAACATTATTTACATAAAGAGCAGGCTGCTAGGTTTTCTTATATATTTAAATTCTATTCCCCTACTTCCATGCAGAAAGGGTGTGAATATTTTATTTTAATGAGTATATAATCGGAATAAGGGGGATTAGATATTGTATGTTAAGATGTAATTTGTGGGAATGTTGATGGGAGGCGGAGGCAAAAATATTTGCCTCTTCGGAGGCAAAATTTTTGCTTCGCGGAGATAAAATTTTGTCTCTCGGAGGTAAAAGTTTTGCCTTGAAGAGGCAAAATGTTGCCTCTTTCTCTGCCTCCTCCTTGCATTCTCACAAATACAGAACTCATACCATTAATCAATCATAAATAATTTTACAAGGAAAAGAATAATCCAAACATAAAAATAAGCTTACAGAGGACAAAACGTCAAAAATAATTAAGTTTAACTTAAAAAAAATTATTAAAAAATCATTAAAATTACACTAAATGATAAATAATTTACAATTATTTCAATAAACACAGGTTGCAGTCATGAAACACTTGCAAAAAATAAAAGGCATTTTCCACTTAATTTTTTTTTAAGTGTTCCTAAACAATTTCATATTTGCTATGTGTTTTATACATGGTATAGAGCTTAAGGCCGTCAAGACACGTGTTTTACAAGAGTATCTTGTTTCACAGATGAACCATTCCGATATCTCTAAACTAGGGGTGCTCAAACTTGAACTGCTGGCGATATACCTCAATATTGTTAGACTACGATGGATCGACTCTGAGAGGCTGCAAGTAAGTGTGATGCAGGATTGTCGTCTAGGTAGGGTGTATCGTGGCAAAGATATTAGTTTTCCGCACAATATGCATTTTTTTAGTCAAGGTAAATGTAGGTCTGCTCTAAAATGTCAATGAAAAAACTCATAATTATTCAAAATTGCGAGTTTATTGGTTTTTACAAAACAAACGAGTTCTAGTGTCTAAACTTAACTAAAGAGTGACTTTGGATGTTGAAGCGTGGCACTGCATGTCCTCAGCATACTTTTCATAAGATTGTGCGTAATTACCGAGTGCTAATCGCAAGCATGATGACATATGTTCGTCAGTTAGTCGATTGCGATATTTTGACTTAATTATCTTCATTTCAGAAAACAGACTCGCACAAGTAAGTTGACCCAAACATTGCCGTCAGTTGAAGGACGATTTGCCTTAGATTCGGATATTTATCTTCAGATATAAAACACCAGAATTTTGTATCAGATGCTGTGGCTTTGAGATGTATATCTGATATAATCTGCACTAACTCATTTTCAACAGAACATGAGTCCATGTTAAACTGACTTGCTATTTCAGTAGCTAATTCCTCAATGTTTTTACACGAAAAAGGATAACTCATAAATGATGCGATATTTGCCAATTTACTGAAATCATAAAAACGTATTTCGAATTGGCCCAAAATATTTGATAATTCTGCCTCATAAATATCATAATTCATCCTTGCTTTCAAAGACGGAAACTTTTTCAGATCCTTTCTTTTCAGTTGATCTATTATAAGTTGCAATTTACTTTTGAATGCGTTTATTGCGCTAATCATCTCAATAATAGTTTTTCATTTGAAGCTCCAAATTAATGGTGTTTAAATGCATTGTGATGTCTGTCAAAAATGCCAAATCAGTCAGCCATTTTCCGTTTTTCAGCATCTGAGTGTCATCACCTCTTTCGTCCAGAAAAGCTGTTATTCCGAGCAATAATTCTTGAAACCTTTCTAGGAATTTTCCGCGACTCAACCACCTGACGTCCGTGTGAAGAACTAAATCAGTGTGTGCAGCTGACTCACTATCTTCCAACTATAATTTAAAGAGCCGTCGTTGCAAGCTACGTGCACGGATAGAATTCACAATTTTTATTGCAATGCCCTAATCTCGTCCATGTTTAGAACTTTTGAACACAAAACTTGTTGATGTATAATGCAATGGAAGGAGAAAAATGAAGGGAAATCATCATTAGCTCGACACAATGCCACAAAACCGTTTTTGTTTCCAGTCATTGCTGGTGCTCCATCGGTTGTAATGTACACTAGTTTATATATTGGTAGCTTGTAGTTTGTTACAAAATTGAAGAAAACGTCATATATATCTTCGCCACGGGTCTTTCCTTTCAGAGGAATCATTGTCAAAAATTCTTCCTTAGCCGACATGTCATTGAATACCATTCGAATAAAAATATACAGCTGGGCAGTGTCTGTCATATCGGTGGATTCGTCGAACTATAAAGAAAAGTATGTACATTCCATGATATCATGTTTTAGTTCATCTGCCATGTCCTGACTCATGACTTCAACACGCCTTGTGACAGTCGGACGAGATAACTGAAGTTCTCTAATAGCAGACATAATCTCCGTTTTATTTTGAAAATCTCCAAATAAAATCTCATCCGCTTCAATAAATGCTTCCTTCACAACCAATCCATCATCAAATGGTTTCTTGTGTTTCGCCAATATATGAGATATTTTAAATGACGCGATCGTTGCAGCTTTTAATTGTTTGGCTGGTCTTGTGAACATGGTTTGTTCTTTTTTCAAACAAGTTATCAAATCACGTACTTTTCGTTTTCTTAATTCACTCTGTGACGGAAAATCCTTTTCATAGTTTTTATGAACCGTTTTATGATGCCTCTCTAAGTTCCCACGCTTAGGTATTGCAACTGACGCACGGCAAATGAGACAAATGCACTTATCCTTTACCATACAAAAGAAAAATGATTCCTCCCAATCGTTATTAAAATGATCAGTTTTACTTTTCTTCGCCGCACTCATTTTGGACTATTTATTAATAAACTTTGTACCGATGTATCGCCTTCAAGTTACAACTCAGACTGACTTCTATTTCTGCAGGCGCAACATTTATATCGGCGCGAACGAAGTCTCGAATGTTTCCGTCAAACACGCCGCCCGAAGTTTCTAGAAAAATCTGCACGCGTTCCTTTGATAAAGCCGCCTTTTGCCGCTAGCAGGGGGTTATTACGATAAAAGAAAGTGATGAGGGGGTTATTCTGGCCTAATTATGGATCGAATAAATTTTAGTAGTTTATTCATTACATTTTGTTTTAGTTACCTAAAACAAAATCTGTGAATAGTTCTATATCAGAATTTTTTTCTCGAGATCGACTCAAAAAGCACTCGCGATCGACTGTTTGAGCACCCCTGCTCTAAACCGCTTGTGAACACGAGATGGGCTGTAATGTTTGCTTTACACATATTATGAATTGCTGTTTTTACAGAATAAATACGGAATTAAAGTGATATTAGCTATAAAATCCCCAAATCGAAATACTATGTCTCACATGGGCTTCCATCAAACTAAAGTAAACATTTCTAGCCGTGCCATTTCCCAGTTATTTCAGATTAAAAGGTGATTATATTCCTTTATTGATGTGGAAATTGAGCGAATTTCTATAGTAATAGGTATCCTTTTAGATTTATTTTATATTTTGTTTGAAAATTACAATGATCCTATATAAACATTTCCTTCTTCGTTGGCATTTCTATGTCGTAACAAAATACTCGTAAAACTTGTTTTACATTTTGTCTGAGAATTACAATAGATGTATTTAAAGATTTCAATTTAATTGGCGTTTTTATGTACCAATAGATGTTGATTTAAACCACCTTTACGTTTTGATTCATAATTACAGTGGAAACATTTGAACATTTTGATTTCACCGGCATTTTTATGGACTAATAGATGTTGGCTTAAATTACTTTTTTGTTTTGCTTGATAATTACATTGCCCACATTTAAACATTTTGATTTCACTGGAATTTTTATGTACTAATAGATGTTGATTTAAGGTACTTTTACGTTTTGTTTGATAATTACAATACTCACATTTAAACATTTTTATTTCACTGAAATTTTTATGTACTAATAAATGCTGATTTAAATACCTTTTATGTATTGTTTGATAATTACAATTCCCACATTTAAACATTTTGATTTCACTGGAATTATGATGTACTAACAGATGTTTACTTAAATTGCCTTTTTGTTTTGCTTGATAATTGCAATGCCCACATTTAAACATTTCGATTTCGCTTGAGTTTTTATGTACTAATAGATGTTGAATTAAATTCTTTTTGTGTTTTGCTTCATAATTACATTGCCCACATTTAAACATTTTAATTTCACTGGAATTTTTATGGACTAATAGATGCTGAATTAAACTACTTTTACGTTTAGCTTGAAAATTACAATGCTCACATTTAAACATCTTGAGTTCACTGGAATCTTTATGTACTAAGAAATGTTTATATAAACTATTTTTATATTTTGCTTGATAATCACAATGCTCACATTTAAACATTCTGAGTTCACTAGAATCTTTATGTACTAAGAGATGTTTATTTAAGCTACTTTTGTGTTTTGACTGAAAATTACAATGCACACATTTAAATATATTAATTTCACTGGAATCTTTATGTACTATTACGTGTTTATTTAAACTACTTTTGTGTTTTGATTGAAAATTACAATGTACACATTTAAACATTTTGATTTCACTGGAATCTTTATGTACTAATAGATGTTTATTTAAACTATTTTTATGTTTTGATTGAAAATCACACCGCACACATTTAAACATTTTGATTTCACTGGAATTTTTATGTACTAACAGATGTCGATTTAAACAATCGTTACGATTGGACTCATAATTACAATGTTCACATTTAAACATTTTGATTTCACTGGAATTTTTATGTCGATTTAAATTAATTTCATGTTTTGTTTGATAATTACAATGAGCACGTTTCAAGTTGTCATCTTCAGTATTTTTATGCACAAAACAATTTGTCGTCGTTGTTTGACAACTACATTCATCAAATTTAAATATACGATCTTGTATAGACTTCGTATCATCAACTACATCATTTTTAATAGTTTCTTCCCATATTATTTTATCGCCATCATCTTCGGGGACCGCAGAACTTCCCTGATTATCTCGGATAAAATAACTTGAATACGCACTAAAACAAAAAAAATAAAAAGAAAGTTTAAAATAAGATGATGTTAGTATAACTAAAATTATACGAGGCATGTTTTTTAAGTAAGTACCGTTTTGGAATTAAAAAAAGACGTGCAAAGATATCGCTATAATTTTATTTTTACATGAAAGCCTGTACCTTAATCTACTTTTCTACATAATTTCCGTCAATATTGAGGCACTTGTCATAACGTGGCACCAGTTTTTGAATACCCTCCTCATAAAATTCTGCCGCCTGACTTGTTAACCACTGTATCACAAATGTTTTGACTTCGTTATCGTCTTGAAGACGCTGACCACCCAGGTGCTTCTTCAAGTGCAGGAACAAATGGTAGTCGCTGGGCGCCAGATCAGGGCTGTATGGAGGATGATCTAGAGTTTCCCATTTAAAAGATTTGATGAGATCTTTGGTCCGATTAGCCACATGTGGACGGGCATTGTCATGCAGCAAAACGATACCCTTACTCAACTTGCCACGTCTTTTGTTCTGGATTGCACGACGCAGATTGTTCAATGTCTCACAATAAGACACTGCATTGATTGTCTCATTACGAGGCAGAAACTCCACTAGCAATACTCCTTTTCTGTCCCAAAAAACTGTGCACATGATTTTGCGGGCAGAAATTGTTTGCTTAAACTTCACTTTTTTGGGTGATGATGAATGTCGCCATTCCATGGATTGTTGTTTCGATTCTGGTGTGACGTAGGCCACCCATGTTTCGTCACCAGTAACAATTTGGTCTAAAAAATGTTCACCTTCATTGTGGTACCGCTCAAGGAAAGTCAATGCACTGCCTAAACGTTGGGTTTTGTGCAAATCCGTCAACATTTTTGGAACCCAACGTGAACACAATTTCCGGTAATTCAAGTTCTCGGTCACAATGCGATACAAAACACTACGAGAATATTGAGGAAAGCAGTCGCACAATGATGAAATTGTAAAGCGTCTGTTTTCTCTCACCTTTTCGTCCACTTTCTGCACCAAATCTTCATTAACGACCGAAGGACGCCCACTCCGTTCTTCATCATGCACATTTGTGCGGCCATCTTTAAATGCTCTCACCCATTTCCTTACCATTCCATCACTCATAATGTTTTGTCCGTAAACTTCACAGATCTCACGATGAATATCGATCGGTTTTACACCTTTAGCACTAACAAATCGTATAACAGCCCGTACTTCACAATCGGCGGGACTCACGATTGTCGGAGGCATCTTAAACACTCAGTAAACAACGTATACAATGAAGAATCAGACTGTAATGGCGTCAGTGCGTAGACATGAGATGTAGGTTACCAGCGCGCATGCGCGGAACGCCGACCGTATCGCTGCGGCGGCGGAATCGCAAAACGGTACTTACTTAAAAAACATGCCTCGTATTATTAAATTACAATTCGTTAAACAAAAGAAGTTTCATCACATGAATCTTGTTTTAAAGAACCACCCCTTTTACTTGAACTCTTAACGAGTAAAAAGAAAAATTTTCTTTTATTAAATTAATATCGGAAAAAAATGTTTAAACAGGTCTTTCACAGTATATTTAATGAAATTTATGGAGTTTGCGGTCGGTTCTAGGTGAATAATCTTAATAGTTACACTTTTGAAATAAAATACAGTATATATGTTTTACTGAATTTATTCAGATCACTCTGACACGTATTTCCGTTTCGCGACCATTTTCGAAGAGGTTTACAATAAGACTAAACTTAAGTTCTAAAAGAAAGATTTAAATAGTTAATTGGTACTAAATTTAAATTGAGAGGTAATAAAATTGGGTTAATTACAGGTAGTCTATCTTAACATGGGGGTATTTCCAAATTCTATTTGGGTGTTCGTTATTTTTATATTACGAGGCTGGTTTGGAAGGTCCGTGCAAAGTCCGAGAGATGGCACCACCGGCGCGTATCGAGGTCATGTTTAGTTACGGTCCCTGGCCAAATTATTAGACGCACTGTATTTTTTTTAGTAATTTTATGTTTCTTAAGAGTTTTTATGCAATAATGGTACATTTAAACTACAATATTATTGATTTTTATTTAAAAGAATTGTTGTAGACTACATATTTGTATTTATTTTTAACATATGGCAACACTGTGTTGACAAAGTGATACATGAACGTAAATAAGTACAAACCTGTATCAGTCGCGATCGGAATCGAGTCAGGTACGGACGTGTTTCTGTGGCTTTATGGACTGTGATTGTTTGTTTAACAGTTTTATACTACTCAGTTATTAGTTTATTTTGTATGCAGTGTTTTAAAAAAGTAATTGGACTATTTTCATTATGGGTAGAAAAGGCGATCTTTCACCACGTAAAAAAGCTGAAGTGAAGGCCCTTGTGATTGCGAAAACATTTACAAACCGAGAAATATCACGAAGATTGGAGGTTTCTGAAGCTAGTGTGCGACGCATAAAAAAGAAAATTGAGTCAGGGAAGGAATTAAGCCCGAAAAGAAAGAAAAGATGCGGTAGAAAACCAATTTTCACTCCACGGTCAGAGAGATGTTTGAAGAAAATTTGTGTAGAAAACAGATTTGCTACCACAAAGGTAATAAAATCACAACTCCAGGATGCTAGCGTAAATGCTTCTGAGCGCACTGTTCGAAGAAAATTGAAAGAATTAGATTTTAAGGCCTGTCGCCCCGCCAGGAAGCCCAAGTTACAATGGCTAGACAAAGATGTGGACTTCTGGAGATCGGTAAGATACAGCAATTTAATCAATAATTGATACATTATTATCATTTTCAGTTAAATAAAGCAAATAAACATGGAAGTTTATATATTTTTCCTATTTTTGACAGGTCTGCTTTAGTGACGAAAGCACATTCGAAATTTTGCAGAATAAAGCTCAGTATGTGCGTCGTCGTCATGGAGAAAAGTTTCATCCTGATTGTGTCGTCCCGACGGTTAAACATCCCACCAAACTGATGATTTGGTCAGTCATCAGCGACAAAGGCACTGGACGTCTGTACGTCGTCAAAGGAATAATGAGGCAAGATCAGTACAAAGAAGTATTACAAAATCGGTTGATTCCGCAGCTCAGAGAATGGTTTCCAAATGGGGAACCATTCACTTTCATGCAAGATGGAGCTCCCTGCTACACTGCTCGGTCTGTTAAAGCTTTTTTGGCAGAAAAAAAATATCCCTCTGTTGGAATGGCCCTGATATGAACCCCATTGAAAATGTGTGGGAGCTGATGAAAAGAGAAGTGGCTAAAGATGTGATTACCAACAAAACCCAGCTCCTAGAAAAGATTATTCATGTGTGGAATCATCATCCTCAAATGCAGACGACAGTACAATCTTGCATTGATAGCATGCCGCGCAGAATTAAAGCTTTGATAGCGGCTAAAGGTGGCTCAACTAAATATTGACTTTTACTAACATTAATTTCACTTTTCTTTAAAACTTAATAAACTTATGCTTTTCTAAATTAATGCTGTTTTATTTATGTCAAATAAATAGGTAATTGATTGGATAATATAAAAATAAAAAACAAATCAATTTAAAATAATAAAACGGTACAATATCACTCGGTAATTAATATTTTACATGAAATCTTGCAGTGCGTCTAATAATTTGGCCAGGGACTGTAGTAGCATCTCTTGAATGAACGCACACGAAGTTTTAGCCATATTGGTCTATTTCTTTGTATTTGGCATTCGTGTGAATCAAGGAAGTCGAGTGATTTTCAAGAAATGGACGAAAAAGAATTTCGTGTGGTGATTAAACATTACTTTATGAAAGGCAAAACGCCTCAGAAGACTAAAGAGAAGCTTGATAAACATTATGGTGACTCTGCACCTTCGATTAGAACAGTTTATAAGTGGTTTCAAAATTTTCGGACTGGCCATATGGGCACAAGTGACGCTGAACGTTCTGGACGGCCTGTGGAGGTTACGACTC
This sequence comes from Pachyrhynchus sulphureomaculatus, assembly GCA_019049505.1. Classification (NCBI taxonomy): domain Eukaryota; kingdom Metazoa; phylum Arthropoda; class Insecta; order Coleoptera; family Curculionidae; genus Pachyrhynchus; species Pachyrhynchus sulphureomaculatus. The sequence goes on from CM032451.1 coordinate 120,490,231, forward strand.
CAGAAATCATTGATCAAATCCATGATATGGTGATGGATGACAGAAGAGTTAAGGTGCGTGAGATTGCTAGTGCTGCGGGCATCTCGACTGAACGGGTACATAATATTTTGCATAAACATTTGGACATGAGAAAGCTATCCGTAAGATGGGTGCCGCGATTGCTCACGCTTGACCAAAAACGGAATCGTGTGAAGTGTTGCAAGGATGGTTTGCAGCTGTTCCAGAAGAATCCGGAGGACTTTAAGCGTCGTTTCGTCACTGTGGATGAAACATGGATACATTACTATACTCCTGAGACCAAACGACAATCTAAACAATGGGTTACCAAAGGGGAATCTGCACCAAAAAAGGCGAAGACCGTTCCTTCGGCCGGAAAGGTTTATGGCGACTGTCTTTTGGGATTCGCAGGGGATAATCCTCATCGACTATCTGGAAAAGGGTAAAACTATTACAGGTGAATATTATTCATCGTTATTGGACCGTTTGAAAACCGAGCTGCAAAAAGGACGCCCGCGATTGGCCCACAAGAAAGTCCTTTTCCATCACGACAACGCACCAGCACACACCTCAGCAGTTGTGGTCGCAAAATTAATGGAAATAGGATTCCAACTCGTTTCACATCCCCCTCGGACTACTATTTGTTCCCCAATTTGAAGAAATGGCTGGCGGGACAAAGATTTTATTCAAACGAGGAGGTGATTGCAGACACTAATGGATATTTTGCAGACTTGGACAAATCCTATTATTCGGAAGGGATCAACAAACTAGAACATCGTTGGACGAAGTGTATAAGCCTAAAAGGAGACTATGTCGAAAAATAAAAAAGGTTTACCCCAAACACATAAGTAGTTTTTATTTTTGCACGGACTTTTCAAACCAGCCTCGTATATCTGTTTTACTGAATTTATTCAGATCACTCTGACACGTATTTCTGTTTCGCGACCATTTTCGAAGAGGTTTACAATAAGACTAAACTTAAGTTCTAAAAGATATTACATCTAAATAGTTAATTGGTACTAAATTTAAATTGAGAGGTAATAAAATTGGGTTAATTACAGGTAGTCTATCTTAACACGGCGTCTAATATGGGGGTATTTCCAAATTCTATTTGGGTGTTCGTTATTTTTATATTATGTTTAATGGCTTTTTTATGCTAAGAATTTCTAAATAAGCCATACGTTTTCCTTTTTGAACACACAACTTCACCCTTTCGTTAATAAAAAGGTGACTATTTATTTACAATGGAGCGCCTGTGTTTTAAAAATGAGCAGTAGATTCTTCAAGGGGATAACAACCCCAAACATCGGAGTATAACCTGTAGGACTACCTACAGGTAGTTAGGTTTCCACTAGGAAAGGCAAATACGATATCGTCGCCAGAGATTGGCTATCCCAGTCGCCCCAGGGAAACCCACCCTAGAACCTGTGGTCATACATCAAGCAGAAGCTTTGTAGTAAAACGGCATACACAGTGAAGCAGCTGTCACGGCAAATTTCGGCAATTTAGAAACCTTTACCCTAAGAATATTCGGAAAATGTCGTCAAAAGTATCCCCTAAAGATGTCAGGCGATTCTCGACGCTGATAGAGAGTGGACGAACTACTAAATTATTAGCATTTTAATGGCGATCCTTTACTGTCGAATGATGTTAAAACTTTTAAATAAATTCAATTTTTTTTATAAACAATGTGTAACACGTTCTTACTTGACCGACTGTAGGTTTATTTTCTTTTAAATTTTGATTTTGTTCAATTGGCCAGAATATTCGTACATCAAAAATTCACGAGTGCTCGCCTCTTTTTTTCAACAATTTACTTCTAGCAGGAAAAACTAAAATAATAATCATAAACCATTTCTAAAACTTACCTGTCCTTAACACTGTCCCAAACTGAAGATGAGTGATCTAACATGTACTCGCCATTTTTTTCAGTTATTAACTCAGGTTCTTGTTTACAAATAAATGAGCCGAATGAAAACAATTTAGTTTCAGAATTGTTGCATTCCAGTTTCTCCTTTACCATAAAGGTACCGGTAGTTTCTTTCTCTATTGCAGTAGAGCATTGTTCTTGTGTTACTGATTCTAAGAGTGAAACTATATTATCACTTTCCTCTTCTTTAACAACATCAGGTGATAATATGTTTGTCGCTTTATTAATTTCTTCAAATAGGTTTATATCTTGATCGACTTCACTATATTCAAATTTTTCCCTTACAAAACAACTTGAAGACATACTAAAAAACGACAAAGTGATTTACCAAGTACTTTCCTTGCAAGCACGTAGTTCTAAAATAAGTTCTTAATTTGACTTTCTCAAGTAAAACGTAAGCATAGTGGCACCTGTTTAATTCCTGTACCTGAAACGATATTAATTAAGATATTATTTCGTTCGAGAGTTATTGTGCCAGCAGATCAACAGACAGGTAGGCCTACAGTCGGCTAGACAGATCGACGAAAATGGGAAAATGTGTTTTTGTGATCTAAACCCTATAAGACATGAGAAAAAGCTAAAATTTTGAAGGATAATTTTGTCATGAATACTTTACTTCCTATTAGTAAGTGAAGTAAATACAACACTTTACCTGTGGTGCCGGAAGTAAGTTTCCGCCAACCGTTTGTATTTCTAAAACTTGTTCTATATTCAGCTCAACATTTTTTTAGATTACTCTGTGATCGGATCTCAATCTCATTTCTGTTAAAATTGTGAATAATTAATTAATATTAATTACCGAGTGATATTGTACCGTTTTATTATTTTAAATTGATTTGTTTTTTATTTTTATATTATCCAATCAATTACCTATTTATTTGACATAAATAAAACAGCATTAATTTAGAAAAGCATAAGTTTATTAAGTTTTAAAGAAAAGTGAAATTAATGTTAGTAAAAGTCAATATTTAGTTGAGCCACCTTTAGCCGCTATCAAAGCTTTAATTCTGCGCGGCATGCTATCAATGCAAGATTGTACTGTCTCCTGCATTTGAGGATGATGATTCCACACATGAATAATCTTTTCTAGGAGCTGGGTTTTGTTGGTAATCACATCTTTAGCCACTTCTCTTTTCATCAGCTCCCACACATTTTCAATGGGGTTCATATCAGGGCCAATCCAACAGAGGGATATTTTTTTCTGCCAAAAAAGCTTTAACAGACCGAGCAGTGTGGCAGGGAGCTCCATCTTGCATGAAAGTGAATGGTTCCCGATTTGGAAACCATTCTCTGAGCTGCGGAATCAACCGATTTTGTAATACTTCTTTGTACTGATCTTGCCTCATTATTCCCTTGACGACGTACAGACGTCCAAATCATCACTTTAGTGGGATGTTTAACCGTCGGGACGACACAATCAGGATGAAACTTTTCTCCATGACGACGACGCACATACTGAGCTACATTCTGCAAAATTTCGAATGTGCTTTCGTCACTGAAGCAGACCTGTCAAAAATACGAAAAATATATAAACTTCCATGTTTATTTGCTTTATTTAACTGAAAATGATAATAATGTATCAATTATTGATTAAATTGCTGTATCTTACCGATCTCCAGAAGTCCACATCTTTGTCTTGCCATTGTTTGGCCCACTTCAGGCGCTTTGCTTTCATTGCAGCTGTTAACTTGGGCTTCCTGGCGGGGGGGGCGACAGGCCTTAAAATCTAATTCTTTCAATTTTCTTCGAACAGTGCGCTCAGAAGCATTTACGCTAGCATCCTGGAGTTGTGATTTTATTACCTTTGTGGTAGCAAATCTGTTTTCTACACAAATTTTCTTCAAACATCTCTCTGACCGTGGAGTGAAAATTGGTTTTCTACCGCATCTTTTCTTTCTTTTCGGGCTTAATTCCTTCCCTGACTCAATTTTCTTTTTTATGCGTCGTACACTAGCTTCAGAAACCTCCAATCTTCGTGATATTTCTCGGTTTGTAAATGTTTTCGCAATCATAAGGGCCTTCACTTTAGCTTTTTTACGTGGTGAAAGATCGCCTTTTCTACCCATAATGAAAATAGTCCAATTACTTTTTTAAAACACTGCATACAAAATAAACTAATAACTGAGTAGTATAAAACTGTTAAACAAACAATCACAGTCCATAAAGCCACAGAAACACGTCCGTACCTGACTCGATTCCGATCGCGACTGATACAAGTTTGTACTTATTTACGTTCATGTATCACTTTGTCAACACAGTGTTGCCATATGTTAAAAATAAATACAAATATGTAGTCTACAAGAATTCTTTTAAATAAAAATCAATAATATTGTAGTTTAAATATACCATTATTGCATAAAAACTCTTAAGAAACATAAAATTACTAAAAAAAAATACAGTGCGTCTAATAATTTGGCCAGGGACTGTATAATAATATTCTAGTCCAACCCCATTATAAAAAAGCTGAAAAAAATAACATAATTTTCAAATTCTCCTTACTCTGAGATCACTGCAAAGGACATTATAATCGAAGCTAGTCCCTCTAACCCCCTTCCCTCCTACATATTTTTAATAAATTATAACTAAAATTTGTCCATTCTACAAGAAAAAAACTAACAAAATTTATCTTTTCCTGAGGCTTCATCACTCGAAAACTATAAGATGTGACCCTGCTTCAAGCACTTTATATGTAAGGAATTTAAAATTGATATTTCATTTTGTCCTCATACTAAGACAGGTTATGTTATATTATTTCATTATATGAAGAAATATAACCAATTTAGTGATTTTTTCATGAATATGAATATGATACTATAAAAAAAAGAGAAATAGAAATGATGGGCCTTGAAAATATCAATAATTTATAATAAGATAGAAGATACAGTAACCTTTGATAAAATAACCTACATCTAATTTATTTTTTAAAAATTACTGCTTGAAAAATTTGTTTTCAAATTATAGGCAAAAAGACATACACTTATTACCTGTAAACCTAACATCTATTATCATTTTTAGTGTTCCGTACGGAACACTTATAAGATCACTTCGGTGTCTGTCTGTCTGTCTGTCACACCCGATTTTCTCCGAAACTATTTGACATAGAAAGGTGAAATTTGGTTATAATATAGGAATTGATGGCCTCATCAGAGCCATGTACTTTTGAGAATTAAATTTTGAATTAAGGGGTTAGTTTTGGGGGGTGAAGTCGGAAGTGAAAAAAAAATTTTTTTACTAGGTCATCGAGTGTGGTGTCAAATGAAAGCTTGTGAAAACACGAGTAAAAAATATATATATAATATTACACTTGCGCGCACTTTTCTTTGTTTTATTTTTAAAAATTCGCGAAAAATTGCTGTCCCGGGCCTTATCTCGAAAAGTACTTATCAAAAAATTTCGAAAAAAATTCTGGAATATTCTCCACGGGGTGTAGATTAAACGAAAATTATCACGAGTGCATTACCTTTAATAATTTATATGGTATATAAAAAAAACAAAAATTTCAAGGTCATCAGATTTCAGTAAAGATTGGAAACAAACTTTGTTGAAAACTCATTTGGGGTGTGTTTTGTGAAGTCACTAATCATTTTATACCACCGTAACATAAATTTTGACTTAAGGGGTTTGTTTTGAGGGGTAAAATCGGAAGTGAAAAAAAAAATTTTTTACTAGGTCATCGAGTGTGGTGTCAAATGAAAGCTTGTGAAAACACGAGTAAAAAATATATATACAATGTAATACTTGCGCACACTTTTCTTCGTATTACTTTTAAAAAATCGCTGTCCCCTACCTTATCTCGAAAAGTATTGATCAAAAAATTTTGAAAAAATTCTGGAATATTCTCCACAGGGTATAGATTGAACGAAAATTATCAAGAGTGCATTACCTTTAATAGTTTATCTGGTATATAAAAAAAAAACAAAATTTCGAGGTCACCAGTTTTTTAGTAAAGATTGGAAACAAACTTTGTTGAAAACTCATTTGGGGTGGGTTTTGTGAAGTCACTGATCATTTTATACCACCCTAACAAAAATTTTTATTTTAAAAACAATCAATGTACGGAACACTAATTGTGCAAGTTCAACTTGCACTTGACCAGTTTTTATTTATATAATTCAATTCAAAACATGTCTCGAATTGTTCAAAATTTGTTCAACTAAGTGTAATTTATTTATTATGTAGTGTCATTTTAATGATTTTTCAATAATTTTTTTCTTTAGACTGAATACAATTTTATTATTTAATTGTAAAATTATTTGAATCATATGCAAGTCTGTTGATAAGAGTTTACTCTTTACAATAAATAAAGCTATTTAAAATAAATAAATAAATAGGAAAAAAACTCAAAAATAAAGTTTAAGTTCTAATACTGGAATATTATGATTAAAATATTTATTTATTTGAACCAGACTTATTACAATTCAATACAAAATATGCAATACCTATAAAGATAACACAAGTTATCTGCACAATAGGACTGGTGGACAAAAATCCTTAAGAACTATACACAATTATAATAAACTATACTAAAATACACAAACTTAAATTTAAAAAAAATATAAAATGAAAATTTATTGGTTGCTCAACAGTGGCAGTAGATACAGAAAAATTCAGAAAACAAAAAGCAGAAACAACAACAAAAAAAAACGTACTTTCCATTAATTATATTGTGGCCACACTTATATCCGATGATCCAATCCAACCTTTAAACTTTTTTTTCAGAGTCTTACCTCTTAATTCTAAATTTTTCAGTTCTCCGGGCAGTTTGTTAAACACCTTCATAGCAGTAATCTTACTGCTCTTAAATTTTATTCTTTTATTTATCTTTGGCAATAAAAGGTTTTTGTTTCTAGTCTTACTATGAGATTCTGCGTGTTCCTTTCGCATATCTGCATAATAAAGCAACAATGACTCTAATGTAAACATCTGTGAGATATTCAATGGGACAGAATAATTAGTTTGTTTTTTCAAGATTATCCTTAAGATCCTATTTTGCAAATTCTGCAACCGAATCCCAACATTATCATATGCTCCCCCACGCAATCACTCCATAAGAGCAAATGCTATGAAAAAGAGCATAATAAATCGTTAATAGAGTCCCCGTCGACATAGTTCTTGATAATTTAGCAAATACAAATAGCAGATATTTTGTTCTTTTCACTACATTCTCAACATGCTTATCCCATCTCATATGGCAATCAATCACAATGCCCAAATATCTACAGAATTCAACCCTTTTTACTCTACTGTGATTAATATTAATAGTTACATCACTCGGAATGCTATCACGATACACACCAAAAGTCATGAAGACTGTTTTTGAAATATTCAAAGATAACTGATTTAATGCTAACCATGTGCTTACTGTTTTTAAAAGATCATTCATTTTATTTTGGGTTTTATCCCAAGTTTCTTCAGTGCTTATAATGGCTGTATCATCCGCATATGACATCACAGATTGCTTTTCCAAAATTTCAAGCATGTCATTTATGTATAAAATAAATAATAGAGGTCCAAGGATTGTTCCTTGTGGGACTCCACATGTAATTTGTTTAGGGGGCACTGACAGTACTTGCTATTTTGACAGTCTGTATCCTATTATTTAAATAACTTCTAATTAAGTCATGAGCCATACCTCTAATACCGTAATGATATAGTTTTTTTAAAAGAATTCCATGGTTCACTGTGTCAAAAGCTTTAGCTAAGTCCAAAAATGTTACAATTATTGGAATATTTAGGTCTAAATTATTATAAATTGTATTACTCAAGAAATTTAAAGCATCTTTAGTTCCTTTACCCTTGACAAAACCATATTGGTGTTCTGATATTAATTTGTTTTTCTTAATAAAGTTGTATAAGCGAGAGTGTATGATTTTTTCGAAAATTTTAGCTATATTAGATATTAAAGAGATAGGTCTATAGTTTATTGGATCATGTTTTACACCAGCTTTATAAATGGGTACTACCTCTGCAGTTTTTAATGCGTTTGGCCAAACAGATGTATTAATGCTTAAATTAAAAATATGACTTAAAGGTTCAATAATCTTATCAGCAATACTCTTAATAATTTTTACATGTATTCCATCGACTTCTCCACATTTTTCTTTTAACTGATTTATAATTGCTCGGATTTCATGAGGGTCTGTTAATTTGATATAATTTCTATTCATTTTTGGTAAGTTAAGTGACGCTCCCTGCGGTTTTCCAATATTTTTAGCCCAATTGCTGCCCACATTACAGAAATAAGAATTGAAAAGATTTGCAATTTCTTTTGGGTTTTCAACCTTTACATCATTATCCATAATAAACGATATTTCATTTGGGTTTGTTTTTACATTGGGTCTAATTTTTCGTTGTATATATTTCCATAGTAATTTATTGTTACTACAAATATTTTGAACCATAGCCGATTCATAGTTAAGTTTTTGCTCGTTTAATTACTTTATTCAATACCTTAACGTAATTTTTGTAATCAGTCTTAAAGCTTTCCTGTGTTGGGTTTTTTTTCCATAAATTATACAATGTTTCCTTGGTTGAACAAGATATCATGATACCTCGGGTTATCCATTTATTACCATTTTTTTTCTTTTTATGGGTAGCTTTATTTTGGGCTGTTTGTAACATTTCAATGAAATAATTTGTGGCTAGATTAGGATCCTTTATTTGCAGAATGTCATTCCATTGCAGTTTATTTACCTCAGAGGTCAATTTTTTATAGTTGATCTCCGAAGTCCAGCCATCTACTTGAGGGCAACAAGCATTAATATTAATTTCCAACACTAATGGATAATGATCAGTAAAAACTTCCATAATTTTATAAGATTTAGTATTTAGCATTTTAGTTTTAACAATCTCATCAATATCTAATATATTATTACAAAATTTGTGAATAATCTTCTGATTAGCAGCTGTGAATATCATCTAGGCCATCTACTTGTTTACCAAGACTTGCAATTAGTAAATTTTTAAGCAAGCTTAAATTATTACAAAATTTATTTCATACCAGGATTCTTTCTTTACACCCTTACTATCCATACATTTCAATCATTGCATTCAATATGCCTTTTATTTATATTGTTTTAGAATTTAATCTCGTTACTAATAAATCAAATATCACATTTTTTAGTAGGTTTATAAATGGTAAATTAACTAACTTGCACCTTATAGCCAATAATCTTTCTAATTATATGCCAACTCCTCATACCTCCTGATGCACTTACCTTTCTTCATCCTTTATATCCACAATTTCAGATTTCATTAAATCTGACTCCTCATTAAATATGTCACTGCTTGTTTTTTCACACTTCACTTCACTAAAAACAAACAGATTGTTGTGTAATTTACAACATAAATGCCTAATATGATAAAGACAAGGAACGAGACAAGTAAGTCATCTGAACCAAAAATAAAACAGCAATTTCAATGGTTCAAGCAAAACCAAAAAACCCATGCTTCTGTATTTGCTGAATTAATATTATAATTTACTTTGATTCTAAATATGAATTGTGAAATAAATAAAGCTGAAAACAACCATGACAGTCTGTAAGTACAATATAAAATTATATGTATTTTAGGAACAACTCCAACGTCAAACACAATTTGAGAAACTATCTTGTACTTCTGCTCAAAGGATGGGTATTTTAATATGACACATCTGTATAATTTTATTTATAAAACTATGGAGATTATAAAACAAAATGTATTCCTATCATGGCAACTGACTCCAATATCTCTACTAAGCTTTACATTATTATTTTTTCAGTAACTCTTGTATCAAAATATTTAAGTATCTAGCATTGTCACAATCTGGGCCATAGCTTATGACTTAAACCTCGTAGACCACTTATGAGTTATAAAAGAAAAACTTACTTCTTCGAAGATATACCATAAATATTGTAGAAATCGTCTATTTTTAAAATATGCTGCATCTCTGGTAGGCATTTCTGAGGATTTTCCACGTGACATGATAAATTAGTTTCCTGCATGTTATATTCATAACTATTTGTTGAAAAATCTAAAAGGACGTTTTCGATTTCTGGTTCAATTTTTATTAATAATTCACCATTATTTTCCTTTTCTGTTACCATGGTATAGGGTATATTTTTACCCCCTTTTACACCTGACGCTACAGATAGTGTTGTACTATCAAAATGTGCAGTTTCTTTGTTAATCCTAGAAAGTCCAGATAACTCTAAGCCTTCTTCCATTATTAAACCATCACTAAGAGCATGAATGGTACCAGTTTCTTTAAGCAAATTATCAAGCATTAAATTGACCATATCCTCGTACAACCACAATTACTTTTCTGTTTACTATAAATAAATGATATAGGGCTATTCGGTCAAATATCGGTTGATAAATAACCTATTTTTTTGACATCTGCCTCGCGCTTAAACAGAGTCCCAGCTACCCTTGGCGTTATCTTACAAGTCCTTGCGCTAGGATACTCTTAATTTTTCTCTGTTCAGTAGGGTTTACCATTACGTGAGTATGGAAACTAAAGTCCATAACCCTACCGGTTTTTATTAATATAGAGGGAAGAGTTGATGCCATGGACAAAGAACTCGGGCCAGTTTCCATTGTCAACACTGTTCTGTTAAATAGTCGATCTCAAAGGCACCTACTATTCTTTACTCTACCACGATGGGTTGGCGCTAGAAAGAGAAAACTACCACAGATCGTCGGGAATACACTAGTGTGCAAAAAATCGACTCAAACGATTTTGTTTCATTTAACACCGGTCCTTGAGTTTGTTTTTCAAATAGTAGTATTATTTTTGATATCATGAGAATACTGACTTTCTACTCTTTCCAGTAATACCAAAAACATTTGGATTTCCAAAAAGTTTTACCGATTAAAACTGTTCCACTCAATAGAACCATTTTTTCTCGCTCAGTAACGTATTCGTTGCGAGCTATTCATCTCTATAAAAACACATGCAACTGCATTTTCCTATCATTCCTTTGTTGGAACTTGAACCGTCAACATCTCTGCTATACCTGCTCACTAATTACGTCATCGGAAAAAGGATTTAGAAAAAACGGCACAAGTCATTACCCTATTGCAAGAAGGGCATAGTCAACGTGTAGTCGCTGCGTAACTGCATCTGAGCCAGTCAGCTGTCTCTAGAGTCTACAGACGTTATCAAGAGACTGGTACCTTTACACGGAGACCAGGATCAGGAAGAAGGTGTACCTCTCGGAGCGAGACGACCGCTTCGTTGCTAACTAAAACTCTATTCGTCACTTAACTCAAATTATTTGGCTTCACTTAACACGGATCCTAGAATTTAGTGGTCATATATTTTTACAGATTTTAATATCATTTAAAAGCTCATTCTATTCTCTTTCTAATGATACCAAATTCCATAGCATACCTCATGCTTTTTACTGATTAAAATGATTAAACGTGGAAACAAGGATTGAAAATAGGGGTAAGAGAAAGGAAAAATTAAACAAATTTTAAGTTTAACAATTAAATTTATTGATAAATACCAAAAAAAAAACAAGCCCCCTATAGAGTCGTCTTCTTCCATCATTGCCATGTAATGTAGGCACATTCAGGACTAGTCGGAGAATAAAACGGAGCGGCATCGCTCTAAGATCCAGTCAACATGTTCTCGGGCAAATCTGAGTCGCGGTTGTTGATGGACTGCTGTCAATTTGGGTCTGTCAGTTGGTCTCTTCGGAGTTAGGTTAGCTTCTTTAAATCTTCTTCTAACTGTCCAATGACTGACAGCCCGACCACGAACTTGTCGGAGCTCCCTCAACGGCGGTTAAGTGACGATTTCTTAAAGTTGTATTGACAATGACTTCCTGATTCTCGTCTCCATGTAAAGGCGCCAGTCTCTTGATAACGTCTGTAGACTCTCGAGATAGCTGACTAGCTCAGGTGCAGTTGCGCAGCGACTATGCGTTGCTGCGCAACGGTCTTGCAATAGGGCAATAACTTGTGTCGTTTTTTCCGGGGTGGTATTCATTTTCCGATGACGTAATTAGTAAGCAGGTATAGCAGAGATGTTGACGGTAGAAGTTCCGATAAAGGAATGATACGGAAATGCAGTTGCATGTGTTTTCATAGAGATGAACAGCGCGCAAAGAGTACATTGCTGAGCGAACAGAAACAGTCTTATTGAGTAAAACCGCTTAATCAGTGAAACTCGGTTGCTGCTATTACCAGAGTACATGTTTTTAATTAGGTAGTTCAACTGCAATGAAACCATCCGCTATTGTACTACCTACTCTAGTACAGGAGCGAAGGATTCAAGAAAGGCATAAATCAGTGCGCATCCTATTTATGATAGAATACCTGGCATTCTCATTTGTGATTAAGAAAAAACGCCATTTTACAAAACTGTAAACCAACGAGCATTTGGCGGGATTAATAATACCAATCAAAACGGACAATAGAATTTGGAGGGATATTTTGATGATTCCGACTGTTCAATGCTTTCTGGTATTGCATTGTTGGGAATCTTGATAATGCAGTGATTTTTCAAAGATTGCCGTTCGGTTGCTGCTATTACCAGGACACATGCATTACTGTGGACGAAACACTTAATACCGTGGAGACCTAGAAGACACAGGAGAAATGTGGGAACCACCAAAAAGCTGGATCGATGACGTGAAACAACAGGTCGGCAGGAACTGGCACCATATAGCCAAGGATATAGCCGAGTGGACAGGAGGAGGCCTATGTCCAGAGTGAATGGCAAAAGGCCGCTAAAAAAAGAAGAAATGGATTATACAAAAATATAACCAACCAACCAATAAGGTACCACTTTAAGATATACCAAAAAATTGCTTACCATTTAGGTATTCATCTTGGAAAAGTTCAAACCTGTTTGAAATTCTATTTTCATTTTGCCTAGAAACAACTGTTAAATAAGAAATAGCGGATCTCAGCAATAAAGGAAAAAAAAATCTACCCTAAACTAATTTAATAAAAAAAAAAAATACAAAAACTGTTATACTTTAAAATACTTATTACTTACACAAGATTTATATTTGAATATTATAATAAGAAAAAAAACTTAACAGGTAATTCACCAAACTTTTATTTGCTTCCTTGTAAAAAAAATAAATGCTGGGATGGATTGGTCCCTTTATTTATTATAGACTAGAAAGAAGTTTTTTGTCAGATGTTGACAAAAAATGGTTATTTTAAAATCGCCGAAGAGTTTACTTCGGGCTTCTGCTGTAGGGGAGGCTCGTGTATATTATATTATACATCTTTCGTTTATTGATTTTTCCAACATATTTTTGTAAGGACTTGATGTAATTTCCACAGTTTGTTATACAGTATTTTTTTGTATTAGACATAAAGATTTAACTTTTTTTTTTCAAGGCATCAGCCTTAAATCCCGAAATAGATAGTACACTGGTTTTCATTATTAATACTACAATTAGTTTGAAAAAGAGCATTGATATTTTCAGCTGCTTTAAACCAATGTTCGGGAAAGACGTTTTTGTCCATGGGCCAAATTCCAGCCGCTTGAAATCCGTTTATAATGGTGCCAATGATAGTAGCTCTTTGGTAAGCTTTTGAAAATACACTTGCATATTGATATTGCGTTATTTGACGACATGACGACCCAATTTGGCACTGAAAGCTTGAACATGGTCAATCAATCTCAGTTTGTCATCAGTCCAAACACCCAAAAACTTGGTCGATAACTCTCGGTTATTTCAAATTTAAAGTGGATCATGTTCCTTTATTGATTTTGAAACTGAGCAAATTTATGTGGTAATAGGTATCCTTTTAGATTTATTTTATATTTTGTGTGAAAATTACAATGGTCCCATATAAACATTTCCCTCTTCGTTAGCATCTCTATGTCGTAATAGAACATTCGTGAAACTTGTTTTACATTTTGTTTGCGAATTACAATAAATGCATTGAAACATTTCAATTTAACTGGTCTTTTTATGTACTAACAGATGTCGATTTACAGACCTTTTATGTTTTGTTTGATAATTACAGTGCTCACATTTAAACATTTTGATTTCACTAGAATTTTTATGGACTAATAGATGTCGATTTAAATTATCTTTTTGTTTTGATTGATAATTACATTGCCCACATTTAAACATTTTTATTTCACTGGAATTTTTATGTACTAATATATGTCGACTCAGACACCTTTTATGTTTAGTTTGATAATTACATTGCCCACATTTAAACATGTTTATTTCATTGGAATTTTTATGTACTAATAGATGTCGATTTAAACACCTTTTATGTTTTGTTTGATAGTTACATTGCCCACATTTAAACATTTTGATTTCACTAGAATTTTTATGGACTAACAGATGTTGGCTCAAGACACTTTTTTGTTTTGCTTCATAATTACATTGCCCACATTTAAACATTTTGATTTCACTGGAATCTTTATGTACTAATAAATGTTTATATAAATTACTTTTATGTTTTGCTTGAAAATTACATTGCCCACATTTAAACATTTTGATTTCACTGGAATTTTTATGTACTAATTGACGTAGATTCAAATTGATTTCATGTTTTGTTTTAGAATTACAATGAGCGTTTTTAAATTTGTCATCTTCGGGATTTTTATGCACCAAACAATTTGTCGTTGTTGTTATTTGATAACTAAATTGATTAAATTTAATAATACGATCTTGTATAGACTTCGTATCATCAGCAGGATCATTTTTAATAGTTTCTTCCCTTATTATGTTATTACCATCATCTTCGGGGACTGCAGAACTTCCCTGATTTTCTCCGATAAAATAAACTTGAACACGAACTAAAATAAAAAAAAAAGTTTAAAATAAGAAGATGTTAGTATAACTAAAATTATATTTCCTACACATGACTCTTGTTTTAAAGAACCACCTATTTTCTTAAAGTCTTAACGAGTAAAAAAGAAAAATTTTCTTTTATTATATTAATATTGGAAAAAATGTTTATACAGGTTTTTCACGGTAACTTTCGTTTATAGAAGTTGGAAATAGAAACAAGAAGTTTGGTTTATCTTAAATTGATGATCTAACCTGATGAGTGTTGATGTTCAGGTACAGGTGTGATTGCATAATTTGTTTCTTTCCAATACATCGTTTTTAAAAAATAAAATCCGAACCTCATGCCCCTCTTATCTGTGACTAGTGCCTTTGGCTAGTTAATAGAATGTGCCTGAAATGTATATTTATTTGGCCACGGCTGTACAACCTGTATATTGACATAAGTACAAATAATATTGCCGATTAGGTAATAGAATGTGCTCGAAATGTACTTTTTATTTGGTCATGACGAAACAACTCATGACAGTTGCGCCACGATAATGCACCTTCTTTTCTTGTCCCACAGGATCGAATTTAATTGTTTTATGCATGTTCGCGTTTGTCCTAATCTAGCTTTAATCTCTTCTTCTGATGTTGCGTTTTTTTGAAATGATGGTTCCTAGATATTTAAATCTATCGGTTCCTTTGATTATTGTTTCGTTATCTACTTCTAGATTCTCCACGTTTCCCTCCTTTGTTGTTAGATATTCCGTTTTATCAAAGTTTATTGCTAATCCTGCTTTAGTGTATTCTCCTTTCAGTTTTCTTACCATATAACTGAGGTCTTCCTCATCTTGCGCTATGATTACTTGGTCGTCTGCGAAACTTAGAGTATATAAGTAATCTTCTCGTATTGGGACTCCCATTCCACTACATTTTTGCTTCCATTTTTTTAATGTTTGTTCGAGGTATATTTTGAATAGTGTTGGGGATGTAGAGCATCCTTGTAATAGACCTTTTGATGTTTGGAGTCTCTTCTCTATTTTATGTCCTATTTTTATGTTCACTGTGTTGTTTTCGCAGAGAGCTTTTACTGCGTATATTAGTTCTTTGTCAATGCCTATTTCTTTCATTGCGTTCCATAATCTTTGTCTTGGTACTGAGTCATAGGCTTTTCTTATGTCTATGAAGGCTAGATGAACTTCTCTGTTTTTTTCCAGTTTTTTTTTCCATTGTTTGTTTTATAGTGTATATGTGGTCTATACATGATTTTCCGGCCGTAAAACCTGCTTGGTCTTGTTTTCCTCCTTCTCCAATTTTTCCTTTTATATTTTCCTCCATGATATTTTTAATAATTTTTCCATACAAACGTCCCATACTCGATATTCTGCTTAGGCCTCTATAGTTTGTGCATTTTCTGCGGTCTCCCTTTTTAAATATGGATACTATATAAGCTTTTGACCATTTCCTCTGGTATTTTTTTCTCCATTTATCGCTCTGTGGAACATGTTTCTCAGCATTCGATGTAATTTATTAGACCTGTACTTAATCATTTCATTTACCACACCCCCAGGCCCTGCAGATGATTTATTATTTTTGAGTGTTTTTATTTGTCTTCTTTACTTCTTCATAGCTTAGTTCTATCTCTTTTATTTCCTTATTCTGTTCTTCTTCAGGGTTCTCTTCTTGGAATTCTTGTCTATCTTCTGTTAGCAGCTTCTTATAATATTCTTCCCACTCGCTTTCTGGGATGTACTCTATATACGTCTTCTCTCTATTGTTAGTCCTTAATGCTTTAATTATTCTCCATGACTCTGTACTTCTAGTTCCTCCTATATACTATTCTACATGTTCGCACGATTGTTCCTATCTCTCGTTATTTTCTTTGTTTATCATCCTCCTCGTTTCTGCATTTTTCTCTTTATATTTCTATAGATCTTCTTCTGATTTTGTATTCAGCCATTTTTCGTATAGTCTTTTTTCTCCTTTATAGATTCTTTGGTTTTTTCACAGATTCTAATTTTATGTTTCTCATTCTCGTTGTCTTCTTTACCTAATGCTTCTAGGGACGCCTGTTTGATGCATTCTTTTATGTGGTCATACATCTGTGGGAGGTTGTCGTAGTTAAATTCATTTAATTTTTGATCTAATCGTCGTCTGTATAGGTCTCTTATCGTTTCGTTTTGCAGTAAGTGTATTTTGTATTTTATTTCTTTGTCTGCTTTTTCTGTTATCTCATTAGTATTTCTGTTTCCTTTATCTATTGTTTCTTTTTGCTTTATTGTCTTGTACCACGGTACTTTTATATTTGCTGTTCCACATTCTGCCCCTATCTTTACTCTTACGTCTTTTATTTTGATAGTGGTATCGTTTTTAATTATAATGTAGTCTATTATTGATTTTAAGTTTCGTGTTTCTTGCATACAAGTGTATTTGTGGATGTCTTTGTGTTTGTAGAA
>CM032451.1:120507456-120542456 GCA_019049505.1 Pachyrhynchus sulphureomaculatus
TTCAATCACAATGATGCCATACGCTATCGCACCAGCAACTCTAGTAAAGAACCCAGTGATTCGAGAGTGAGCATGAACAAGAGTGCATCTTAATTTTCATAGAAAATTTAGTATATAGAAACACCTGCAATTTTCAGCGACTTTGTTAGTTCCAAACAGATTTTTACATACATTAGTGTGGACTCGTCCATAGATGCGTTATATTAAAAACGTCGTGTATCATCCGGCGTCTGTCTTTGTCACGAATAGTCAAGAGAAACAAGAATGGAAATATTACCAACATACTGGACGTTAGATCGGACTGAAATTCCCGGTTATGGTAATAAAATTTCGTTAGTGTCCCTTTTTTTACATGTTGTTACACAAATTTTTAATTATTTTAATCTCGATCATAACAAAGTTTTGATTGAAGTGTACTTATTTCCTCTTTCTCGTCGCTGCATAACAGAGGGCACAATAGGACGTAAAAAGTATATAGGCTGTAGCCTCACGTTGCGGCCATTTTGTATAGCCTCAACTTCCTTTGTTTTTATTAAATATTTTATTTATTAAAAGCTGTTATTTGCTCCTTATGTATATCTTAATTTTTGAGAATGGTATAAGTGGATATTAACACTGAAAGAACAAAAATTAAATATAAGCTAGCCCGTTTTGTTTGGAGAGATTATGGATAAGAGATAATTTTTGTACGTCTTTTGAAAATAGTCTCTATAGTTGTTTTTAAAGCTTGGTTGTACTGTTTTGGGCACCGTTCATTTTAGAACAAATAGATTCTAAGTTCAGCTCTACTGAAGACTTATTTAGTTGTTGAAATAAAATTGAATTTTGTACAACTATTACGTCCTGAAAGATAAAGTGGATAGTTCAGTGAAACGCTACATTTAACTAAAGAAGAGTATATTAACAAAAATAAAAATTCTTCCTCTTATTACACTCTTAAAATTACATAGACTTAATAAATAGCCTTTTATAAGGGTGCACACTTTTACAGAGAGTCTCTAAATCAGAATCATTTAGTTCTTAGCAAATGACTTTAAAAAAACACGATATAAGAGTTTGAAAAATCGACTTCGCGGATTACACGTACGCAGTCGTTGGAAACACACGTTGTAGACAGGAAATGAGATATTTAAACTGGTGTACTTATGACTTACTGCTTGGCTTCTCCTCGTGGGTTTTCCATAAACTGCTTGGCCTCTCCTAGTGAGATTCTCATCAAAATATTGCCTTATAAATTATTCTCCCATTCTTATTTGGGTAACTAATCACTTTTTGACCCGAAATGCCTTAGGATGAGTAGAAACGGAAAAAGGCCTCAAACTTGAGGCCTGTAAACGATCCCCACTGGGTGATAAAAAAAAAACGCCTCCTTACGTAATGGAGGACAATCTGCTACTAAGGCAAGACGGAGGAAACAGCCGTTACTGCATCACGGAGGAAAAAGCCCTGAAAAAACGAAGATGGGTGCCTAAATATTTTCTCCCTACTTCTTGGTTCACTTCCGGAACGCAAAATTAGAGGTGAGTATTAAACTCGCGACTTGATAGACAAGGACCCATGATGCTCGTCTTTTTTTTTTAATAAATCAGACGCATTCAATGCAAACTAAATAAATTAAGTCGGCAACATGCTATACACTACTGGTTAATTTAGACTGGTCAAAAATTTAAGCTCACTGCTTAATCAAATATAAAAAGGTAATAAAATATAAATTATAGAAAAAAGCGGTGTTGTAACGTGATCTCAAAATCTAGGAAAAAATGAATTTTACGAGGCTAAAACGTAGTTTTAGCCTATATTTTTGTCGCATAGTACCAAACAATGGAAATAAAGAACACACGTAGCATAGTAATAAGGGTAAACTAGAAATTCCACCATTAGAATTATAAAGATTAGAGAAAAGTTACAACCCTGTATTTTTAGCGAAACAGCGGCCATCTATGATCACCCGAGTTACTTATTTGGGATTCCAAGGAAAAACACTATTCCCACAGTGGATGCCTGATATTATCTTAAGACAGCGGATCATACAACGCATTTTAATGAAGTTAGACACCAAAAAGCTTCTGACGTTGTTAGAATACCTGCTATAGTACTCACAAAATGCGCAAGCAAACGTATTCCAGTTCTCTATAGACTTTCTAATCTATCCTATGGAAATGGAATAATTCCTACCTGCTGGAAATGTGCTAGAGTTCAACCGATACCAAAAGAACGTAAGAACTTGTCAAAAGACTACCGACCAATTGCACTGCTTTAAATATTATTGCAAGTTATGGAAAAGGGTATTAATCAACATCTTTTGAAATATCTATGAAGACTTAACATTATTACTGATCATTAATATAGCTTTTATAAGCAAGGATCATCAAACATTGCTAAGTGGCGCTCTTATTATGTCTGAAACCTTTTCTTTGACTCTCGGGTTTCTTCAGAGAGCGTTCTTTACGAGTGACGGCCGATAGATTCCTTTCTAATACCTTTACTATTAACTTCGGTGTGCTCCAAGGCTCCACACTCCTACTCTCTCATTTTCATTAACGATCCACTGAAGAGGACAAGATCTATAGCTTTGCAGATGATAATACGCCTAATTCTTCATTCACTTTAAACGCTCGAACATCGGCAACTGATGCAAATATTCGCGTTCAAAAGTTCCTTGCTTAAAAGGTAGGAATATACGAGTATTACATATATAAGACCACATAATTATTACCGAGGTGGATTGACCTTTAAGTCAAATTGATATCATTACTTTTTAGTGTTCCGTACGGAACGCTTATAAGATCACTTCGGTGTCTGTCTGTCTGTCTGCCTGCCACACCCGATTTTCTCCGAAACTACAGGGTGGCCCAAAATTACCGAAGAGGGTTTGAATTCCTTATAACTTTTTTTATTATAATTTTGTTTTTTATTTCTTTTCAGTATTTTGTAAAGAAGACTTGGGGAATTTAAAATGGAACAGTACACAATTGAACAACGTGCCCAAATCGTTGAACTTTATTTCTCAAATCAACGGTCCATTGTTTTGACTCGCGTGCATATCGTCGTTATTTTAATGTGCGGGTTGGACCCTCAGAGTCAACAATAAACCGTCTGGTTGCAAATTTTCGACAACAAGGGGCAGTAAGGAACCTTCCTGGTGTCGGCAGACGACGAACGGTGCACACGGATGACAATATTGAACGGATACAGGAGAGTATTCGGGGGAAGACGGAGAAACATCAACCAGGAGACGTTCGACACAACTTGGCCTCTCACGAGGGTCGCTGCAGAGAATTTTGCATACAATAACAATGTTTCCGTACAAAATTCAGCTTGTCCAAGAATTTAAAACCGACAGATTACCAGCAACGACTTGATTATGCAACTTATTTCCGGCAAAAAGCAGAAGAAAATCATGATTTTATTCATAATTTAATTATGAGCGACGAAGCCCATTTTCAATTAAATGGGTTCGTTAATAGGCAAAACTGCAGGATATGGGCTACGGAAAATCCAAGAGTAGTTCAACAGCGACAATTACACCCACTTAAGTGTACTGTTTGGTGCGGTGTTTCGTCGGAAAGGATAATTGGCCCATATTTTTTTTGAAAATGAACACGGTGTCGCCCTTTCCATCACTGGTGCTCGATATCGGACAATGTTGGAAAATTTTTTTAAGCCAGCCGTGGAAAACCACCCGCAAGTATGGTTCCAACAGGATGGAGCCACAGCGCACACTGCGAGGGACACAATGGCTCTTTTACGCGACATCTTTGGTGAACGAATTATTTCGCGTACAAGCGATTTTAATTGGCCTCCGCGTTCACCGGATTTAAAAACCGCTCCAGACTTTTTCCTTTGGGGTTATTTGAAAGGAAAAGTCTATATTAATAAGCCTAGAACCATCCAGCAATTAAAAAACAATATACGCGACGAAATCAACAACATAACTCCTGAAGTTTTGCGAAAGGTTATGGAAAATATTTTGAAAAGAGCACGAATATCCGAAGCAGAAAATGGCCACCACTTGCGAGATATAATTTTTCATAATTAAATTAAAAATATTCTCCATTAATATACTGTATTTTAAAAAAAAAATTATAATTATGTCTTAAATAAAAAGTTATAATGAACTCAAACCCCTTCGGTAATTTTGGGCCACCCTGTATTTGACATAGAAAGTTGAAATTTGGTACTAATATAGGAATTGATGGCCTCATCAGAGCCGTGTAGTTTTGAAAGTTAAATTCTGACTTAAGGGGTTAGTTTTTGGGGGATGAAATCAGAAGTGAAAAAAAAAAAATTGTTACTAGATCATCGAGTGTGGTGTCAAATGAAAGCTTGTGAAAACACGAGTAAACATAAATAAATATATATATATATATATATATATATATATATATATATATATATATATATATATATATATATATATATATATATATATATATATATATATAATGTAATACTTGCGCGCACTTTTCTTTGTATTATTTTTAAAGAATCGCGAAGAATCGCTGTTCCCCCGCCTTATTTCGAAAAGTACTTATCAAAAAATTTTGAAAAAATTCTGGAATATTCTCCACGGCGTGTAGTTGAAACGAAAATTATCACGAGTGCATTACCTTCAATAATTTATCTGGTATATATTAAAAAACAAAAATTTCAAGGTCATCAGTTTTCATTAAAGATTGGAAACAAACTTTGCTGAAAACTCATTTGGGGTGTGTTTTGTGAAGTCACTGATCATTTTATATCTCCGTAACAAAATTTTTTATTTTAAAAGCACTTGATCGGTTATTTTTAGTAGGTATTAATGTATTGATGTTTTTCTTCTACTAATTCATGATATCATCTAATTTTACAATAACCTACAAGGTATATATATATATATATATATATATATATATATATATATATATATATATATATATATATATATATATCAATCGGTTTTATAACGTCTTCCGTCTTCCGATGCCTGATTTCCACTCCTCCCGGTTTCTCCATCCCTCCTCCTCCAGATCTCTCTCTAGTACTTACTTGTTGATTCCTGCTCTCCAGCTTTGGCGTGGTCTTCCTCGCTTTCTTTTTCCATGAGGGTTCCAATTTAAAATCTTTTTAGGTAGTCGGTTTTGTGACATTCTCTGTACATGTCGGTACCATACCAACTGTTGAGTTCTGATTTCGTCGGCTATATCGTGCTTTATTTCTAAAGCTCGTCTTATCGTGTCATTTGGTATGCGGTCTTTTCTGGATTTTCTGGCTGCTCGTCTCCAGAAATCCATTTCTGTAGCTTTTAGTATTTTTAGGATTTCCCTATTAGACCAGTTGTATCGTTTGTTAGGGCACCATCAATCAAACTATCACAAAAACTCATCCCTTTACTACGACAACATTGCAAATTTAAACCGAAATATAGTATAGCCAATACCTATGAACTAATCGATAAAATTAAAAATATTAACTTACCGGAAAATTCTAGAATTATCTCATTTGATGTACAAAACTTATTTCCTAGTATCCCACCATATGAAGTCATAGAATTAGTAGATAAGCTCTTAATCAAGAATAAAGTAAACGAAATTATTAAACGGGATATTTTAGATTTACTTACGACGTGCTTGGATCAAAACTATTTTGAATTCAACGACACCTTTTATACATCTAAAGAAGGTCTAATAATGGGTAATCCTTTAAGTCCGTAACTAGCGGAAATTTTCATGGATCATTTAGAGCTAAAAATTCATCAAAAACGCGGTAAGCAAAAATATTGTTTACTGGTATAGATATGTTGACGATATCATTTCCTGTTTCACGGGAGCAGGTAGACAACTAACGATCTTCCTTACCTTCCTAAATAATTTGCATCCTAATATTAAATTTACCATAGAATTAGAAACCAATAACTCTATAAATTTTTTAGACATATCTATATCAAAAGTGAACAATAAACACGATTTCTCGATTTTTCACAAACCGTCACATACTGACACAGTCATACACAATAGCTCATCCCATCCGTATCCTCACAAAATGGCAGCTTTTAACTCTTTCATACATAGATTGTTACATATCCCTATGACTAAAACTAATTTTAACAAAGAATTCAACATAATCAAACAAATAGCAATTAATAATGGATATGACCCCAACATTATAGATAATATCTTGAATAAAAATCCCTTAAACAAGCAATCTCTCTAATTTATCCCACAATTAATGACAAAAAAGGAAAATTTAGTACACTCACATACACAGGGAAAATAACTAGAACAATTTCCAAACATTTAATAAAAAAGAACAATAAAATAGCATTCAAAACCAGTAATTCCTTAGGGAGTATAATTTTGAATAACAAAACCAAATCTAAGAATTCCTTAAAATCAGGAGTTTACTTATTAAATTGTGGATCTTGTACTAAAACCTACGTAGGACAAACTGGTAGGATCTTTTGAAACTCGCATTAAAGAACATAAACATAGTTATTTAAAAAATAAGAACAATTCACATTACGCAACTCATATAATAAACGAATCTCATAATTTTGATGTTACGTTAAAAATCCTACATGTAGAAAATAAATCGAAAAAATTAAATTTGCTCGAATGTCTTGAAATTAATAAACGGAAAAACTCCAATCAATTATTAAACGAACAGGTAGACTTAAACCATTCACCCTTACTTAATCTTTATTAGTTCTCGGAAATAGTACCACAGATTTGCATTCTTAAAATAATTCTGTCTGTAAATAATATAATAAAATGATTAGCATAATGTTAGGTAATTAAGGATAGTTTTAAGCACTATTTAACCAGGATTACTACCAAATATTTTTCTTTCTTATTTACTTCTGAAGAAGCTATTGTACTCGTATGGTGAAACAATTGTCAAGTGACTTTAAATATATTGGAAATTAAAACATAGTGTTGTTTTTATATAATTTTATTATGAATTTCCAATGAGTATCGGCTAACACAATCAAAGAAATTATGATATAGTTAAGGGGCAAATAACGACTTCTATTTAATAAATATAATATTTATTAAAAGCAAAGAAGTTAAAACGTTTCAAAATTGCGCCTCAACGTGCGGGCGTTATTAAAAGGTAACAAAATTGCGCCCAAACGGGAAGGCATTTTTTTTTAACACGCGACATTTCAATTTAATTGTAATTTTTGTGTACTAACAGTTGTTGATTTAAATACCTTTTATGTTTTGCTTGATAGCTCACATTTAAACACTTTGATTTCACTGGAATTTTTATGTACTAATAGATGTTTATTTAAATTACCTTTATATTTTATTTCATAGTTACAATGCTCACATTTAAACATTTTGATTTCACTGGAATTTTTATGTACTAATAGATGTTGATTTAAATTTCTTTTGTGTTTTGCTTGATGATTACAATGCATTTTGATTTCACTGAAGTTTTTATGTATTAATACATGTTCACTTTAGGCCACTCTAGAACGAAAAAAAAAAATGCCTTTTTTTTTTGGCTTAAACGATACTTTAATATGTCTAGAATAAGGGACCATAAGTATTATAGCCGGCACGGAACTCTTTGTGCCTCAAATCTGGGTCAGCGCTTACCGACTGCTAGCGTGCTTAGAGCTCCCGCTGAGACGGCTCGGCGGGCCCTGCCTTCTTTTCTGTGTCGCTCGAGTTTCATTATCATAATTCTTAGGGTAACTTTACCGATCATTTTCTGACGAATTGGGCTGCCCTTTTTCAACACTAGATGTCGTTTATAGTACGACTTTCACTTTTGATTGCTTTGTTCTATTACATTCAGTATAACCGTTAAACAGCTACGAGTTGTTTCGTTGCAGTTCAAATCGAAGAAAATCGGATTTTGTGAGTGAAGTTGTATAAGAAACATGCCGAAAAAAGTGTACTCAAATAAAAAGGGATTGAGAGGAGGTTACAGCAGTGTAAAACGACCAAAAATTACAAATCGACGGCCACCAAACCGTACCTCGTTGGAAACCTCAGATAATCAGAGCGTTGGTACATCTGCGAAGAAATTGAAACTCGCTGAGAACTATTACAATGTTGAAGTAAATCCTAACGTGGCATACTGTATATTGAATTTTATGACAGTTTTCAGTGCAATTGCGGAAAAAATTGTGTGTAAAACATGTAAATCAAATGTGAAATTCACTCAAAGCAGTATACGTGGTTTAGGATTTAAAGTAGTTATTTCATGTGATAACTGCGGACAAACAATGATTCCGAATTGCCCATTCATTGGTACAGGATATGAAATAAATCGCAGAATTATTCTTGCAATGCGATTAATAGAAGTTGGTCTTCACGGTATTCAAAAGTTTTGCGCCTTCATGGATCTACCTCATCCGATTTTTCATTCGTTTTACGATAAACTTGTCGACAAGATTCGTACTGCAAGTGAACTTGTTTGCAAAATGAGTATGCAAAAAGCAGCAGAACAGGAAAAAAGTGAGTCTTTTCGAAATAATGAAAACGGTTTGACTGTCTCAGGTGACGGGTCGTGGAGAAAACGTGGCTTTTCGTCTTTGTTCGGATTAGTGTCGCTTATCGGTTGGTTTACCGGGAAAGTTGTTGACATATGTGTGAAATCCAAGTACTGTAAATCGTGTGAGTTCTGGAAACAAAAAGCTGATACACAGGAATATATCGAATGGGCAGAAACACACGCGGAATCATGTCAGGCGAATCACGAGGGCTCTTCCGGTAAGATGGAATGTGATGCAGTAGTTGAAATGTTTTCAGCGGTCGCAGGAACTTCATTCTGTTAATTATTCGAATTACATCGGAGATGGCGATTCGAAAACTTTCAAACATATTCTTGATGCAGACCCATACACAGATACTGTCGTCAAAAAAAAGGAATGTATTGATCACGTTCAAAAACGAATGGGCACACGTCTTCGGAATCTGAAGAAAAATACCAAAGGACTCGGAGGAAAAGGCAAGCTGACCGGAAAACTTATTGACGAATTGACAATTTACTATGGATTAGCAATTCGTCGCAATCACGATTCGATAGAGAAAATGAGATTTGGGCCACATTATACCATAAAATTTCTACTGATGATAAGCCGCAACACAGATGTCCACCTGGTACTCATTCCTGGTGCTCGTGGCAAAAGTCGAAATCCATGAATACTTTACACGAATATACGCACAAACCTGCTCTCTCGAAACAAGTTTTTGATGCAATCAAGCCCATATACGAAGATCTAAGCAATGATGATCTCCTTAGTCGCTGTGTTGGAGGATATACGCAAAACAGCAACGAAAGTTTCAATTCTGTTGTTTGGTCCTTGGCTCCAAAATCTACATCAAGTGGCAAAAATGTATTGGACATTGCTGTAAATATTGCTGTGTGCATGTTCAATGACAGCTTGAATAGCATTATGAAGATTATGGAAGTTTTGGGCTTCGAAATCGGCACCAATTGTTACAATTTCTGCACTTCCGTTGACGCGCGCCAAATCGAGCTGTCAGACAATTCCTTGACAGAGGCTGCCAAAGAAGCGCGAATGGCCTGGAGAGCTGCCAGAAAGGAGCAAGATGACTCGGAGATAAATTTAGAAGGAAGATTCTATGGCGCAGGCATCACAGACTAAAGGTAAAAGCAATAATTTGATCAAAAACTATAACTTAAACTTTAAACGCGTTTTTCTCGAAACCATGTTTTTCAAACTGGGCGGACACGTAACTTTTAAACTAACCAACGAATTGACATGAACTTTTTTGCCATTGACGCAGAATACTTTTTTCTAGAGAAGTACCTGAGATTTTATTTTTAAAATGCATAGTTTTTTTTTATAAACAATTTTATGATGAATTTTTTATGTGAATATTGAACTTTTTTTCAAATATGTCCTATTTCTTCACATTTGCATATTTTTCAAATCGGCTTGGTACTTCTGTAGTTTAATAAGTCAAGAATAAAGGGATATTTTTGTTTTTGTTCTAGGTCATTACCTGGGTGTGCCCCGAGTCCGCCCGACAGACGCTACATCGCCGGAGACCCCTCCGAATTATTTATATACAGGCCTTATTTTATGTTGTCGTTAAAAAATTTCGAAAATATACTTCAAGACTTACTGAATAAAGATATAAAAAAGATTTTTAAATTGCGTATTATTTACACTGAAAAAAAAAAATCTTGAAAAACAGCTTTTTTTTTTTCGCCGCTCTAGGGTGGCCTAGGGCCTTAAATTACTTTTACGTTTTGTTTGATAATTACAATGCCCACATTTAAACATTTTGATTTCGCTGGAATTTTTATGTACTAATAGATGTGCATTTGAATATCTTTTATGTTCTGTTTTATAATTACAATGCTCACATTTAAACATTTTGATTTCACTCGAATTTTTATGGACTAATAGATGTTTATTTAAATTACTTTTATATTTTGCTTGATAATTACAATGCCCACATTTAAACATTTCGATTTCACTGATATTTTTATGAACTAACATATGTATATTTATATTCGTTTTATATTTTGTTTGATAATTACAATGTTCACATTTAAACATTTTAATTTCACTAGGATTTTTATGTACCAATAGATGTATATTCAAATTACTTTTCTGTTTTGCTTGATAATTACAAAGCCCACATTTAAACATTTTGATTTCACTGACGTTTTTATGTACTAACAGATGTATATCTTTATTCTTTTTATATTTTGTTCGATAATTACAATGCTCACATTTAAACATTATGATTTCGCTGGGATTTTTATGTACTAATAGATGTCTATTTAAATTACTTTTCTGTTTTGCTTGATAATTACAAAGCCCACATTTAAATATTTTGATTTCACTGAATTTTTTATGTACTAACAGATGCAAATTTAAATTCATTTTATATTTTGTTTGATAATTACAACGCTCACATTTAAACATTTTGATTTCACTGGAATTTTTATGTACTAATAAATGTTGAATTAAACAATCTTTGCGTTTGGACTCATAATTACAATGCTCACATTTAAACATTTTAATTTCACTGGAATTTCTATGTACTAACAGATGTTTATTTAAATTA
Source organism: Pachyrhynchus sulphureomaculatus (assembly GCA_019049505.1). Lineage (NCBI taxonomy): Eukaryota > Metazoa > Arthropoda > Insecta > Coleoptera > Curculionidae > Pachyrhynchus > Pachyrhynchus sulphureomaculatus. The sequence goes on from CM032451.1 coordinate 120,518,499, forward strand.
CTTTTATGTTTTGTTCGAAAATTACAATGCGAACATTGAAACTTGTCATCTTCGGGATTTTTATGCACAAAAGAATGTGTCGTTATTGTTGTTGTTTCGTAACTGCACTGACCAAATTTAAAAATCCGGTCTTGTATAGATTTCATATCATCAGCAAGATGATTTTTAATAGGCTCTTCCCATATTATTTTATCGCCGTCATCTTCGGGAACTGTAGAACTTCTCTGATTTTCTCGGATAAAATAACTGGAATACCCACTACAAAAAACAAAAAAATAAAAAGGAAGTTTAAAATAAGACGATTTTAGTATGTTGTTAATAAACAAGTAATAAAGCTTCATTACTTCTTTGCACTTTTAATCGGGAACATCACAGGAATCTTGAATTTTTGAAGGGTAAAAAGAAACGTTTTCTTTTATTATAATAATATCAGAAAAAATGCTTGAACAGGTTTTTCATAGTAAATTTAATACCTGCCAATACTATGAAAATAACCTTCTTGAAAATACGAGGCTGGTTTGAAAAGTCCGTGCAAAGTCCGAGAGATGGCACCACCGGCGCGTATCGAGGTCATGTTTAGTTAGTAACATCTCTTGAATGAACGCACACCAAGTTTTAGCCATATTGGTCTATTTCTTTGTGTTTGGCATTCGTGTGAATCAAGGAAGTCGAATGATTTTCAAGAAATGGACGAAAAAGAATTTCGTGTGGTGATTAAACATTACTTTATGAAAGGCAAAACGCCTCAGGAGACTAAAGAGAAGCTTGATAAACATTATGGTGACTCTGCACCTTCGATTAGAACAGTTTTTATATGTGGTTACCAAGGGGGAATCTGCACCAAAAAAGGCGAAGACCGTTCCTTCGGCCGGAAAGGTTATGGCGACTGTCTTTTGGGATTCACAAGGGATAATCCTCATCGACTATCTGGAAAAGGGTAAAACTATTACAGGTGAATATTATTCATCGTTATTGGACCGTTTGAAAACCGAGCCGCAAGAAAAGCGCCCGCGATTGGCCCACAAGAAAGTCCTTTTCCATAACGACAACGCACCAGCACACACCTCAGCAGTTGTGGTCGCAAAATTAATGGAGATAGGATTCCAACTCGTTTCACATCCCCCCTATTCTCAAGACTTGGCTCCCTCGGACTACTATTTATTCCCCAATTTGAAGAAATGGCTGGCGGGACAAAGATTTTATTCAAACGAGGAGGTGATTGCAGACACTAATGGATATTTTGCAGACTTGGACAAATCCTATTATTCGGAAGGGATCAACAAACTAGAACATCGTTGGACGAAGTGTATAAGCCTAAAAGGAGACTATGTCGAAAAATAAAAAAGGTTTACCCCAAAACATAATAAGTAGTTTTTATTTTTGCACGGACTTTTCAAAACCAGCCTCGTAGAATAAAACGACATGTAAGATTGAAAAAAATGTGGTTTTTGGAATTAGAGTGGGTGTGACTTTCCAACGTTTGATTTACGATTGCAAGAGGCATTTTCAGAGATATTTCCTCTTCGAGATTAAAATACCGACGGGTGGACTGGGGACGCCATCTTTCCCCCGAGCTTAAACCACAACAACAACAACAACAACAAAAGGAAACGGCAATCGTCGGTCTGCGTGGGAACGACAATGGAAAACAAGGGGGACATGGGGAAGAGTGAAGTTATGTTTCAACAAATAAATACGGGCATGAAACAGATAAACGAAAAAATGGATAGGATGAGTCAGGACATGAACGAGGTGAAAGAAAAAAATGTACAGTTTAAAAAACAACTGGAGGAATAGGCGGAAAAAATAGAAGAACTAGAGCGAGAAGTTAGACGGAAAACAATTATAAGAAGAATAAGAGAAACAGAAAATGAAAGCAAAGGGGAGATGGAAGAGAAAGTAGACACGCTACTGCAAAGGTTGGAGATGGAGGTGGATGGAAACACAGACAAGAACGAGACAGACCGATACGAGTAAAGTTTACAAAAGAGAGCCTGAGATATAAAGCTATCAGAAATACAAAAAATCTGAGGGGGTTAGATATTTGGGTAGAAGGGGATTACTTTAAGGACATACGGGAGCAAAGAATAATACTAGCACCATACTTGAAGGAAGCAAGAAGCAAAGGGCACAAAGCCTTCTTGGTGTAAAATAAATTGATTGTAAATGACAGGTCATAGATGGCCAAAGATATAAAAGCACGACAGACATGATACAGAAACAAACACAAGGCCAAAAAGAACCGTATATGAAAGACCACCTGAGAGTCTGGACCTAAAATACGAGGCTGGTTTGAAAAGTCCGTGCAAAGTCCGAGAGATGGCACCACCGGCGCGTATCGAGGTCATGTTTAGTTAGTAGCATCTCTTGAATGAACGCACACCAAGTTTCAGCCATATTGCTTTATTTCTTTGTGTTTGGCATTCGTGTGAATCAAGGAAGTCGAGTGATTTTCAAGAAATGGAAAAATAAAAAAGGTTTACCCCCAAACACATAAGTAGTTTTTATTTTTGCACGGACTTTTCAAACCAGCCTCGTATAAAGATAACACAAGTTATCTGCACAATAGGACTGGTGGACAAAAATCCTTAAGAACTATACAAAATTATAATAAACTATACTAAAATACACAAACTTAAATTTAAAAAAAATATAAAATGAAAATTTATTGGTTACTCAACAGTGGCAGTAGATACAGAAAAATTCAGAAAACAAAAAGCAAAAACAACAAAAAAAAAAAACGTACTTTCCATTAATTATATTGTGGCCACACTTATATCCGATGATCCAATCCAACCTTTAAACTTTTTTTTCAGAGTCTTACCTCTTAATTCTAAATTTTTCAGTTCCCCGGGCAGTTTGTTAAACACCTTCATAGCAGTAATCTTACTGCTGTCAAATTTTATTCTTTTATTTATCTTTGGCAATAAAAGGTTTTTGTTTCTAGTCTTACTATGAGATTCTGCGTGTTCCTTTCGCATATCTGCATAATAAAGCAACAATGACTCCAATGTAAACGTCTGTGAGATATTTAATGGGGCAGAATAATTAGTTTGTTTTTTCAAGATTATCCTTAAAATCCTATTTTGCAAATTCTGCAACCGAATCCCAACATTACTTTATGCTCCACCCCACGCAATCACTCCATAAGAGCAAATGCTATGGAAAAGAGCATAATAAATCGGTAATAGAGTCCCCGTCGACATAGTTCTTGATAATTTAGCAAATACAAATAGCAGATATTTCGTTCTTTTCACTACATTCTCAACATGCTTATCCCATCTCATATGGCAATCAAACACAATGCCCAAATATTTACAGAATTCAACCCTTTTTACTCTACTGTGATTAATATTAATAGTTACATCACTCAGAATGCTATCACGATACACACCAAAAGTCATGAAGACTGTTTTTGAAATATTCAAAGATAACTGATTTAATGCTAACCATGTGCTTACTGTTTTTAAAAGATCATTCATTTTATTTTGGGTTTTATCCTAAGTTTCTTCAGTGCTTATAATGGCTGTATCATCCGCATATGACATCACAGACTGCTTTTTTTCCAAAATTTCAAGCATGTCATTTATGTATAAAATAAATAATAGAGGTCCGAGGATTCTTCCTTGTGGGACTCCACATGTAATTTGTTTAGGGGCACTGACAGTACTTGCTATTTTGACAGTCTGTATTCTATTATTTAAATAACTTCTAATTAAGTCATGAGCCATACCTCTAATACCGTAATGATATAGTTTTTTTAAAAGAATTTCATGGTTCACTATGTCAAAAGCTTTAGCTAAGTCCAAAAATGTTACAATTATTGGAATATTTAGGTCTAAATTATTATAAATTGTATTACTCAAGAAATTTAAAGCATCTTTAGTTCCTTTACCCTTGACAAAACCATATTGGTGTTCTGATATTAATTTGTTTTTCTTAATAAAGTTGTATAAGCGAGAGTGTATGATTTTTTCGAAAATTTTAGCTATATTAGATATTAAAGAGATAGGTCTATAGTTTATTGGATCATGTTTTACACCAGCTTTATAAATGGGTACTACCTCGGCAGTTTTTAATGCGTTTGGCCAAACAGATGTATTAATGCTTAAATTAAAAATATGACTCAAAGGTTCAATAATCTTATCAGCAATACTCTTAATAATTTTTACATGTATTCCATCGACTCCTCCACATTTTTCTTTTAACCGATTTATAATTGCTCGGATTTCATGAGGGTCTGTTAATTTGATATACATTGAGTTTCTATTCATTTTTAGTAAGTTAAGTGACGCTCCCTGCGGTTTTCCAATATTTTTAGCCAAATTGCTGCCCACATTACAGAAATAAGAATTGAAAAGATTTGCTATTTCTTTTGGGTTGTCAACCTTTTCATCATTATCCATAATAAACGATATTTCATTTGGGTTTGTTTTTACATTGGGCCTTATTTTTCGTTGTATATATTTCCATAGCAATTTATTGTTACTACAAACATTTTGAACCATAGCCGATTCATAGTTAAGTTTTGCTCGTTTAATTACTTTATTCAAGACCTTAACGTAATTTTTGTAATCAGTCTTAAAGCTTTCCTGTGTTGGGTTTTTTTTTCCGTAAATTATACAATGTTTCCTTGGTTGAACAAGATATCATGATACCTCGGGTTATCCATTTTTTCCTTGGCACATATTTATTACCATTTTTTTTCTTTTTGTGGGTAGCTTTATTTTGGGCTGTTTGTAACATTTCAATGAAATAATTTGTGGCTAGATTAGGATCCTTTATTTGCAGAATGTCATTCCATTGCAGTTTATTTACCTCAGAGGTCAATTTTTTATAGTTGATCGGATTAGAAACAAACTTCTGGCTTGTCCCGGCAATTCCAGGTCCTTTTGGTCAGTCGCTAAGGCAGTTAGTCAAAATTTCACCAAATCCACCATACCACCACTCACACGGCCAGATAATTCTATTGCAACGACACCTGTTGAGAAAGCGAACTTGTTGGCTGAACCCTTTGCTTCACATTCTACTGTCGATTTCCAAGGAAAAACACCACCTACTATTCCCATAGTGCAGTCAAGGATGCCCGATATTGTCTTCAGACAGCGTATCATAAAACGTATTTTGATGAAGCTAGACACCAAAAAGGCTTCAGGCGCTGACGGAATACCTGCCATAGTTCTCAAGAACTGTGCGAGGGAACTAACACCAGTTTTCTGTAGACTTTTCAACCTATCCTACAGAAAGGGAATATTTCCTTCCTGCTGGAAATGTGCCACAGTTCAGCCGATACCTAAAAAAGGCAAGAAGACCTTACCAAATAACTACCGACCAATCGCACTACTCTCAATAATATCGAAAGTCATGGAAAAGGCTATCAATCAGCATCTTCTAAAATATCTTGAAGGATTCAACATTATTAGTGATCATCAATATGGCTTTCGTAAAAATAGATCAACAGGAGATCTTCTGACTTATGTAACACATGTTTGGAACAACGCAATTGAACACTTTGGAGAATCTCGAGCGGTTGCTCTTGACATATCCAAGGCATTTGACCGTGTTTGGCACGATGGGCTGTTGGCTAAGCTACGTTCTTATGGTATGTCTGAAAAGTTCTGTTTGTGGCTCTCATGTTTCCTCAGAGAGCGTTCTTTACGAGTGGCAGTCGACGGATTTCTTTCTAACACCTTCACTATCAACGCCGGTGTACCCAAGGTTCCATACTGTCTCCTACTCTCTTCCTCATTTATATTAACGATCTGCTGGAAAAGACCGAGAATCCAATCTACAGCTTTGCAGATGACAGTACACTTATCTCTTCATTCACTTTGAACGCTCGAACATCGACTACTCAGACGAATATCCGCAGACAGGAGGAAGTCATTCAACTTAACAAAGACCTGGATGAAATTCTATCTTGGGGTGACAGTAACCAAGTGGAATTTAACGCTACAAAAACCCAGGCGGCAGTTTTTTCTAAAAAAGTTAACGTTGCAGAACCCGACATAGTTATGTCGGGGCACTCCATCCCTCTAACATCGTCACTCAATCTGTTAGGCGTTAATTTGGGAGCAAATATGTCCTGGCATGAACATGTTGCAGGCATAGCAAGAAGAGCTTCTCAAAAGTTGGGAATATTGTTTCGAACCAGAAAGCTTTACACTCCACAACAACTGTTAATTCTTTACAAAGCTCAAATTCGACCAACTATGGAATACTGCTCCCATGTTTGGAGCTCCGCTCCCAAACATACACTGCATTTGTTGGATTCTATCCAGAGAAGAGCTGTTCGTCTGATTGGAGACCCGGAACTGACCGACGGCCTTGATTCGCTGGAACATCGAAGAACGGTTGGCGACTTGAGCCTATTCTACAAGTACTTTCATGGAAAGTGTTCGAAGGATGTGGCCCGTTTAATTCCTCCCAGAGCGGTGCATATTAGAAGTACACGTCGCGCTAATACTTCACATCCGTATGAGGTTCAGCTTGTTACTCCTCGTACAACGCTTTTCAAGCAGTCTTTTATATGGAGAACATCATACCTTTGGAATGGTTTGCCCAGGACTGTGTTTCCCATCGAGTACAATCTACAGCGATTCAAGAACAACGTGAATCGCTTTCTCCGCACACGTGTCGCTCCTGTAGCGCTTTAGGGACTTCCCTGTAGCACGTGTGCTAGACCCATAAAAAAAAAAAAAAAAAAAAAAAAAAAAGAAGTCCAGCCATCTACTTGAGGGCAACAAGCATTAATATTAATTTCCAACACTAACGGATAATGATCAGGAAAAACTTCCATAATTTTATAAGATTTAGTATTTAGCATTTTAGTTTTAACAAACACGTTATCAATGCAAGACCCCATTTCAATGTTATCTTGTGATGGCCTAGTAACGCCATTGAAGAAAGGTACATATTCAAATTGTAATAGTTGACTTAGAAAATCTTGATTTATATAATCCATTTTTAGAATATCAATGTTGAAGTCCCCAATAATGCAATGATTATTTACCTTCTTATTAGATTCAATAAACGACCTAAATTGTTCAATAAATACAACACTTTGTGCAAGTCGGATACTTGTACTCAAAATTTTTACCTTACCAAAACTTTCTATTTCTGTATTCTCCACCAACTGATCTTTTATATACAAAACAACTCCATCCGTTCTATTATTTACGCTACTATTATAATAAACATTATAATTACTTAACTTATAATATTGCACACAATCTAAATTTCACGTTTCAGTGCACACAATAATATCAGGTTTGACTTCTAGTCTTTCAATATAAATTTCCAGAGATTCAAAATTCATATTTATACTTCTCACATTAACATGAATGATAACAAAATTATATTTACTCAATTTATCATTAAGAGATTGTAAATCAGGTAATTCCTCCTCCACTACTTCAATATCTCTCCATTCCTCTTCCAGTTCCATTTGATTAATTATTGAGATTAAACTCTAAGAACGTCTAAGATTATAAGACAATAAGTTTATTGTTTTTAAATTTTAATTTTTAATTCACCAGTTCTACCCTTCTACCTTTTTGCAACAATTTACTTCTGGCTGGAAAACCTAATATACGAGGCTGGTTTGAAAAGTCCGTGCAAAAATAAAAACTACTTATGTGTTTGGGGTAAACCTTTTTGATTTTTCGACATAGTCTCCTTTTAGGCTTATACACTTCGTCCAACGATGTTCTAGTTTGTTGATCCCTTCCGAATAATAGGATTTGTCCAAGTCTGCAAAATATCCATTAGTGTCTGCAATCACCTCCTCGTTTGAATAAAATCTTTGTCCCGCCAGCCATTTCTTCAAATTGGGGAACAAATAGTAGTCCGGGGGAGCCAAGTCTGGAGAATAGGGGGGATGTGAAACGAGTTGGAATCCTATTTCCATTAATTTTGCGACCACAACTGCTGAGGTGTGTGCTGGTGCGTTGTCGTGATGGAAAAGGACTTTCTTGTGGGCCAATCGCGGGCGTTTTTCTTGCAGCTCGGTTTTCAAACGGTCCAATAACGATGAATAATATTCACCTGTAATAGTTTTACCCTTTTCCAGATAGTCGATGAGGATTATCCCTTGCGAATCCCAAAAGACAGTCGCCATAACCTTTCCGGCCGAAGGAACGGTCTTCGCCTTTTTTGGTGCAGATTCCCCCTTGGTAACCCATTGTTTAGATTGTTGTTTGGTCTCAGGAGTATAGTAATGTATCCATGTTTCATCCACAGTGACGAAACGACGCTTAAAGTCCTCCGGATTCTTCTGGAACAGCTGCAAACCATCCTTGCAACACTTCACACGATTCCGTTTTTGGTCAAGCGTGAGCAATCGCGGCACCCATCTTGCGGAAAGCTTTCTCATGTCCAAATGTTTATGCAAAATATTATGTACCCGTTCAGTCGAGATGCCCACAGCACTAGCAATCTCATGCACTTTAACTCTTCTGTCATCCATCACCATATCATGGATTTGATCAATGATTTCTGGAGTCGTAACCTCCACAGGCCGTCCAGAACGTTCAGCGTCACTTGTGCCCATATGGCCAATCCGAAAATTTTGAAACCACTTATAAACTGTTCTAATCGAAGGTGCAGAGTCACCATAATGTTTATCAAGCTTCTCTTTAGTCTCCTGAGGCGTTTTGCCTTTCATAAAGTAATGTTTAATCACCACACGAAATTCTTTTTCGTCCATTTCTTGAAAATCACTCGACTTCCTTGATTCACATGAATGCCAAACACAAAGACATAGACCAATATGGCTGAAACTTGGTGTGCGTTCATTCAAGAGATGCTACTAACTAAACATGACCTCGATACGCGCCGGTGGTGCCATCTCTCGAACTTTGCACGGACTTTTCAAACCAGCCTCGTATATCAATATTTTTAAAATCTCATCAGTCATTTCTAAAACTCACCTGTCCTCAGCACTGTCAGAAACTGGCGATGGACAATCCAAAATATACTTTCCACTTTTTTCTTCAACTTTAAGTTCATTTGAAACAATTATTAACTCAGATTTTTGTTTACAAATAGATGAGTCGACTAAAAACAATTCAGTTTCAGAATTAGTGCGCTCCAATTTGTCCTTTACCATAGAGGTATTGGTATTTTCTATTTTCATTGTAGTAGAGCATTGTTCTTGTGTTACTGATTCTAATAACGAATCTATATTATCACTTTCCTCGTCCTTAATAGCATCAGATGATAATAAGTTTGTTGCTTTATTAAATTCTTCTAACAACTTTATATCTTGGTTAGCTCCACTATTTTCAAATTTTTCTCTGTCAAAATAACTTGAAGACGTACTAAAAAAATCCATCACGTGATTTATTAAGTACTTTCCATGCAAACAGATAGTTCTAGAATAAGTACCGAAATTGACTTTCTTAAGTAAAAAGTAAGCATTATTCCGTCTGTTTAACTCCCTTATCCTGAAACGCTGTCAACATATCTCAGTCAAGAGTTATTGTGCCAGCAAATTGACAGACAGATAGGCCTACAGTCAGATAAACAGATAGACCTATGGTGATAGACAGATCGATGAAAATGAGAAAAATTTGTTTAGGTTTGTTGTGGTCTTTATGTCTTAAATGTTTCTCTTATGCATCTTTTGAAATAAATTTTACTGTTAATTTGGTTTTATTTGACAGGGTACCTGAAGAGTAATAAAGTATCCAGCCAAATCAGCCAGATACCCAGTTTAGGTCTGGCAGAGTATCAGTTATTACATCTCTAAAAAGAGCATTTAATCGAAATATTAATTGGAAGTGTAAACTAGCGTCTTATTGTACAGGCAACCCTAAACATGCAAATTTAGGTTAGTTCTCATTCTATAATGTGTTTTTACAATTTTAAATTTAATATATAAAAAAACTGAACTCTTAATCATTATAGTAAATACTAGCCGGGCCCGCGGCTCCGCTCGCGTGGACTTGATTCACTACTATTGTCACTGTTTATTCCTTATGTTACCCAACGTAATAAAATACCTCCCATTATTTCTCCTTATCTCCCAATATTTCTCCTTATTTCCCATTATCTCTACATCATTTCTATTAATTATCTAGGCTTATCTCTGCTCATCTCCCATTATTTCTCCTTATCTCCCATTATTTCTCCTTATCTCCGATTATCTCACCTTATTTTCCATTATCTAGGCTTATCTCGACTTATCTCCCATTATTTCTCCTTATCTCCCATTATTTCTCCTTATCTCCCATTATCTCACCATAACTCCCATTATCTAGACTTATCTCTGCTTATCTCCCATTATCTCTCCTCATCTCCCATTATTTATACTTATCTCCCATTATCTCACCTTATCTCCCATTATCGAGGCTTATCTCGACTTATCTCCCATTATTTCTCCTTATCTCCCATTATCTCACCTTATCTAGGCTTATATCGAATTATATAGAACATATGTATAAATTTATAAAAACACGTAAATCGGATAAGTGGTTCTCGAGTGATAAGCGCACTAACGGACAGACAGACAGACAGAGAGACGTTGCATTTTATATATATTGTATTCCTTGCTACTTGATATTGTTCCATATTTAATGCTTTAGGGAGTGTATTGCAAGAGAACGCGCTAGCGGCAAACTTTTCTCCGGCTTGATTCACTATTATCGTCACTGCTTATTCCTTATGTCACCTACTAAAATATATTCTATAACCTGGCCAGAGAACATACGTATGTTTAAAAAAAAAGCACGTAAATCGGATAAGTGGTTCTCCAGTGATAAGTACACTAACGGACGAACAGACAGACGGACAGAGAGACATTGCATTTTATATATATTATAGATATTCTCTGCTACATAATATTGTTCCATATTTAATGGTTTGAACTGTGTATTGCAAGAGAACGCGCTAGCGGCAAACTTTGTCCGACTTCATTTACTATTATTGTCACTGCTCATTTCTTATGCTACCTATCGTATTAAAATATAGCCTATAACCTGGCCAGAGAACATATGTATGTTTTAAAAAAAAAAAGTACGAAAATCGGATAAGTGGTTCTCCAGTGATAAACGCACTAACGGGCAGACAGACAGAGATACGTTGCATTTTATATATATTATAGATGTAATAAAATATATACCTATAACCTGGTCAGAAAACATAAGCGCATTAACGGACAGACAGACAGACAAACATTGCATTTTATATATATTGTAGATATAGATTATTATTATTATTATATAACCTCGCCAAAGAATATATGTATGAATTTAAAAAAAGAGAGGTAAATCGGATAAGTGGTTCCCGCGTGATAAACGCACTAATGGACAGACAGACAGACAGAGAGACATTGCATTTTATATATATATATATTATAGATTATACATTACAAATATTCTTTGCTACATAATATTGTTCCATATTTAATGGTTTAGGCTGTGTATTGCAAAGGCACGCGCTAGCGGCAAGCTTATTTCCGACATCATTCACTATTTTACGTCACTGCTCATTCCTTATGCTACTTATCATAATAAAATATAGCCTATAACCTGGTCAGAGAACATATGTATGTTTTTAAAAAAAAAGTATGTAAATTGGATAAGTGGTTCTTCAGTGATAGGCGCACTAACGGACAGACAGACAGAGAGACGTTGCATTTTATATATATTATAGATACCTTTCAGTTACATTTATAATTAATAAAACCAAAACTAACTTTTTTAGTAGATTTACATATTGTAAATGAACTAACTTGAATTTTGTTTTCAATATCTCTTTTAACTCTAAACCAACTCTTAATACACTTGGCTTGGCTTGATTATTAATGGTACTGCTGCTGAGGCAATTTGCCAGCTCAAGATCCATCTCGCGCTTAGGCAGGGCGCCGGCGACCCTCAGCGATGCTTTACACGTTCCCCAGTTTGGATATCCCGTTTTCGGGTCCCAAGGGAAATTCAGCATTGACTAGTGTCTGTTCTAATAGACCTCCAAATTGTTCTTTATTGTATTGTATTTAGTTTGAATATCAGTATTCACCTGTTGGTGTGTATTAGTTGCGGATGTGGGGAATATATGTAGTTTGACAAAGACACAAACATAGGAATTTGTTGAGAAGGGGGCCATTGCATCAGATGGGATTAGGTTGTGATGGAATATTGTTTGTTGAATCCATTACTAAAGCTTTATATTGTTGTAAGTCAAAAACCACACAATTTCTGGGTTCAATTTGGCCAGAATATTGTCAATAGTGAATGGTGTCTAAATGCCTAGTTTTAAAATTTCAGTATATAAATCTACATTGGGTATTGTAGACAAGGGACATTCATATGATTTAGGTCCTCCCCCGAACCACACTCGCAATTAGTATCTTGAGTTACTTTAATTTTAAATAAGTGTTTTTTAATAAGACAATGACCTGTGCACATTCTTATTATAGTAGTGACATGACGTCTTTTAACATAGGGAAATTTACCATTTTTGTTTCAGGAACTCATTTACTATTTTACTGTAATTCTTTCCTTTCTGTTCAAGAATATCTTCCATTCAGTTTTATGTTCCGAATTTATTTTTTCTTTGATTTTGTTTAAAATGTCATTGGTATTTAATTGTAACTTTTTGGGGATGTTGAGGTTTTTTGCCGATGTTGGCTAATTTGTCCACAGTCATGTTGCCGGGTATGTCTGAGTGGCCCAGGATCCAGCAGAGCACAATGTAGTACACAACTGAGTAAATAAAGTATCTAGCCAAATCAGCCAGATACTCAATTTAGGCCTGGTAGAGTACCACTTTTTTAATAGATTTACAAGTTGTAAATGAACTAACTTGAACTTTGTTTCCAATATCTTTTAACTCTAAACCAACTCTTAATACACTTACATTTCTTCGTCTTTTATGTCCAAAGTTTCAGATTTGATTGTATTGCAGCCCTCATAAAATGTGTCACTGCTTGTTTCCTCTTGTTTCAGTTCACTAAAAACAAACAAATCGTCATATATAATTAGCAATAAAAATACAAATTACATTACACTGATTCGGGTAAAATAAAAATCTACATTTGAGCATTTGTCCAGCTGAAAACAATACAGTATTTGCTCCTTCAATTCAAACAGTACATCAATATTATAATTTACCTTGATTCTAAATACTATGAGCTGCGAAACAGCATGTTATGTTTAATTCAACCATGACAGTGTGTATGTGCAATGTAAAATTATATATATTTTAGGAACAACTCAAATTTCAAACATAATTTCAAAAACTGTCATGTGATTATGCCCAAATGATGGCCATTTTGATATTGTTTTGTTTAGAGGTGACAGCTCGGTGTGTCTTTCTCATTTTACAGAATTATGCAGATTGTAAACTAAATTTTTTTCTACCATGACAGCTTACTGTTTTAAGTAACTATATAAGTTTTGCATTATGATGTTTTTAAATAACTTTTTTAACAAGATATTTGATTCTCTAAAATTAAATATCATGATCCACGCCATAGTTTATCAATTAAACCTTGTACACAACTTACAGTCCCTGGCCAAATTATTAGACGCACTGTATTTTTTTTTAGTAATTTTATGTTTCTTAAGAGTTTTTATGCAATAATGGTATATTTAAACTACAATATTATTGATTTTTATTTAAAAGAATTGTTGTAGACTACATATTTGTATTTATTCTTAACATATGGCAACACTCTGTTGACAAAGTGATACATGAACGTAAACAACTACAAACCTGTATCAGTCGCGATCGGAATCGAGTCAGGTACGGACGTGTTTCTGTGGCTTTATGGACTGTGATTGTTTGTTTAACAGTTTTATACTACTCAGTTATTAGTTTATTTTGTATGCAGTGTTTTAAAAAAGTAATTGGACTATTTTCATTATGGGTAGAAAAGGCGATCTTTCACCACGTAAAAAAGCTGAAGTGAAGGCCCTTGTGATTGCGAAAACATTTACAAACCGAGAAATATCACGAAGATTGGAGGTTTCTGAAGCTAGTGTACTACGCATAAAAAAGAAAATTGAGTCAGGGAAGGAATTAAGCTCGAAAAGAAAGAAAAGATGCGGTAGAAAACCAATTTTCACTCCACGGTCAGAGAGATGTTTGAAGAAAATTTGTGTAGAAAACAGATTTGCTACCACAAAGGTAATAAAATCACAACTCCAGGATGCTAGCGTAAATGCTTCTGAGCGCACTGTTCGAAGAAAATTGAAAGAATTAGATTTTAAGGCCTGTCGCCCCGCCAGGAAGCCCAAGTTAATAGCTGCAATGAAAGCAAAGCACCTGAAGTGGGCCAAACAATGGCAAGACAAAGATGTGGACTTCTGGAGATCGGTAAGATACAGCAATTTAATCAATAATTGATATATTATTATCATTTTCAGTTAAATAAAGCAAATAAACATGCAAGTTTATATATTTTTCCTATTTTTGACAGGTCTGCTTCAGTGACGAAAGCACATTCGAAATTTTGCAGAATAAAGCTCAGTATGTGCGTCGTCGTCATGGAGAAAAGTTTCATCCTGATTGTGTCGTCCCGACGGTTAAACATCCCACCAAAGTGATGATTTGGTCAGTCATCAGCGGCAAGGGCACTGGACGTCTGTTCGTCGTCAAAGGAATAATGAGGCAAGATCAGTACAAAGAAGTATTACAAAATCGGTTGATTCCGCAGCTCAGAGAATGGTTTCCAAATGGGGAACCATTCACTTTCATGCAAGATGGAGCTCCCTGCCACACTGCTCGGTCTGTTAAAGCTTTTTTGGCAGAAAAAAAATATCCCTCTGTTGGATTGGCCGGGTAATAGCCCTGATATGAACCCCGTGGGAGCTGATGAAAAGAGAAGTGGCTAAAGATGTGATTACCAACAACATCCAGCTCCTAGAAAAGATTATTCATGTGTGGAATCATCATCCTCAAATGCAGGAGACAGTACAAACTTGCATTGATAGCATGCCGCGCAGAATTAAAGCTTTGATAGCGGCTAAAGGTGGCTCAACTAAATATTGACTTTTACTAACATTAATTTCACTTTTCTTTAAAACTTAATAAACTTATGCTTTTCTAAATTAATGCTGTTTTATTTATGTCAAATAAATAGGTAATTGATTGGATAATATAAAAATAAAAAACAAATCAATTTAAAATAATAAAACGGTACAATATCACTCGGTAATTAATATTTTACATGAAATCTTGCAGTGCGTCTAATAATTTGGCCAGGGACTGTATGTGTTATAAACAAAACTTACTTTTTTGGAGATACACTGTAAATACCAGATGAATAATCTAGTAATCCATTCTTTGAAATATCTTCGGTCTTTAGACATTCCCAGTGATTCTCCATCTGACCCATCAGCTTAGTTTCTTGCCTGTTATAAGAATTCGCTGAAACACCTACTGTAACATCTAACAATACATTTTTATTTGCCGCTTCAACTTTTATTAATAATTCAGCATTATTATCATTTTGTGCTACCATGGTACCAGGTATATTTTTGCTCTCTAGTTCATCTGAAGCAATGGATCCCTGTATGTTATTAAAATGTACTGTTTGTTTTACAACCTCACAAGAGTCCATTACTTTTTCTTTAGAAAAATTTTCAAGTATTAAACAATCTATATCCGTGGACATTTCTATTGATTTTGGTAAAATTACTTTTTCACCACAATTATTTTCCATTCTTATGTTCAAAATAATAAATTGTAAAATGCCTATACAAACATAGAACAACACAGTTGTCTCTCTCTCTCTCTATGCATTTTACGACCACAGCTGCCAGGGCTATTCGGTCGGGTGGCAACACAGTTGTAGAAAATTATAGGTTAGGAAGTCAGACGCACTAAGGGACGCATCCAGAAATGAGAGCAGCAGGTTTAGGCGTTTTTGATTAAAATATTATCTTAATTTAAGGGTTCAATGACAATAAGCATGAACAAGACCGCATCTTTATTGTCGTACAAAACTTAGTATATACGAGGCTGGTTTGAAAAGTCCGTGCAAAAATAAAAACTACTTATGTGTTTAGGGTAAACCTTTTTTATTTTTCGACATAGTCTCCTTTTAGGCTTATACACTTCGTCCAACGATGTTCTAGTTTGTTGATCCCTTCCGAATAATAGGATTTGTCCAAGTCTGTAAAATATCCATTAGTGTCTGCAATCACCTCCTCTTTTGAATAAAATCCTTGTCCCGCCAGCCATTTCTTCAAATTGGGGAACAAATAGTAGTCCGAGGGAGCCAAGTCTGGAGAATAGGGGGGATGTGAAACGAGTTGGAATCCTATTTCCATTAATTTTGCGACCACAACTGCTGAGGTGTGTGCTGGTGCGTTGTCGTGATGGAAAAGGACTTTCTTGTGGGCCAATCGCGAGCGTTTTTCTTGCAGCTCGGTTTTCAAACGGTCCAATAACGATGAATAATATTCACCTGTAATAGTTTTACCCTTTTCCAGATAGTCGATGAGGATTATCCCTTGCGAATCCCAAAAGACAGTCGCCATAGCCTTTCCGACCGAAGGAACGGTCTTCGCCTTTTTTGGTGCAGATTCCCCCTTGGTAACCCATTGTTTAGATTGTTGTTTGGTCTCAGGAGTATAGTAATGTATCCATGTTTCATCCACAGTGACGAAACGACGCTTAAAGTCCTCTGGATTCTTCTGGAACAGCTGCAAACCATCCTTGCAACACTTCACACGATTCCGTTTTTGGTCAAGCGTGAGCAATCGCGGCACCCATCTTGCGGATAGCTTTCTCATGTCCAAATGTTTATGCAAAATATTACGTACCCGTTCAGTCGAGATGCCCACAGCACTAGCAATCTCACGCACCTTAACTCTTCTGTCATCCATCACCATATCATGGATTTGATCAATGATTTCTGGAGTGGTAACCTCCAGAGGCCGTCTAGAACGTTCAGCGTCACTTGTGCCCATATGGCCAGTCCGAAAATTTTGAAACCACTTATAAACTGTTCTAATCGAAGGTGCAGAGTCACCATAATGTCTATCAAGCTTCTCTTTAGTCTCCTGAGGCGTTTTACCTTTCATAAAGTAATGTTTAATCACCACACGAAATTTATTTTCGTCCATTTCTTGAAAATCACTCGACTTCCTTGATTCACATGAATGCCAAACACAAAGAAATAGACCAATATGGCTGAAACTTGGAGTGCGTTCATTCAAGAGATGCTACTAACTAAACATGACTTCGATACGCGCCGGAGGTGCCATCTCTCGGACTTTGCACGGACTTTTCAAACCAGCCTCGTAGAAAAGTCTACAATTTTCAACGACTTTGTTAGTTCCAAACTCCATATTTTTACATTAATGTGAACTCGTCCGTCTCGTCCGGTCATCCGGCGTCTGTCTTTGTCATGATAGTCAAGAGAAACAAGAATAGAAATATTACCAACAATACGCGACGTTAGATCGGACTGGAATTCTCGGATATGGTAATAAACGTTCATCGGTGTCCGTTTTATAGTCGTTACAGAAATTTTTAATTATTATATTTTTTTTATTTCAATGACAACAAAGTTTTGACTGGAATGTACATATTTCGTCTTTTTAGTCGCTGCATAATAGAGGGCACAAGAAAATGTGAAAAGTATATGGTCTAAAACGTAGTTTTGGCCTATATTTTTATTGAATAGTACCACAGAATGGAAATAAAGAACACATGTAGCGTAGTATTAAAGGAAAACTGGAAATTCCACCATTAGAATTATAAAGGTTAGAGAAAAGTTACAACCCTGTATTTTTATCGAAACAGCGGCCATCTATGAACCACCTGCGCTACTCATTTGGGATTCAAAGTAAAAACACTATTCCCACAGTGGATGCACGATATTGTCTTCAGACCATAGAGAAATTAGAATAGAAGAAAGTACATGGCATGCTGTAAGCGTATAATCCTTAAAAGGAGAAGGAAATAACGTGAGACAATTCTGTCTTTCTTACTTTTCCTTGTCGTTCGTTGGCTCCGGACGAAATACGAATAACATGATAGAATTCTTGCCAAATACCGACCAGTTGCATTGCTAACTTATGTAACACATGTTTCGAACAACGCAAGTGAAAATTTCAGAGAATTTCGAGCAGTTGCACTTGATAGATCTAAGGCATTCGACCGCGTTTGGCATGTCGGATTATTGGCTAAGTGACGCTCTTATTATGTCTGAAACGTTTTGTTTATGACTCTCGGGCTTCTTCAGAGAGCGTTCATTACAAGTGGCGGCCGATGGATTTTTTTCTAATACCTTCACTATCAGCGCCGGTGTACTCCAAGGCTCCATACTGTCTCCTATTATCTTCCTCATTTACATTAACCATCTGCTGGAGAGAACCAGAAATCTAATCTATAGCTTTGCAGATGATAGTACTCCTAGTTCTTCTTCACTTTGAACACTCGAACATCGGCAACTCATGCAAATATCCGCATTCAAAAGTTGCTTGCTTAAAAGACAGAAATACGAGGCATGTTTTTTTAAGTAAGTACCGTTTTGCGATTCCGCCGCCGCAGCGATACGGTCGGCGTTCCGCGCATGCGCGCTGGTAACCTACATCTCATGTCTACGCACTGACGCCATTACAGTCTGATTCTTCATTGTATACGTTGTTTACTGAGTGTTTAAGATGCCTCCGACAATCGTGAGTCCCGCCGATTGTGAAGTACGGGCTGTTATACGATTTCTTAGTGCTAAAGGCGTAAAACCGATCGATATTCATCGTGAGATCTGTGAAGTTTACGGACAAAACATTATGAGTGATGGAATGGTAAGGAAATCGGTGAGAGCATTTAAAGATGGCCGCACAAATGTGCATGATGAAGAACGGAGTGGGCGTCCTTCGGTCGTTAATGAAGATTTGGTGCAGAAAGTGGACGAAAAGGTGAGAGAAAACAGACGCTTTACAATTTCATCATTGTGCGACTGCTTTCCTCACGAAGTCAAAACATTTGTGATACAGTGGTTAACAAGTCAGGCGGCAGAATTTTATGAGGAGGGTATTCAAAAACTGGTGCCACGTTATGACGAGTGCCTCAATATTCACGGAAATTATGTAGAAAAGTAGATTAAGGTACAGGCTTTCATGTAAAAAATAAAATTATAGCGATATTTTTGCACGTCTTTTTTTAATTCCAAAACGGTACTTACTTAAAAAACATGCCTCGTATATTACATAGAACAACATAATTATTACTGAGGTGGATTTACCTTTAAGTCAAATTGATATCGTTACTTTTTTAATATGTAACTATGTATTGATCTTTTTCTTCTACTAATTCAAGATATCCTCTAATTTTACAGTAATCTACAAGGTAGATTGTAGTTCTCGAGGTCGTGATTAGTAATTTTTCGGATTACCAAATGGCACTCCGGTTCATACTTTTTTTAACACATTGTTGTAATTCAACCATTTTTGCTAATATTTTACTTTATTATTTTAGTCATTTATATAAATAGTTACCCTTAAGCTACGCCTATGAGTTCATATAAAACCAAAGCACAGTAAACATACTACAGTAGCGAAACCGACCTCCAATTTGGTGACCAGATTTTGACGGCGCGTGCGTCGACGGGTCCTTTTTCAAAATGGCCGCTCAGTGTTTACATCCGATCTCGGGATGTGTCTTTGGAAATGTATTGTCCATCGTTTCTTGATGTGACTGCAGTTTATATGAATATAAAGACAGAAGGAAAAGAGAGTTTGTAGAAAAAGAGAATTAAAAACGTTCGTAAGTGAAGAGAATCGAAAAACGTTTGAGAAACAATTTATATAATCATGGGGAAAGGAGGTTATTGTTGTGCCGTTGAGAATTGCAATATTACATATAATTATTTTCGCAAATTATTTGCTCGAGTCACACTTTTTTATGCTCTAAAATTTGCAAATAAGAAATTTCTAACTCAATCAGGGCGCGCTAAGATTATTATTCTAAATCATAACTAAATTTAATTATGCCTTATTTACATCACATGTAATCATCAACAGTATTATTCGTCAAAGTTTAAGTTGCTGCATTAATGATTTTTTTTTTTGCAGTTCTTCTGTTTTTAGTTGAAACAATGATTTCATAGAAATCATGGTATGCGATTAAAGTTGTTGGAGTTGTTGATTATTTCAATAAATCTCTATTGCTTGCTTTCACAAGACAACTTTTCACTATCTTAAATGCATTTTCGAAAAAAAACAATATGCATGAAACAATATTATCATTACTAAAGTACATTTTGCTTAGGCGTATTTGCTCAAGAGACGGCCTTCCAGGGAACCTTGATTGATTTAATAAAACGTTCGTATTGGTAGAGTGATTTGGTCATTAAAGCTTGAGATTTATTTCTAAACTTAGTTCGGCTGGTTATTTAAAAATCCTGACGTGATTGCTCGATTCTGACCTCGAATTCGGTTTCAGCGCCTAAAAATACATATAGGTATAGCGATCTGTTCGGTAGTGAAAAATTTTTTTGTGTGCCTGTGTAATTTTTTTATGATTAAAAAATAATCCTCCAAATTCTGGTTTTTAGAAAGATTTATTTTTGTGTAAACTAGTATTCAGTTATTTAAAACTATTTATATTTGATAAATTATAAATAAAACATATTATTTTTTTCTAAAAGGTGTATTCTCAAGGGGCTTCTAGTTTTCAATAACTTCATCTAAATTAATTGTTTGACACAGCTTTTCTAATAATAAACCTGATAAATTCAACACTGTTTAATTGCAAGTACAATTAATACTCTGAAAGTGACTTTTTTTTTCTATTTTTCTCTATAAATTACATTGCTCCTTTTTCATGCCAATCTTTCAAAAGTTTCTGTGAATATATTGTAAGAAATACAGAACCTATAACAACATATTTATTATTTTCAAATTTTAGACAGTATATTTTATTTTCTTATAAGCTGGGTTTGAAAGTTTAAATATTAAGTGTCGTGTTGAGATCACAAAACCACTGGGAATGGGATTATTGAAATAACTGATATAAATGGATTATTGAATCAAATATGCTATTAAAATAAGAAGCATTTTAATGTGATTCCAAAGAAATTTTTGTAATATGATTTTGTCAGACGATGTGTGCCAGAGAGTAAAATATTCTGAAAATAAGTTCGTTTAAATGGAACATAGTACACCTAATCGAAGTCCATTTTGATGGTAATTATGGTTACTATTAAAATTTTGAAGATTTAGTTACCTGTTAATAATATTCCTCCTACAAAGAAATTATTTCTATTGTTCTATACCTATATTATAAATTAAATATAGTTATTTTTCTTTTAAACTGTAATTGATAATACTCAGTATATATGAGTCAATCATTTCTCCTAATGAAGCTAATTTGGTTAGCGAAACGCGCGTCGAGTGCAAAAATAAAGTGTTTGGTGTAGTGGTGATATATACTGAGTAGTGTCATTGTGCCAAAGATTCCACATTCCCAATATAGTTGTAATTGACAAGTCAGCTTGGACATAACCAAGTATTGTATGTAACTATAATTACGAAATTACTGTATTGACTCTTTGATCTAAATATTAATTCATTGTAAATAAAAGTAAGCATTAATTACATTATCAAAAAGCAATACAGATAACAGAACACAAAATGGTATAGAACCTCTAAGAATCATATACATATACGTTCATAATTCATTAATAATATTATATTAACTTTTCTCGAAGTTACACAATATAGTTTTGTAGTTTAAGAAAAAATAAGTACCAAAAAAGTAGATACAGTGTTTTTTAATTAACGAGAGATCTATCACACCAAACCACACAATACTGCTTAGAAAAAAATGCTCTTATTTTAGAAGATGTTGACATCTTAGTAATGACAATTAAAATTAAATTAATTTAGTCCTTAAAAAACATCTTTAATCACAAATTTACTTGAAAAATAATGTAAATAAAACTTTAACCTCAAACAGTGACGTTTAACTTTGATAGACTTTTGAATTTCTGGATAAGGTTATTAAAAACTGAAGTTGAATATGAAGAATTCCATCAAATACTTTCCTATGTTTTTCACCTGTATTCATTTATTTTCTAACAAAGTGCTCCATTCTTTTTGTTTTTTTTTATATTAATGCTGCATTAAGTTTTATATTACTCACTCTGTATTAAATAACAAATCAAAAATTTTCAAACATTTCTATATCTATGATTTTGAATAATAAAACTTTGCACAATTTTATTTGTATTTCAAATCTCGCGCTGGTCCACTTTTAACATGGCGGATTGCCACGTGACCTTCTGAAAACGAACCTGATTTTCCTATGCGATTATCCTTGAGTTTCGCTACTGTATAGTATGTTTACTGTGGTATGGTTCTTTATTAAAATCCGCGCGCCTGTCCTACAACGCGCGCGCCCGTCCTGTAATTTATTTTCCTCTCAAATAGAGGGTGTTTTTTATAGAGGTATAAAACTTTAAGTTGGCAACACTTTTTTAACTGGCTGCCATTTTGTCAGCTGTCAAGTCATTTATGTTTAGTTTGGTTTGGCATTTCAACATGAATAGACAGACGCCTGAACAACGCTTCCAAATTGTGCAAATTTATTTTGAAAATCATGGTTCTGTTCGAAATACGTATCGCGCACTACGTCCATTTTACGGTCAACATAATCGTCCATCAGAGCAATTAATTCGATTAACTATGGAACGTTTTCGCACCACGTTTACTCTAAATGATAATACGCATCCACAGAGACGTCGTACAGTGCGTACAGAAGAAGTCATTGCTGCTGTAGAGCGTAGCGTAGAGGAAGACCCGAATCAGTCTATCCGCCATCGTGCACAGGAATTGGATATGTGGATATCCACTTTATGGAAGATTTTGCGGAAAGATCTTGGTTTGCGTGCTTACAAATCCAACTCATGCAACAATTGAAGCCACACGATCACCAGCAAGGCGTGGACTCGGTTAATGGGCCCAAAACAAAATTGCCGGTGATCCCGATTTTCATTAGCGAATTTTGTTTAGCGATGAAGTTTACTTTTATTTGAACGGATATGTCAATAAACAAAACTGCCGTATTTTTGGAGTGATGATAATCCTCAAGTGTATGTTGAGACACCGTTACATCTAGAAAAACTGACTGTTTGGTGTGCTTTATGGACTGGTGGAATCATTGGTCCGTACTTCTTTAAAAACGATGCTGGTCAGAACGTTACAGTCAATGGTGACCGCTATAGAGCCATGATTACTGACTTTTTCGTTCATCAATTGAACAACCATGATGTGCAGGAGCTGTGGTTTCAACAAGACGGCGCAACATGTCACACAGCTCGTGCCACAATTGATTTATTGAAAGAAACGTTTGGTAACCGCATAGTTTCACGTTTCGGACCCGTCAATTGGCCTCCAAAATCGTGCGATTTAACGCCGCTAGACTATTTTCTGTGGGGATATGTGAAGTCGCTAGTCTACGCCGATAAGCCCGAAACGATTGACCACTTGGAGGACAACATTCGCCGCGTTATTGCCGATATACGGCCACAAATGTTGGAAAAAGTCATCGAAAATTGGACCTCCAGATTAGACTACGTCCGAGCCAGCCGTGGCGGTCATATGCCAGAAGTCATATTTAAATTATAATGCCAGAAGATTATCTTTCGAATAAAGTAAATTTCATGTCAATTTAAAAAATTTATCTTTGTTTTATTCCATTTCAAAGTTCTATACCTCTATAAAAAACACCCTTTACTATACACATGCGCCAGTGTCTCGAGAGATGCGCAAATCGCCATTGAAACAGTTATAATAAGCAGATTAATATATTTATTTAATTTGCAGTGCAATTTCCCTCTATATTTTTTTATATTTACCCTTTAAATTTTGTTTTTATTTATCATTTAAAATTTATATTAAAAAGTCCCAAAATCCCTTTTAATATGTAATTACGAAAACTTAAAAAAAAAAATTTTGGTAGTACATATGAAATTTTTGATTTTTAACCTGACAGACAATA
>CM032451.1:120544956-120592456 GCA_019049505.1 Pachyrhynchus sulphureomaculatus
GGTGATCTTTGGTAAATGGTAATCGGGCCTTCTTATTCTTTTTACTGATTAATGGTTTTTTAATACCTATACGGCCAAAAAGTCCCACATCATGTAGTCTTCATGTCACAGTACTACGACTAACATTAGCTAGGTTTTCATCCTTTAGCTCGCGTGCAATTTCGGCAGCAGTTTTCTTGACATCCGCAGTTGATTTGCGTTTAATGATACGATCTACTTTTCTAGAGGTTTTTCTTGGTCTTCCACTACGCGGATGATCTTTTAAACCATATCCACAACGGTATTTTACAATAATATCGTTCACGGTTGATTTACCTATCGATAATAATGAAGAAATCTCCCGAGAAGACTTTCCTTCTTTTGAAAATTTTATTGCTCTCTCATGAATTTCGATTTGCATATACCGAGCCATGTTTATGCTCCCACAACCTTTTTTTGAACTAAATGTGAACGTTCAACGCGCTATTATTCGTAAATACGTCTTTGAACGTCCTACTGCGTCAATGTATATTATGTGGCCGGAAACTTCTTTGTATTTGCTAGACCATCCCACGCCGTATCACGGCTCATCAGTTGGGCTAGCTTCAGTAAATACAAGAACACAGTTTTTCAGTCCTTATCCAGGTACTAACGGAAAACAATAACAAAATAGATGCTTATACTGCACTATGTCGGTGACTTATTTAGTTTTTCCAAAAAAAGCGTTCAGCACGGCTGACACTTAATTGCAGAAGCGCACCTTCTCGAGCTTCCCGCTCGAAGGCATAGATGGCATTGGTGAAGCAACGAAAAATTCGCACTTTTTAATGCAACTGAAATTAATAGTTTGAGTATTACCATTTTAAATTAAGGCCCATTTCAAGTGATTTCTAAAAGTAAAAAAATATTTTATTGGAAATGATAGCAGACATTTTTAACGACGGTCCGACTGCAAGAAAGAATATAAGATGCAGTTTCCAGTATTACCAAGCTGGGTAAAGGTTAGAAGCTTTTGCTGGTACAACAATCTATAACCTTTGCCTTATACATAAAGTTAACTGTTCTTTTTGCAAAATAAATACGGAATTAGATTGATATCGACTGTAAAATCACCAAATCAGAGTACCATAACTCAAATGAGCACCAACCTAAAGTAAGTTCATTTCAAACAACTCGGACTACCTGGCAACCAGAGGGCTATTTGGCATTAAGGGCTCGAATATGATCAATAAATTTCAGTTTGTTGTCAATCCAAACGCTCAAGATTTTGGCAGTTATTTCAAATTTTATGTTTGATTTACAAATTCCAATGAAGATATCTAAACATTCTAACTTCGTTGCGGTTTTTATGTCATAACGAAATTATTTTTGTATTTTGTTTGATAATTACAATGGTCCGATATAAACATTTCCTTCTTCCATTGGCATTTTTATGTAATAATGGAATATTCGTAAAACATGTTTCATATTTTGTTTGAGAATTCCAGTAAGTAAGGACAGACGACGAAAATCAAATGTAGCAATATTAGAAGTTGATAATGTAACATATGGTCAGATAAGCAGAAGAGATGTCTTGCATATAGGATGGAGAAGATGTAGGTATTTTGACCATGTTAACATCATTCAATGCTTTAAGTGTTGGAAATTTGGGCACATAGCACAACAGTGTACAAGCAGAGAGGTAGTCTGTCCTAAATGTAGTCAGAATCATAAAAAAGAGGAATGTACAAGTGAAGTTGAAATCTGTACTAACTGCAAACATGCAAAGGAGGTATTGAAAATTGCAAATATAGATTACCACCATTCAGCTTACAATAGAAAATGTGAAGCATTCAAAAGATTATTCGAACAATTACAATTAAGAGTTAATTATCCAGATGCATTTGAGAAATCAACAAAGTAGCAATTAAAAAAACAAAATATGATGTATCTTAATATAAATAGTTTAACCGCAAATAAAACAGAACTTGAATGGACAGTTACTCAGTGGAAGCCTACAGTAATTTGTTTGGTAGAAAAACACATATTACCAAAGACTTGGAAGACAGCGAAATAAACATTAATGGCTATAAAGCTGTTCATGCACTTTCAACAAGTAGGCATACAGGAGGAGCTTCTATATACGTGACAGAAGAACTTCATTACAGGTCAACTATAAATATAGTAATAGATGGGAATTTATGGTTGGTTGGTATAAACCTATGTGTTAATGGCAAAAAATACAATGTTCTTAATGTCTACCATTCTCCTAATGCCAGTGATATTGTATTCTTGGATAAATTAGAAGAAATAATAGGAGAATATGCTGTAAAACCTGACGGGTTTATTTTAACAGGGGATTTCAACATTAATGTTGCAAAAGATTCATATTATTCCAAAAAACTTAAAGATATTATAAAAAGTAATGGTATGTATCAAATCGTTCAAAACTTTACAAGAATTACACAGAATACAGCAACAATGATTGATCTTATAATAACTAATGAAAAAAGTATTGAATATCAAATTCACCACTCACCCAAAATAGCGGATCACTCCATTATAACTACAGAATTTCCTTCTTTTAAAAGAGTTAAGCAAAAAACAAGTGTCAGAGATACGAAAAACTTTAATGAACTTCAGTTTCAATTGGACATTATGAGCTGTGTATGGCCTATAACCTTGAAGTCCACAAACGAGATTGCAAACTATCCGGTATAAATTATAACTGAGAAATTAAACAAGCATGCTCCAATAGTAGAAAGAGAGGCAATGTGCAAATGGGAAAACAAAAAATGGTGGACGCTCGGAATTAAAGATGCAATTTCTAATAGAGACAGATTGTACAGAAGAGCAATGATAACTAGACTTGAAGATGACTGGATAAGCTATAAACAGAATAGAAACAGAGTGGTTCAGCTTATTAAAGAAAAAAAGCAAGCATATTATAATAGAAAAATAGATGAAGCTAAAGGAGATTCTAAAGAAATGTGGAGGACTCTGAAGGGTCTAATCATTTCTAGTAAAAACAATAAACGACAAGAAGGCATTTTTTTCAAGGGAAAGATGGAAAAGGATAACAAAATAATAGCAGAAAAATTTAATGACTACTTTTTGCAAAGTATTGGTGTCATAACAAAAGACATTGAGGAAATTGAAACCCAGGAAGTTCTAAACAATATCGAAACCCCAATAAATAAGTTTAATAATTTTGATACATTAGAACTAGCTGACCTTAGAAAAATTGTAAAAAATTTAAAAAATAAGACAAGTAGTGTTGATGGAATTAATGTCAGAATTTTAAAACTAGCATTTGAAGTAATAGGTGATTGCTTTCTGAAACTAATTAACACTAGCCTAGTAAGAGGAATATTCCCCCAAGAACGGAAAATGACAACGATTATTCCTATTGAGAAGGTAACTAACACTAATAGATGTGAAGAATATCGACCAATTAATATGGTAGCTACATATGAAAAACTTCTTGAAACTATTGTAAGCAAACAAATGAGAACATACGTAGAGGAAAACAAGTTGCTAACATATTGTCAGGCTGGTTTTAGGAAAAATCATTCTTGTGAAAGTGCACTACAGACTGTTATTTCCAAGTGGAAGTCTTCTATAGGTGAGAAAAAATTGGTTGGTGTACTTCTACTTGACTTTCAAAGGGCTTTTGAAACTATAAACAGAAAGTTGTTGGTTCAGAAATTGGAAAAATATGGTTTTGAGGGAAATGTGTTAAAATGGTTCTGTGAATATCTGGACAGCAGAACACAACAAACAAAATATAATGGAGCGTTATCTTCTATTAGGATCAACAGTCATGGTGTTCCACAGGGCACAGTGCTAGGACCTGACTTATTCATATTATATATAAATGATATAGTGAAAGTCATAAAAAAATGTGAATTACAGCTATTTGCAGATGACACAATCCTCTATTATGAAAGTGATAACATAACAGATTTAGTGCAAAAAATAAATGAAGACTTAGATAGGTTACACAAGTGGCTGTGTTGTAATAGTCTTAGTGTCAATGTTAAAAAAACCAAATTTATGATACTAAAAGGCAAAAATAATACTCTAGATAACACTACTCATAATGGCATTGTGATAGACAATGACAGAATTGAACAAGTTAAAGAATGTAAATATTTGGGTGTAGTTATTGATGAAAATCTATCATTTTCTAGTCATGCCACTTATATAACAAAAAAAGTATCAAAAAAAATTTATTTTTTATGTAGAATAGGTAAAAATTTAAGTACTTGGACTAAATTGCTAATATATAAGTCGATAATAATGCCCCACCTCAATTATTGTTCCACAATTCTCTATATGTTCAACAAAAGAGATATATATAGACAATCTCCAGAAAAAGCAAAACTGGGCATTAAGATGTATAATAGGTTGTAATAGGTATTCAAGAATAAAAGATATGTTGAAAACAACAGACTTATTAAGTGTAAAACAAAATATCTTTTTAAATACAATGATAGTTGTTTTTAAAATTAAAAACAGAATGTACCCTGAACATATTTTAGAAAAATTACAATATGTCAATGACATTCACGCATATAACACTAGAAATAGATTGGACTTTTATGTTCCCACTGTGAATTCATCATATGCTGAAAATTGCTTATTCCATCGAGGACTTATAGAATTTAACAATCTTCCAATAAATTTGAAAAATGCAAACTTTGTAAACTTTAAAAAATTGTTAAGAAGCTACATAATAGATAACCATAGCATTTAAGTTAGTTTGTAATTATATATATTGTAATTGTACTTGTTTTAGCTTTGCCAATAATAAAGATTATTAGTATTATTATTACATAAGTGCATTTAAACATTTCAATTTAACTGGAATTTTTATGTAGCAATAGATGTCCTTGTAAATGACCTTTATGTTTTGATTCATAATTACAATGCTCACATCTGAACATTTTGGTCTGACTAGAATTTTTATGTACTAACAGATGTTTATTTAAATTACTTTTATATTTTGATTGATAATTACAATGCTCGCATTTAAACAATTTGATTTCACTGGAATTTTTATGTATTAATACATGCCGACTTAAATGATATTTACGTTTTGCTTGATAATTACAATGTTCACATTTAAACATTTTGATTTCACTGGAATTTTTATGTATTAATAGATGTATATTTAAATTACCTTTCTGTTTTGCTTGATAATTACAATGTTCACATTTAAACATTTTGACTTCACTGGAATTTTTATGTATTAATACATGCCGACTTAAATAACTTTTACGTTTTGTTCGATAATTACAATGGTCACATTTAAAAATTTTGATTTCACTGGAATTTTTATGTACTAATAGATGTTTAATTATATTACTTCTCTGTTTTGCTTGATAATTACAATGTTCACATTTAAACATTTCGATTTCACTGGAATTTTTATGTACTAATAGATGTGTAATTAAACTACTTTTATATTTTGTTTGATAATTACAATGCTCACATTTAAACAATTTGATTTCACTGGAATTTTTATGTATTAATACATGCTGATTTAAAAGATATTTACGTTTTGTTTGATAATTACAGTGCTCACATTTAAACATTTTGATTTCACTAGAATCTTTATGTAATAATAGATGTATATTTAAATTACCTTTCCGCTTTGCTTGATAATTACAATGTTCACATTTAAACATTTTGATTTCATGGGAATTTTTATGTACTAATAGATGTGTAATTAAACTTCTTTTATATATTGTTTGATAATTACAATGCTCACATTTAAACATTTTGATTTCATGGTAATTTTTATGTACTAATAGATGTGTAATTAAACTTCTTTTATATATTGTTTGATAATTACAATGCTCACATTTAAACATTTTGATTTCATGGGAATTTTTATGTACTAATAGATGTGTAATTAAACTACTTTTATATATTGTTTGATAATTACAATGCTCACATTTAAACAATTTGATTTCACTGGAATTTTTATGTATTAATACATGCTGATTTAAATGATATTTACGTTTTGTTTGATAATTACAGTGCTCACATTTAAACATTTTGATTTCACTAGAATTTTTATGTGATAATAGATGTATATTTAAATTACATTTCCACTTTGCTTGATAATTACAATGTTCACATTTAAACATTTTGATTTCATGGGAATTTTTATGTACTAATAGATGTGTAATTAAACTACTTTTATATATTGTTTGATAATTACAATGCTCACATTTAAACATTTTGATTTCACTGGAATTCTTATGTACTAATAGATGTTTATTTAACCCACATTTACGTTTTGATTCATACTTACAATGCCCGCATTTAAACGTTTTGATTTCGCTGGCATTTTTATGTACTTTAAGATGTCGATTTAAATTGATTTCATGTTTTGTTTGATAATTACAATGAGAACATTCAAACTTGTCTTCTTCGGGATTTTTATGCACAAAGGAATTTGTCGTTTGATAACTACATTGGCCAAATTTAAAAATTCCATCTTGTATAGATTTTGTATCATCAGCAAAATGATTTTCAATAGGCTCTTCCCACATTATTTTATCGCCGTCATCTTCGGAAACAGTAGAACTTCCCTGATTTTCTCGTATAAAGTAACTTGAATACACACTGAAAAAAAAAAAAAAAAATTAAAAGAGAGTTTAAAAGTAAGAAGATGTTGGTATAACTAAAATTATACTTCGTTGTAAATAAACAATCTGTTAAACAAAAGGTATTTCATCACTCTTAGTTAATCTGTAACGTGTGTGAATTAATTTTGATTATGAAGCATCATCATTACACTTTAATTTTTAATAATAATAATAATAATTTATCGATCATAAAGAATACATAGTATTAACAGACACGTCAAAAGATTTAAAAACTAAAAGTGTAGATCACAAAATACTGTACATCTAAATGTTAAGGATCGATACAAACAAATAGAAACTCCATACATATCACACAACTTAAAAGGTTTGGTCTATATGTTATAGTTAAATGTAGTGCTTAAAATTCTCTCTATTCCTAGTCAGTGTATAAAATTCACTGAAATTATAGATAGCGGCATTGATTATAATTTTTTTTAAGCTACTTTTAAATCGACCGAGCTGTTGCAATCTCATCTCTCGAGGCAAAGCATTAAATAATTTAATCTTTTCCATGTTTGTTCTGGCAAATCTAATTACGGGCAAGAGCAGATTGTCTCGACTCCTGGTACCATGTGCATGAATATACGATAATGTACAATGCCTAGTAACATTCTTTCTGACATATATGAGTTTTTGGTAAATAATCAAACCATATAGAGTCATTATTTTCAGTGACTTAAAATAAGTCCTGTTTTAAGTTTGCAATGCATCTTATAGCAGATTTTTGCACTCTAAAAACTTTTTCAAGGTGAGTACTTGCCGCAGAACTCCATACTAGGATTCCATAACGCAATATTGAATCAAAAAGAGAGTGGTATGTTGTAAGTGCAGCTTCTTCGTTTATTGTATTTTTAATTCGTCTTATAGCATATATTGCTTTGTTTAGTTTGTTACATACATTATTTACATGATCGGTATATAAAAGGTTGGTGTCTACAGTAACCCCTAGGAATTTTATTTTGTTTTTTACATCAGTGCTATTAGTTTTGCTTCAAATATTATGGACTCTTAATATATATTATTTTGCTAAAGTGAATATATTTTTTTTGAACATTGAATATATCGAATTACGTGCCAATAAAACACCATTTGCGGGAAGCGTTACATCGATTGATGCCGCAAACCTAAGGTGATCATATTTGATCAAAAAACTTTCCATATAGTGGCCAGTTGCTTGTGGATTATGACTCATGTATTGTCTATGATACTTTAAAATTCTGTTACAAATGTAGTGGTTTAAATCATTTTTCAAAAAATTGTAAATCCACAGTTGAATACTGTCCTAATTGTTCTCTAATCACAGTATTTCTAAATGTAAATCTGATCATTTTAAATGCATTAACTGTGTTAATGCAAAAGGTGAAACAGATATTAACCATAAGCTCTCTCTAAAAATATTAATTAGAAGTGTAAACTAGCCTTTTATTGTACAGGCAATCCCAAACCTGTAAATTTGGGTTAGTTCTCATTCTGTCGTGTGTTTTTATAATTTTAAACTTAATATATAAAAAACCGCTCAAGTGTAAGTTGAACTTGCACAATTAGTGTTCCGTACGTTAGTTGTTTTTAAAATAAAAATTTTGTTATGGTGGTATAAAATGATCAGTGACTTCACAAAACACACCAATCTTTACTGAAAACTGATGACCTTGAAATTTTTGTATTCCAGAATTTTCTCAAAATTTTTTAATAAGTACTTTTCGAAATAAGGACAGTGATTTTTGGCGATTCTTTAAAAATAATTACTGAAAATTGATGACCTTGAAATTTTTGTTTTTTATATAAAGGGTGTTTTTTATACAGGTATAGAACTTTGAAATGGAATAAAACAAAGGTGAATTTTTTAAACTGACATGAAATTTACTTTATTCAAAAGGTAATCTTCTGGCATTATAATTTAAATATGACTTCTGGCATATGACCGCCACGGCTGGCTCGGACGTAGTCTAATCTGGAGGTCCAATTTTCGATGACTTTTTCCAACATTTGTGGCCGTATATCGGCAATAACGCGGCGAATATTGTCCTCCAAGTGGTCAATCGTTGCGGGCTTATCGGCATAGACTAGCGACTTCACATATCCCCACAGAAAATAGTCTAGCGGCGTTAAATCGCACGATCTTGGAGGCCAATTCACGGGTCCGAAACGTGAAACTATGCAGTTACCAAACGTTTCCTTCAATAAATCAATTGTGGCACGAGCTGTGTGACATGTTGCGCCGTCTTGTTAAAACCACAGCTCCTGCACATCATGGTTGTTCAATTGATGAACGAAAAAGTCAGTAATCATGGCTCTATAGCGGTCACCATTGACTGTAACGTTTTGGCCAGCATCGTTTTTAAAGAAGTACGGACCAATGATTCCACCAGCCCATAAAGCACACCAAACAGTCAGTTTTTCTGGATGTAACGGTGTCTCAACATACACTTGAGGATTATCATCACTCCAAATATGGCAGTTTTGTTTATTGAAGTATCCATTCAAACAAAAGTGAGCTTCATCGCTAAACAAAATTCGCTTATGAAAATCGGGGTCAACAGCAATCTTGTTTTGGGCCCATTCACCGAATCTACGCCTTGCTAGGTGATCGTGTGGCTTCAATTGTTGCACAAGTTGGATTTTGTAAGCACGCAAACCAAGATCTTTCCACAAAATCTTCCATAAAGTAGATGGACACATATCCAATTCCTGTGTACGATGGCGGATAGACTGATTCGGGTCTTCCTCTACGCTACGCTCTACAGCAGCAATGACTTCTTCTGTACGCACTGTACGACATCTCTGTGGATGCGTATTATCATTTACAGTAAACGTGGTGCGAAAACGTTCCATAGTTAATCGAATTAATTGCTCTGATGGACGATTATGTTGACCGTAAAATGGACCTAGTGCGCGTTACATATTTTAAACAGAACCATGATTTTCAAAATAAATTTGCACAATTTGGAAGCGTTGTTCAGGCGTCAGTCTATTCATGTTGAAATGCCAAACCAAACTAAACATAAATCACTTGACAGCTGACAAAATGGCCGCCAGTTAAAAAAGTGTTGCCTTGCCAATTTAAAGTTTTATACCTCTATAAAAAACACCCTTTACCAGATAAATTATTAAAGGTAATGCACTCGTGATAATTTTCGTTCAATCTACACCCCTGTAGAATATTCCAGAATTTTTTCAAAATTTTTTGATCAGTACTTTTCGAGATAAGGCGCGATTTTTCGCGATTTTTTAAAAATAATACAAAGAAAAGTGCGCGCAAGTATTACATTATATATATATTTTTTACTCGTGTTTTCACAAGCTTTCATTTGATACCACACTCGATTACCTAGTAAAAAAAAATTTTTTTTCACTTCTGATTTCACCCCCCAAAACTAACCCCTTAAGTCAA
The DNA here is from genome assembly GCA_019049505.1 of Pachyrhynchus sulphureomaculatus. Classification (NCBI taxonomy): domain Eukaryota; kingdom Metazoa; phylum Arthropoda; class Insecta; order Coleoptera; family Curculionidae; genus Pachyrhynchus; species Pachyrhynchus sulphureomaculatus. Next base: position 120,554,968 of record CM032451.1, read on the forward strand.
AATTTAACTTTCAAAACTACATGGCTCTGATGAGGCCATCAATTCCTATATTATTACCAAATTTTAACTTTCTATGACAAATAGTTTCGGAGAAAATTGGGTGTGACAGACGGACTGACAGATACCGAAGTGATCTTATAAGTGTTCCGTATGGAACTGAACTCTTAGTCATTGCATAAACGATACCTTTCAGTTACAGTGGTTTTGGAAGTCAACTTTATGATTAATAAAACCAAAAACTAACTTTTTTAATAGATTTACAAATTTTAAATAAACTAACTTAAACTTTGTTTCCAATATCTCTTTTAACTCTAAACCAACTCTTAATACACTTACATTTCTTCATCCTTTATGTCCAACGTTTCAGATTTTATTGAATTACAGTCCTCATAAAATGTGTTACTGCTTGTTCTCTCACGTTTCACTTGGCTAAAAACAAACAAATTGTTATACATAATTCGTAACAGAAATACAAATTACCTTAACAGGACGTGAAAGAACCAGATAAATCATGTGAATCAACACTAAAGGTGCAATTTTACTGGTTAGGGAAAAACAAAAATCTACATTCGGGTATTTGCCCAGCTGACAACTCCTTTGATTTGAACAGTAAATCGATATTATAATTTATTTTGATTCTAAATACTATGAGCTGTGACACACCATGTTAAGTTTAATTCAACCATGACAGTGTGTATGTACAATGTAAAATTATATATATTTTAGGAATAACTGAAATTTCAAACATAATTTGAGAAACTGTCACGTGATTATGCCCAAATGATGGCTATTTTGATATTGTTTTGTTTAGAGGCGACAGAACAGTGTGTCTTTCTCTTTTTACAGAATTATGCAGATTGTAAACCAAATTTTTTCCTATTGTAGCAACTCACTGTTTTAAGTATCTTTATAACTGTTGCATTATGATGTTTTTCAATAACTTTTTAAAAAATATTGGATTCTCTAAAATTAAGTGTCATGATTCCTGCCATAGCTTAACAATTAAAACCTTGTACACAACTTACTTATTTGGAGATACAACATATGTACCAGATGAATGATCTAATAATCCATTCTTTAAAATACCTTCCATCTCTAGACATTTCCAGTGATTTTCCATCTGACCCATTAGCTTAGTTTCTTGGCTGTTATAAGAATTTGCCGAAACACCTTCTGTGACTTCTAATGGAACATTTTCAATTTTTGGTTCAACTTTTATTAACAATTCAGCATTATTATCATTTTGTGCTACCATGGTACCAGGTATATTTTTGCTCTCTAGTTCATCTGAAGCAATGGATGGCTTTATGCTATCAAAATTTGCTGTTTGTTTTACAATCTCATAAGAGGCCATTACTTTTTCTTTAGGAAAATTTTCAAGTATTAAACTATCCATATCCCTGGACATTTCTGTTGATTTCGGTAAAATTACTTTTTTGCCACAATTATTTTCCATTTTTCACTCAGATTATAAAATGCCTATAATTATAGGTTAGGAAACCGGACGCGTCCAGAAATGAAAGCAGCAGATTTAGGCGTTTTCGATTGAAATATTTTAAGGGTTCAATCACAATGATGCCATACGCTATCGCACCAGCAACTCTAGTAAAGAACCCAGTGATTCGAGAGTGAGCATGAACAAGAGTGCATCTTAATTTTCATAGAAAATTTAGTATATAGAAACACCTGCAATTTTCAGCGACTTTGTTAGTTCCAAACAGATTTTTACATACATTAGTGTGGACTCGTCCATAGATGCGTTATATTAAAAACGTCGTGTATCATCCGGCGTCTGTCTTTGTCACGAATAGTCAAGAGAAACAAGAATGGAAATATTACCAACATACTGGACGTTAGATCGGACTGAAATTCCCGGTTATGGTAATAAAATTTCATTAGTGTCCCTTTTTTTATATGTTGTTATAGAAATTTTTAATTATGTTAATCTCGATCATAACAAAGCTTTGATTGGAGTGTACTTATTTCCTCTTTCTCGTCGCTGCATAACAGAGGGCACAATAGAACGTAAAAAGTATATAGGCTGTAGCCTCACGTTGCGGCCATTTTGTATAGCCTCAACTTCCTTTGTTTTTATTAAATATTTTATTTATTAAAAGCTGTTATTTGCTCCTTATGTATATCTTAATTTTTGAGAATGGTATGAGTGGATATTAACACTGAAAGAACAAAAATTAAATATAAGCTAGCCCGTTTTGTTTGGAGAGATTATGGATAAGAGATAATTTTTGTACGTCTTTTGAAAATAGTCTCTATAGTTGTTTAAAGCTTGGTTGTACTGTTTTGGGCACCGTTCATTTTAGAACAAATAGATTCTAAGTTCAGCTCTACTGAAGACTTATTTAGTTGTTGAAATAAAATTGAATTTTGTACAACTATTACGTCCTGAAAGATAAAGTGGATAGTTCAGTGAAACGCTACATTTAAATAAAGAAGAGTATATTAACAAAAAAAAAATTCTTCCTCTTATTACACTCTTAAAATTACATAGACTTAATAAATAGCCTTTTATAAGGGTGCACACTTTTACAGAGAGTCTCTAAATCAGAATCATTTAGTTCTTAGCAAATGGCTTTAAAAAAACACGATATAAGAGTTTGAAAAATCGACTTCGCGGATTACACGTACGCAGTCGTTGGAAACACACGTTGTAGACAGGAAGTGAGATATTTAAACTGGTGTACTTATGACTTACTGCTTGGCTTCTCCTCGTGGGTTTTCCATAAACTGCTTGGCCTCTCCTAGTGAGATTCTCATCAAAATATTGCCTTATAAATTATTCTCCCATTCTTATTTGGGTAACTAATCACTTTTTGACCCGAAATGCCTTAGGATGAGTAGAAACGGAAAAAGGCCTCAAACTTGAGGTCTGTAAACGATCCCCACTGGGTGATAAAAAAAAACGCCTCCTTACATAATGGAGGACAATCTGCTAGTAAGGCAAGACGGAGGAAACAGCCGTTACTGCATCACGGAGGAAAAAGCCCTGAAAAAACGAAGATGGGTGCCTAAATATTTTCTCCCTATTTCTTGGTTCACTTCCGGAACGCAAAATCAGAGGTGAGTATTAAACTCGCGACTTGATAGACAAGGACCCATGATGCTCGTCTTTTTTTTTTAATAAATCAGACGCATTCAATGCAAACTAAATAAATTAAGTCGGCAACATGCTATACACTACTGGTTAATTTAGACTGGTCAAAAATTTAAGCTCACTGCTTAATCAAATATAAAAAGGTAATAAAATATAAATTATAGAAAAAAGCGGTGTTGTAACGTGATCTCAAAATCTAGGAAAAAATGAATTTTACGAGGCTAAAACGTAGTTTTAGCCTATATTTTTGTCGCATAGTACCAAACAATGGAAATAAAGAACACACGTAGCATAGTAATAAGGGTAAACTAGAAATTCCACCATTAGAATTATAAAGATTAGAGAAAAGTTACAACCCTGTATTTTTAGCGAAACAGCGGCCATCTATGATCACCCGAGTTACTTATTTGGGATTCCAAGGAAAAACACTATTCCCACAGTGGATGCCTGATATTATCTTAAGACAGCGGATCATACAACGCATTTTAATGAAGTTAGACACCAAAAAGCTTCTGACGTTGTTAGAATACCTGCTATAGTACTCACAAAATGCGCAAGCAAACGTATTCCAGTTCTCTATAGACTTTCTAATCTATCCTATGGAAATGGAATAATTCCTACCTGCTGGAAATGCGCTAGAGTTCAACCGATACCAAAAGAACGTAAGAACTTGTCAAAAGACTACCGACCAATTGCACTGCTTTAAATATTATTGCAAGTTATGGAAAAGGGTATTAATCAACATCTTTTGAAATATCTATGAAGACTTAACATTATTACTGATCATTAATATAGCTTTTATAAGCAAGGATCATCAAACATTGCTAAGTGGCGCTCTTATTATGTCTGAAACGTTTTCTTTGACTCTCGGGTTTCTTCAGAGAGCGTTCTTTACGAGTGACGGCCGATAGATTTCTTTCTAATACCTTTACTATTAACTTCGGTGTGCTCCAAGGCTCCACACTGTGTCCTACTCTCTCATTTTCATTAACGATCTGCTGGAGAGGACAAGATATCTAATCTATAGCTTTGCAGATGATAATACGCCTAATTCTTCATTCACTTTAAACGCTCCAACATCGACAACTGATGCAAATATTCGCGTTCAAAAGTTCCTTGCTTAAAAGGTAGGAATATATTATATAAGACCACATAATTATTACTAAGGTGGATTGACCTTTAAGTCAAATTGATATCATTACTTTTTAGTGTTCCGTACGGAACGCTTATAAGATCACTTCGGTGTCTGTCTGTCTGCCGGCCACACCCGATTTTCTCCGAAACTATTTGACATAGAAAGTCGAAATTTGGTACTAATATAGGAATTGATGGCCTCATTAGAGCCGTGTAGTTTTGAAAGTTAAATTCTGACTTAAGGGGTTAGTTTTGGGGGGTGAAATCAGAAGTGAAAAAAAAATGTTACTAGGTCATCGAGTGTGGTGTCAAATGAAAGCTTGTGAAAACACGAGTAAATATATATATATATATATATATATATATATATATATATATATATAATGTAATACTTGCGCGCACTTTTCTTTGTATTATTTTTAAAGAATCGCGAAAAATCGCTGTCCCCGCCTTATTTCGAAAAGTACTTATCAAAAAATTTTGAAAAAATTCTGAAATATTCTTCACGGCGTGTAGTTGGAACGAAAATTATCACGAGTGCATTACCTTCAATAATTTATCTGGTATATATTAAAAAACAAAAATTTCAAGGTCATCAGTTTTCATTAAAGATTGGAAACAAACTTTGCTGAAAACTCATTTGGGGTGTGTTTTGTGAAGTCACTGATCATTTTATACCTCCGTAACAAAATTTTTTATTTTAAAAGCAATCAACGTACGGAACACTAATTACACTTGATCGGTTATTTTTAGTAGGTATTAATGTATTGATGTTTTTCTTCTACTAATTCATGATATCATCTAATTTTACAATAACCTACAAGGTATATATATATATATATATATATATATATATATATATATATATATATATATATATATATATATATATATATATATATATATATATATAAATCGGTTTTATAACGTCTTCCGATGCCTAATTTCCACTCCTCCCGGTTTCTCCATCCCTCCTCCTCCAGATCTCTCTCTAGTACTTTCTTGTTGATTCCTGCTCTCCAGCTTTGGCGTGGTCTTCCTCGCTTTCTTTTTCCATGAGGGTTCCAATTTAAAATCTTTTTAGGTAGTCGGTTTTGTGACATTCTCTGTACATGTCGGTACCATACCAACTGTTGGGTTCTGATTTCGTCCACTATATCGTGCTTTATTTCTAAAGCTCGTCTTATCGTGTCATTTGGTATGCGGTCTTTTCTGGCTGCTCGTCTCCAGAAATCCATTTCTGTAGCTTTTAGTATTTTTAGGATTTCCCTATTAGACCAGTTGTATCGTTTGTTACGGCACCATCAATCAAACTATCACAAAAACTCATCCCTTTACTACGACAACATTGCAAATTTAAACCGAAATATAGTATATCCAACACCTATGAACTAATCGATAAAATTAAAAATATTAACTTACCGGAAAATTCTAGAATTATCTCATTTGATGTACAAAACTTATTTCCTAGTATCCCACCATATGAAGTCATAGAATTAGTAGATAAGCTCTTAATCAAGAATAAAGTAAACGAAATTATTAAACGGGATATTTTAGATTTACTTACGACGTGCTTGGATCAAAACTATTTTGAATTCAACGACACCTTTTATACATCTAAAGAAGGTCTAATAATGGGTAATCCTTTAAGTCCGTTACTAGCGGAATTTTCATGGATCATTTAGGGTTAAAAATTCATCAAAACGCGGTAAGCAAAAATATTGTTTACTGGTATAGATATGTTGACGATATCATTTCCTGTTTCACGGGAGCAGGTAGACAACTAACGATCTTCCTTACCTTCCTAAATAATTTGCATCCTAATATTAAATTTACCATAGAATTAGAAACCAATAACTCTATAAATTTTTTAGACATATCTATATCAAAAGTGAACAATAAACACGATTTCTCGATTTTTCACAAACCGTCACATACTGACACAGTCATACACAATAGCTCATCCCATCCGTATCCTCACAAAATGGCAGCTTTTAACTCTTTCATACATAGATTGTTACATATCCCTATGACTAAAACTAATTTTAACAAAGAATTCAACATAATCAAACAAATAGCAATTAATAATGGATATGACCCCAACATTATAGATAATATCTTGAATAAAAATCCCTTAAACAAGCAATCTCTCTAATTTATATTATCCCACAATTAATGACAAAAAAGGAAAATTTAGTACACTCACATACACAGGGAAAATAACTAGAACAATTTCCAAACATTTAATAAAAAAGAACAATAAAATAGCATTCAAAACCAGTAATTCCTTAGGGAGTACAATTTTGAATAACAAAACCAAATCTAAGAATTCCTTAAAATCAGGAGTTTACTTATTAAATTGTGGATCTTGTACTAAAACCTACGTAGGACAAACTGGTAGATCTTTTGAAACTCGCATTAAAGAACATAAACATAGTTACTTAAAAAATAAGAACAATTCACATTACGCAACTCATATAATAAACGAATCTCATAATTTTGATGTTACGTTAAAAATCCTACATGTAGAAAATAAATCGAAAAAATTAAATTTGCTTGAATGTCTTGAAATTAACAAACGGAAAAACTCCAATCAATTATTAAACGAACAGGTAGACTTAAACCATTCACCCTTACTTAATCTTTATTAGTTCTCGGAAATAGTACCACAGATTTGCATTCTTAAAATAATTCTGTCTGTAAATAATATAATAAAATGATTAGCATAATCTTAGGTAATTAAGGATAGTTTTAAGCACTATTTAACCAGGATTACTACCAAATATTTTTCTTTCTTATTTACTTCTGAAGAAGCCATTGTACTCGTATGGTAAAACAATTGTCAAGTGACTTTAAATATATTGGAAATTAAAACATAGTGTTGTTTTTATATAATTTTATTATGAATTTCCAACAAGTATCGGCTAACACAATCAAAGAAATTATGATATAGTTAAGGGGAAAATAACGACTTCTATTTAATAAATATAATATTTATTAAAAGCAAAGAAGTTAAAACGTTTCAAAATTGTGCCTCAACGTGCGGGCGTTATTAAAAGGTAACAAAATTGCGCCCAAACGGGAGGGCATTTTTTTTAACACGCGACATTTCAGTTTAATTGGAATTTTTGTGTACTAACAGTTGTTGATTAAAATACCTTTTATGTTTTACTTGATAGCTCACATTTAAACATTTTGATTTCACTGGAATTTTTATGTACTAATAGATGTTGATTTAAATTTCTTTTGTGTTTTGCTTGATGATTACAATGCATTTTGATTTCACTGAAGTTTTTATGTATTAATACATGTTCACTTAAGGCCGTAGGCCACTCTAGAACGAAAAAAAAAAAAGCCTTTTTTTTTGGCTTAAACGATACTTTAATATGTCTAGAATAAGGGACCATAAGTATTATAGCCGGCACGGAACTCTTTGTGCCTCAAATCTGGGTCAGCGCTTACCGACTGCTAGCGCGCTTAGAGCTCCAGCTGAGACGACTCGGCGGGCCTTGCCTTCTTTTCTGTGTCGCTCGAGTTTCATTATCATAATTCTTAGGGTAACTTTACCGATCATTTTCTGACGAATTGGGCTGCCCTTTTTCAACACTAAATGTCGTTTATAGTATGAGTTTCACTTTTGATTGCTTTGTTCTATTACATTCAGTATAACCGTTAAACAGCTACGAGTTGTTTCGTTGCAGTTCAAATCGAAGAAAATCGGATTTTGTGAGTGAAGTTGTATAAGAAACATGACGAAAAAAGTGTACTCAAATAAAAACGGATTGAGAGGAGGTTACAGCAGTGTAAAACGATCAAAAATTACAAATCGACGGCTACCAAACCGTACCTCGTTGGAAACCTCAGATAATCAGAGCGTTGGTACATCTGCGAAGAAATTGAAACTCGCTGAGAATTATTACAATGTTGAAGTAAATCCTAACGTGGCATACTGTATATTGAATTTTATGACAGTTTTTCAGTGCAATTGCGGAAAAAATTGTGTGTAAAACATGTAAATCAAATGTGAAATTCACTCAAAGCAGTATACGTGGTTTAGGATTTAAAGTAGTTATTTCATGTGATAACTGCGGACAAACGATGATTCCGAATTGCCCATTCATTGGTACAGGATATGAAATAAATTGCAGAATTATTCTTGCAATGCGATTAATAGGAGTTAGTCTTCACGGTATTCAAAAGTTTTGCGCCTTCATGGATCTACCTCATCCGATTTTTCATTCGTTTTACGGTAAACTTGTCGATAAGATTCGTACTGCAAGTGAACTTGTTTGCAAAATGAGTATGCAAAAAGCAGCAGAACAGCAAAAAAGTGAGTCTTTTCGAAATAATGAAAACGGTTTGACTGTCTCAGGTGACGGGTCGTGGAGAAAACGTGGCTTTTCGTCTTTGTTCGGATTAGTGTCGCTTATCGGTTGGTTTACCGGGAAAGTTGTTGACATATGTGTGAAATCCAAGTACTGTAAATCGTGTGAGTTCTGGAAACAAAAAGCTGATACACAGGAATATATCGAATGGGCAGAAACACACGCGGAATCATGTCAGGCGAATCACGAGGGCTCTTCCAGATGTCCACCTGGTACTGATTCCTGGTGCTCGTGGCAAAAGTCGAAATCCATGAATACTTTACACGAATATACGCACAAACCTGCTCTCTCGAAACAAGTTTTTGATGCAATCAAGCCCATATACGAAGATCTAAGCAATGATGATCTCCTTAGTCGCTGTGTCGGAGGATATACGCAAAACAGCAACGAAAGTTTCAATTCTGTTGTTTGGTCCTTGGCTCCAAAATCTACATCAAGTGGCAAAAATGTATTGGACGTTGCTGTAAATATTGCCGTGTGCATGTTCAATGACGGCTTGAATAGCATTATGAAGATTATGGAAGTTTTGGGCTTCGAAATCGGCACCAATTGTTACAACTTCTGCACTTCCGTTGACGCGCGCCGAATCGAGCTGTCAGACAATTCCTTGACAGAGGCTGCCAAAGAAGCACGAATGGCCCGGAGAGCTGCCAGAAAGGAGCAAGATGACTCGGAGATAAATTTAGAAGGAAGATTCTATGACGCAGGCATCGCAGACTAAAGGTAAATGCAATAATTTGATCAAAAACTATAACTTAAACTTTAAACGCGTTTTTTCTCGAAACCATGTTTTTCAAACTGGGCGGACACGTAACTTTTAAACTAATCAACGAATTGAAATGAACTTTTTTGCCATTGACGCAGATATTTTTTTCTAGAGAAGTACCTGAGATTTTATTTTTAAAATGCATAGTTTTTTTTTATAAACAATTTTATGATGAATTTTTTTATGTGAAAATTGAACTTTTTTTTCAAATATGTCCTATTTCTTCACATTTGCATATTTTTCAAATCGGCTTGGTACTTCTGTAGTTTAATAAGAATAAAGGGATATTTTTGTTTTTGTTCTAGGTCATTACCTGGGTGTGCCCCGAGTCCGCCCGACAGACGCTACATCGCCGGAGACCCCTCCGAATTATTATATTTTATGCTCGAAGTCGTTAAAAAATTTCGAAAATATACTTCAAGACTTACTGAATAAAGATATAAAAAAGATTTTTAAATTGCATATTACTTACGCTGAAAAAAAAATTCTTGAAAAACAGCTTTTCTTTTTTTTTTTCGCCGCTCTAGGGTCGCCTAGGGCCTTAAATTACTTTTACGTTTTGTTTGATAATTACAATGCCCACATTTAAACATTTTGATTTCGCTGGAATTTTTATGTACTAATAGATGTGCATTTGAATATCTTTTATGTTCTGTTTTTATAATTACAATGCTCACATTTAAACATTTTGATTTCACTCGAATTTTTATGGACTAATAGATGTTTATTTAAATTACTTTTATATTTTGCTTGATAATTACAATGCCCATATTTAAACATTTCGATTTCACTGATATTTTTATGTACTAACATATGTATATTTATATTCGTTTTATATTTTGTTTGATAATTACAATGTTCACATTTAAACATTTTAATTTCACTAGGATTTTTATGTACCAATAGATGTATATTCAAATTACTTTTCTGTTTTGCTTGATAATTACAAAGCCCACATTTAAACATTTTGATTTCACTGACGTTTTTATGTACTAACAGATGTATATCTTTATTCTTTTTATATTTTGTTCGATAATTACAATGCTCACATTTAAACATTATGATTTCGCTGGGATTTTTATGTACTAATAGATGTCTATTTAAATTACTTTTCTGTTTTGCTTGATAATTACAAAGCCCACATTTAAATATTTTGATTTCACTGAATTTTTTATGTACTAACAGATGCAAATTTAAATTCATTTTATATTTTGTTTGATAATTACAACGCTCACATTTAAACATTTTGATTTCACTGGAATTTTTATGTACTAATAAATGTTGAATTAAACAATCTTTGCGTTTGGACTCATAATTACAATGCTCACATTTAAACATTTTAATTTCACTGGAATTTCTATGTACTAACAGATGTTTATTTAAATTACTTTTATGTTTTGTTCGAAAATTACAATGAGAACATTGAAACTTGTCATCTTCGGGATTTTTATGCACAAAAGAATGTGTCGTTATTGTTGTTGTTTCGTAACTGCACTGACCAAATTTAAAAATCCGGTCTTGTATAGATTTCATATCATCAGCAAGATGATTTTTAATAGGCTCTTCCCATATTATTTTATCGCCGTCATCTTCGGGAACTGTAGAACTTCTCTGATTTTCTCGGATAAAATAACTGGAATACCCACTAAAAAAATAAAAAGGAAGTTTTAAAATAAGACGATTTTAGTATGTTGTTAATAAACAAGTAATAAAGCTTCATTACTTCTTTGCACTTTTAATCGGGAACATCACAGGAATCTTGAATTTTTGAAGGGTAAAAAGAAACGTTTTCTTTTATTATAATAATATCAGAAAAAATGCTTGAACAGGTTTTTCATAGTAAATTTAATACCTGCCAATACTATGAAAATAACCTTCTTGAAAATACGAGGCTGGTTTGAAAAGTCCGTGCAAAGTCCGAGAGATGGCACCACCGGCGCGTATCGAGGTCATGTTTAGTTAGTAACATCTCTTGAATGAACGCACACCAAGTTTTAGCCATATTGGTATATTTCTTTGTGTTTGGCATTCGTGTGAATCAAGGAAGTCGAATGATTTTCAAGAAATGGACGAAAAAGAATTTCGTGTGGTGATTAAACATTACTTTATGAAAGGCAAAACGCCTCGGGAGACTAAAGAGAAGCTTGATAAACATTATGGTGACTCTGCACCTTCGATTAGAACAGTTTATATGTGGTTACCAAGGGGGAATCTGCACCAAAAAAAGGCGAAGACCGTTCCTTCGGCCGGAAAGGTTATGGCGACTGTCTTTTGGGATTTGCAAGGGAAAATCCTCATCGACTATCTGGAAAAGGGTAAAACTATTACAGGTGAATATTATTCATCGTTATTGGACCGTTTGAAAACCGAGCTGCAAGAAAAGCGCCCGCGATTGGCCCACAAGAAAGTCCTTTTCCATAACGACAACGCACCAGCACACACCTCAGCAGTTGTGGTCGCAAAATTAATGGAAATAGGATTCCAACTCGTTTCACATCCCCCCTATTCTCAAGACTTGGCTCCCTCGGACTACTATTTATTCCCCAATTTGAAGAAATGGCTGGCGGGACAAAGATTTTATTCAAACGAGGAGGTGATTGCAGACACTAATGGATATTTTGCAGACTTGGACAAATCCTATTATTCGGAAGGGATCAAAAAACTAGAACATCGTTGGACGAAGTGTATAAGCCTAAAAGGAGACTATGTCGAAAAATAAAAAAGGTTTACCCCAAACACATAAGTAGTTTTTATTTTTGCACGGACTTTTCAAACCAGCCTCGTAGAATAAAACGACATGTAAGATTGAAAAAAAATGTGGTTTTTGGAATTAGAGTGGGTGTGACTTTCCAACGTTTGATTTACGATTGCAAGAGGCATTTTCAGAGATATTTCCTCTCTTCGAGATTAAAATACCGACGGGTGGACTGGGGACGCCATCTTTCCCCCCGAGCTTAAACCACAACAACAACAACAAAAGGAAACGGCAATCGTCGGTCTGCGCGGGAACGACAATGGAAAACAAGGGGGACATGGGGAAGAGTGAAGTTATGTTTCAACAAATAAATACGGGCATGAAACAGATAAATGAAAAAATGGATAGGATGAGTCAGGACATGAACGAGGTGAAAGAAAAAAATGTACAGTTTAAAAAACAACTGGAGGAATAGGCGGAAAAAATAGAAGAACTAGAGCGAGAAGTTAGACGGAAAACAATTATAAGAAGAATAAGAGAAACAGAAAATGAAAGCAAAGGGGAGATGGAAGAGAAAGTAGACACGCTACTGCAAAGGTTGGAGATGGAGGTGGATGGAAACACAGACAAGAACGAGACAGACCGATACGAGTAAAGTTTACAAAAGAGAGCCTGAGATATAAAGCTATCAGAAATACAAAAAATCTGAAGGGGCTAGATATTTGGGTAGAAGAGGATTACTTTAAGGACATACGGGAGCAAAGAATAATACTAGTACCATACTTGAAGGAAGCAAGAAGCAAAGGGCACAAAGCCTTCTTGGTGTAAAATAAATTGATTGTAAATGACAGGTCATAGATGGCTAAAGATATAAAAGCACGACAGACATGATACAGAAACAAACACAAGGCCAAAAAGAACCGTATATGAAAGATCACCGGAGAGCCTGGACCTAAAATACGAGGCTGGTTTGAAAAGTCCGTGCAAAGTCCGAGAGATGGCACCACCGGCGCGTATCGAGGTCATGTTTAGTTAGTAGCATCTCTTGAATGAACGCACACCAAGTTTCAGCCATATTGATCTATTTCTTTGTGTTTGGCATTCGTGTGAATCAAGGAAGTCGAGTGATTTTCAAGAAATGGACGAAAAAGAATTTCGTGTGGTGATTAAACATTACTTTATGAAAGGCAAAACGCCTCAGGAGACTAAAGAGAAGCTTGATAAACATTATGGTGACTCTGCACCTTCGATTAGAACAGTTTATAAGTGGTTTCAAAATTTTCGGACTGGCCATATGGGCACAAGTGACGCTGAACGTTCTGGACGGCCTGTGGAGGTTACGACTCCAGAAATCATTGATCAAATCCATGATATGGTGATGGATGACAGAAGAGTTAAGGTGCGTGAGATTGCTAGTGCTGTGGGCATCTCGCCTGAACGGGTACATAATATTTTGCATAAACATTTGGACATGAGAAAGCTATCCGCAAGATGGGTGCCGCGATTGCTCACGCTTGACCAAAAACGGAATCGTGTGAAGTGTTGCAAGAATGGTTTGCAGCTGTTCCAGAAGAATCCGGAGGACTTTAAGCGTCGTTTCGTCACTGTGGATGAAACATGGATACATTACTATACTCCTGAGACCAAACAACAATCTAAACGATGGGTTACCAAGGAGGAATCTGCACCAAAAAAGGCGAAGACCGTTCCTTCGGCCGGAAAGGTTATGGCGACTGTCTTTTGGGATTCGCAAGGGATAATCCTCATCGACTATCTGGAAAAGGGTAAAACTATTACAGGTGAATATTATTCATCGTTATTGGACCGTTTGAAAACCGAGCTGCAAGAAAAACGCCCGCGATTGGCCCACAAGAAAGTCCTTTTCCATCACGACAACGCACCAGCACACACCTCAGTAGTTGTGGTCGCAAAATTAATGGAAATAGGATTCCAACTCGTTTCATATCCCCCCTATTCTCCAGACTTGGCTCCCTCGGACTACTATTTGTTCCCCAATTTGAAGAAATGTCTGGCGGGACAAAGATTTTTATTCAAACGAGGAGGTGATTGCAGACACTAATGGATATTTTGCAGACTTGGACAAATCCTATTATTCGGAAGGGATCAACAAACTAGAACATCGTTGGACGAAGTGTATAAGCCTAAAAGGAGACTATGTCGAAAAATAAAAAAGGTTTACCCCAAACACATAAGTAGTTTTTATTTTTGCACGGACTTTTCAAACCAGCCTCGTAATTTATGGCTAGATTAGGATCCTTTATTTGCAGAATGTCATTCCATTGCAGTTTATTTACCTCAGAGGTCAATTTTTTATAGTTGATCCCCGAAGTCCAGCCATCTACTTGAGGGCAACAAGCATTAATATTAATTTCCAACACTAACGGATAATGATCAGGAAAAACTTCCATAATTTTATAAGATTTAGTATTTAGCATTTTAGTTTTAACAAACACGTTATTAATGCAAGACCCCATTTCAATGTTATCTTGTGATGGCCTAGTAACGCCATTGAAGAAAGGTACATATTCAAATTGTAATAGTTGACTTAGAAAATCTTGATTTATATAATCCATTTTTAGAATATCAATGTTGAAGTCCCCAATAATGCAATGATTATTTACCTTCTTATTAGATTCAATAAACGACCTAAATTGTTCAATAAATACAACACTTTGTGCAAGTCGGACACTTGTACTCAAAATTTTTACCTTACCAAAACTTTCTATTTCTGTATTCTCCACCAACTGATCTTTTATATACAAAACAACTCCATCCGTTCTATTATTTACGCTACTATTATAATAAACATTATAATTACTTAACTTATAATATTGCACACAATCTAAATTTCACGTTTCAGTGCACACAATAATATCAGGTTTGACCTCTAGTCTTTCAATATAAATTTCCAGAGATTCAAAATTCATATTTAGACTTCTTACATTAACATGAATGATAACAAAATTATATTTAGTCAATTTATCATTAAGAGATTGTAAATCAGGTAATTCCTCCTCCACTACTTCAATATCTCTCCATTCCTCTTCCAGTTCCATTTGACTAATTATTGAGATTAAACTCTAAGAACGTCTAAGATTATAAGACAATAAGTTTATTGTTTTTAAATTTTAATTTTTAATTCACCACGTCTACCCTTCTACCTTTTTGCAACAATTTACTTCTGGCTGGAAAACCTAATATACGAGGCTGGTTTGAAAAGTCCGTGCAAAAATAAAAACTACTTATGTGTTTGGGGTAAACCTTTTTTTTATTTTTCGAAATAGTCTCCTTTTAAGCTTATACACTTCGTCCAACGATGTTCTAGTTTGTTGATCCCTTCCGAATAATAGGATTATCCCTTGCGAATCCCAAAAGACAGTCGCCATAACCTTTCCGGCCGAAGGAACGGTCTTCGCCTTTTTTGGTGCAGATTCCCCCTTGGTAACCCATTGTTTAGATTGTTGTTTGGTCTCAGGAGTATAGTAATGTATCCATGTTTCATCCACAGTGACGAAACGACGCTTAAAGTCCTCCGGATTCTTCTGGAACAGCTGCAAACCATCCTTGCAACACTTCACACGATTCCGTTTTTGGTCAAGCGTGAGCAATCGCGGCACCCATCTTGCGGAAAGCTTTCTCATGTCCAAATGTTTATGCAAAATATTATGTACCCGTTCAGTCGAGATGCCCACAGCACTAGCAATCTCATGCACCTTAACTCTTCTGTCATCCATCACCATATCATGGATTTGATCAATGATTTCTGGAGTCGTAACCTCCACAGGCCGTCCAGAACGTTCAGCGTCACTTGTGCCCATATGGCCAGTCCGAAAATTTTGAAACCACTTATAAACTGTTCTAATCGAAGGTGCAGAGTCACCATAATGTTTATCAAGCTTCTCTTTAGTCTCCTGAGGCCTTTTGCCTTTCATAAAGTAATGTTTAATCACCACACGAAATTCTTTTTCGTCCATTTCTTGAAAATCACTCGACTTCCTTGATTCACATGAATGCCAAACACAAAGAAATAGACCAATATGGCTGAAACTTGGTGTGCGTTCATTCAAGAGATGCTACTAACTAAACATGACCTCGATACGCGCCGGTGGTGCCATCTCTCGAACTTTGCACGGACTTTTCAAACCAGCCTCGTATATCAATATTTTTAAAATCTCATCAGTCATTTCTAAAACTCACCTGTCCTCAGCACTGTCAGAAACTGGCGATGAACAATCCAAAATATACTTTCCACTTTTTTCTTCAACTTTAAGTTCATTTGAAACAATTATTAACTCAGATTTTGTTTACAAATAGATGAGTCGACTGAAAACAATTCAGTTTCAGAATTAGTGCGCTCCAATTTGTCCTTTACCATAGAGGTATTGGTATTTTCTATTTTCATTGTAGTAGAGCATTGTTCTTGTGTTACTGATTCTAATAACGAATCTATATTATCACTTTCCTCGTCCTTAATAGCATCAGATGATAATAAGTTTGTTGCTTTATTAAATTCTTCTAACAGCTTTATATCTTGGTTAGCTCCACTATTTTCAAATTTTTCTCTGTCAAAATAACTTGAAGACGTACTAAAAAAATCCATCACGTGATTTATTAAGTACTTTCCATGCAAACAGATAGTTCTAGAATAAGTACCGAAATTGACTTTCTTAAGTAAAAAGTAAGCATTATTCCGCCTGTTTAACTCTCTTACCCTGAAACACTGTCAACATATCTCAGTCAAGAGTTATTGTGCCAGCAAATTGACAGACAGATAGGCCTACAGTCAGATAAACAGATAGACCTATGGTGATAGACAGATCGATGAAAATGAGAAAATTTGTTTAGGTTTGTTGTGGTCTTTATGTCTTAAATGTTTCTCTTATGCATCTTTTGAAATAAATTTTACTGTTAATTTGGTTTTATTTGACAGGGGTACCCGAAGAGTAATAGTGTATCCAGCCAAATCAGCCAGATACCCAGTTTAGGTCTGGCAGAGTATCAGTTACTACATCTCTAAAAAGAGCATTTAATCGAAATATTAATTGGAAGTGTAAACTAGCTTCTTATTGTACAGGCAACCCTAAACATGCAAATTTAGGTTAGTTCTCATTCTATAATGTGTTTTTACAATTTTAAATTTAATATATAAAAAAACTGAACTCTTAATCATTATATTAAACACTAGCCGGGCCCGCGGCTCCGCTCGCGTGGACTTGATTCACTACTATCGTCACTGCTTATTCCTTATGTTACCCAACGTAATAAAATACCTCCCATTATTTCTCCTTATCTCCCAATATTTCTCCTTATTTCCCATTATCTCTACATCATTTCCATTATCTAGGCTTATCTCTGCTCATCTCCCATTATTTCCCCTTATCTCCCATTATTTCTCCTTATCTTCGATTATCTCACCTTATTTTCCCTTATCTAGGCTTATCTCGACTTATCTCCCATTATTTCTCCTTATCTCCCATTATCTCACCATAACTCCCATTATCTAGACTTATCTCTGCTTATCTCCCATTATCTCTCCTTATCTCCCATTATTTATACTTATCTCCCATTAGCTCACCTTATCTCCCATTATCGAGGCTTATCTCGACTTATCTCCCATTATTTCTCCTTATCTCCCATTATCTCACCTTATCTAGGCTTATATCGAATTATATAGAACATATGTATAAATTTATAAAAACACGTAAATCGGATAAGTGGTTCTCGAGTGATAAGCGCACTAACGGACAGACAGACAGACAGAGAGACGTTGCATTTTATATATATTGTATTCCTTGCTACTTGATATTGTTCCATATTTAATGCTTTAGGGAGTGTATTGCAAGAGAACGCGCTAGCGGCAAACTTTTCTCCGGCTTGATTCACTATTATCGTCACTGCTTATTCCTTATGTCACCTAATAAAATATATTCTATAACCTGGCCAGAGAACATACGTATGTTTAAAAAAAAAGCACGTAAATCGGATAAGTGGTTCTCCAGTGATAAGCACACTAACGGACGAACAGACAGACGGACAGAGAGACATTGCATTTTATATATATTATAGATATTCTCTGCTACATAATATTGTTCCATATTTAATGGTTTGGACTGTGTATTGCAAGAGAACGCGCTAGCTGCAAACTTTGTCCGACTTCATTTACTATTATTGTCACTGCTCATTTCTTATGCTACCTATCGTATTAAAATATAGCCTATAACCTGGCCGGAGAACATATGTATGTTTTAAAAAAAAAAGTACGAAAATCGGATAAGTGGTTCTCCAGTGATAAACGCACTAACGGACAGACAGACAGAGATACGTTGCATTTTATATATATTATAGATGTAATAAAATATATACCTATAACCTGGTCAGAAAACATAAGCGCATTAACGGACAGACAGACAGACAAACATTGCATTTTATATATATTGTAGATATAGATTATTATTATTATTATATAACCTCGTCAAAGAATATATGTATGAATTTAAAAAAAGAGAGGTAAATCGGATAAGTGGTTCCCGCGTGATAAACGCACTAATGGACAGACAGACAGACAGAGAGACATTGCATTTTATATATATATTATAGATTATACATTACAAATATTCTTTGCTACATAATATTGTTCCATATTTAATGGTTTAGGCTGTGTATTGCAAAGGCACGCGCTAGCGGCAAGCTTATTTCCGACATCATTCACTATTTTACGTCACTGCTCATTCCTTATGCTCCTTATCGTAATAAAATATAGCCTATAACCTGGTCAGAGAACATATGTATGTTTTTAAAAAAAAAGTATGTAAATCGGATAAGTGGTTCTTCAGTGATAGGCGCACTAACGGACAGACAGAGAGACGTTGCATTTTATATATATTGTAGATACCTTTCAGTTACATTTATAATTAATAAAACCAAAACTAACTTTTTTAGTAGATTTACATATTGTAAATGAACTAACTTGAATTTTGTTTTCAATATCTCTTTTAACTCTAAACCAACTCTTAATACACTTGGCTTGGCTCGATTATTAATGGTACTGCGCGCTTAGGCAGGGCGCCGGCGACCCTCAGCGATGCTTTACACTTTCCCGAGTTTGGATCTCCCCTTTTCGGGTCCCAAGGGAAATTCAGCATTGACGAGTGTCCGTTCTACTAGATCTCCAAATTGTTCTTTATTGTATTGTATTTAGTTTGAATATCAGTATTCACTTGTTGGTGTGTATTAATTGCGGATGTGTGGAATACGAGGCTGGTTTGAAAAGTCCATGCAAAAATAAAAACTACTTATGTGTTTGGGGTAAACCTTTTTTATTTTTCGACATAGTCTCCTTTTAGGCTTATACACTTCGTCCAACGATGTTCTAGTTTGTTGATTCCTTCCGAATAATAGGATTTGTCCAAGTCTGCAAAATATCCATTACTGTCTGCAATCACCTCCTCATTTGAATAAAATCTTTGTCCCGCCAGCCATTTCTTCAAATTGGGGAACAAATAGTAGTCCGAGGGAGCCAAGTCTGGAGAATAGGGGGGATGTGAAACGAGTTGGAATCCTATTTCCATTAATTTTGCGACCACAACTGCTGAGGTGTGTGCTGGTGCATTGTCGTGATGGAAAAGGACTTTCTTGTGGGCCAATCGCGGGCGTTTTTCTTGCAGCTCGGTTTTCAAACGGTCCAATAACGATGAATAATATTCACCTGTAATAGTTTTAAACCCTTTTCCAGATAGTCGATGAGGATTATCCCTTGCGAATCCCAAAAGACAGTCACCATAACCTTTCCGGCCGAAGGAACGGTCTTCGCCTTTTTTGGTGCAGATTCCTCCTTGGTAACCCATTGTTTAGATTGTTGTTTGGTATCAGGAGTATAGTAATGTATCCATGTTTCATCCACAGTGACGAAACGACGCTTAAAGTCCTCCGGATTCTTCTGGAACAGCTGCAACACTTCACACGATTCCGTTTTTGGTCAAGCGTGAGCAATCGCGGCATCCATCTTGCGGATAGCTTTCTCATGTCCAAATGTTTATGCAAAGTATTATGTACCCGTTCAGTCGAGATGCCCACAGCACTAGCAATCTCACGCACCTTAACTCTTCTGTCATCCATCACCATATCATGGATTTGATCAATGATTTCTGGAGTCGTAACCTCCACAGGCCGTCCAGAACGTTCAGCGTCACTTGTGCCCATATGGCCAGTCCGAAAATTTTGAAACCACTTATAAACTGTTCTAATCGAAGGTGCAGAGTCACCATAATGTTTATCAAGCTTCTCTTTAGTCTCCTGAGGCGTTTTGCCTTTCATAAAGTAATGTTTTAATCACCACACGAAATTCTTTTTCGTCCATTTCTTGAAAATCACTTGACTTCCTTGATTCACACGAATGCCAAACACAGAGAAATAGACCAATATGGCTGAAACTTGGTGTGCGTTCATTCAAGAGATGCTACTAACTAAACATGACCTCGATACGCGCCGGTGGTGCCATCTCTCGTATATGTAGTTTGACAAAGACACAAACATAGGAATTTGTTGAGAAGGGGGCCATTGCGTCAGACGGGATTAGGTTGTGATGGAATATTGTTTGTTGAATCCATTACTAAAGCTTTATTTTGTTGTAAATCAAAAACCACACAATTTGTGGGTTCAATTTGGCCAGAATATTGTCAATAGTGAATGGTGTCTGAATGCCTAATTTTGAAATTTTAGTATATAAATCTACATTGGGGATTGTAGACAAGGGACATTCATATGATTTAGGTCCTCCTCCGAACCACACTCGCAATTAGTATCTTGAGTTACTTTAATTTTAAATAAGTGTTTTTTAATAAGACAATGACCTATGCATTAACGTAGGGAAATTTACCATTTTTGTTTCGGGAACTCATTTACTATTTTACTGTAATTCTTTCCTTTCTGTTCAAGAATATTCTTCCATTCAGTTTTATGTTCCGAATTTATTTTTTCTTTGATTTTGTTTAAAATGTCATTGGTATTTAATTGTAACTTTTTGGGGATGTTGAGGTTTTTGCCGATGTTGGCTAATTTGTCCACAGTCATATTGCCGGGTATGTCTGAGTGGCCCGGGATCCAGCAGAGCACAATGTAGTATACAACTGAGTAAATAAAGTATCTAGCCAAATCAGCCAGATACTCAATTTAGGCCTGGTAGAGTACCACTTTTTTAATAGATTTACAAGTTGTAAATGAACTAACTTGAACTTTGTTTCCAATATCTTTTAACTCTAAACCAACTCTTAATACACTTACATTTCTTCGTCTTTTATGTCCAAAGTTTCAGATTTGATTGTATTGCAGCCCTCATAAAATGTGTCACTGCTTGTTTCCTCTTGTTTCAGTTCACTAAAAACAAACAAATCGTCATATATAATTAGCAATAAAAATACAAATTACGTTACACTGATTCGGGTAAAATAAAAATCTACATTTGAGCATTTGTCCAGCTGAAAACAATACAGTATTTGCTCCTTCAATTCAAACAGTACATCAATATTATAATTTACCTTGATTCTAAATACTATGAGCTGTGAAACAGTATGTTATGTTTAATTCAACCATGACAGTGTGTATGTGCAATGTAAAATTATATATATTTTAGGAACAACTCAAATTTCAAATATAATTTCAAAAACTGTCATGTGATTATGCCCAAGTGATGGCCATTTTGATATTGTTTTGTTTAGAGGTGACAGCTCGGTGTGTCTTTCTCATTTTACAGAATTATGCAGATTGTAAACTAAATTTTTTCCTACCATGACAACTTACTGTTTTAAGTAACTTTATAAGTTTTGCATTATGATGTTTTTAAATAACTTTTTTAACAAAATATTTGATTCTCTAAAATTAAATATCATGATCCACGCCATAGTTTATCAATTAAACCTTGTACACAACTTACAGTCCCTGGCCAAATTATTAGACGCACTGTATTTTTTTTTAGTAATTTTATGTTTCTTAAGAGTTTTTATGCAATAATGGTATATTTAAACTACAATATTATTGATTTTTATTTAAAAGAATTGTTGTAGACTACATATTTGTATTTATTCTTAACATATGGCAACACTGTGTTGACAAAGTGATACATGAACGTAAACAACTACAAACCTGTATCAGTCGCGATCGGAATCGAGTCAGGTACGGACGTGTTTCTGTGGCTTTATGGACTGTGATTGTTTGTTTAACAGTTTTATACTACTCAGTTATTAGTTTATTTTGTATGCAGTGTTTTAAAAAAGTAATTGGACTATTTTCATTATGGGTAGAAAAGGCGATCTTTCACCACGTAAAAAAGCTGAAGTGAAGGCCCTTGTGATTGCGAAAACATTTACAAACCGAGAAATATCACGAAGATTGGAGGTTTCTGAAGCTAGTGTACGACGCATAAAAAAGAAAATTGAGTTAGGGAAGGAATTAAGCCCGAAAAGAAAGAAAAGATGTGGTAGAAAACCAATTTTCACTCCACGGTCAGAGAGATGTTTGAAGAAAATTTGTGTAGAAAACAGATTTGCTACCACAAAGGTAATAAAATCACAACTCCAGGATGCTAGCGTAAATGCTTCTGAGCGCACTGTTCGAAGAAAATTGAAAGAATTAGATTTGAAGGCCTGTCGCCCCGCCAGGAAGCCCAAGTTAATAGCTGCAATGAAAGCAAAGCACCTGAAGTGGGCCAAACAATGGCAAGACAAAGATGTGGACTTCTGGAGATCGGTAAGATACAGCAATTTAATCAATAATTGATACATTATTATCATTTTCAGTTAAATAAAGCAAATAAACATGCAAGTTTATATATTTTTCCTATTTTTGACAGGTCTGCTTCAGTGACGAAAGCACATTCGAAATTTTGCAGAATAAAGCTCAGTATGTGCGTCGTCGTCATGGAGAAAAGTTTCATCCTGATTGTGTCGTCCTGACGGTTAAACATCCCACCAAAGTGATGATTTGGTCAGTCATCAGCGGCAAGGGCACTGGACGTCTGTTCGTCGTCAAAGGAATAACGAGGCAAGATCAGTACAAAGAAGTATTACAAAATCGGTTGATTCCGCAGCTCAGAGAATGGTTTCCAAATGGGGAACCATTCACTTTCATGCAAGATGGAGCTCCCTGCCACACTGCTCGGTCTGTTAAAGCTTTTTTGGCAGAAAAAAATACCCCTCTGTTGGATTGGCCGGGTAATAGCCCTGATATGAACCCCGTGGGCGCTGATGAAAAGAGAAGTGGCTAAAGATGTGATTACCAACAACACCCAGCTCCTAGAAAAGATTATTCATGTGTGGAATCATCATCCTCAAATGCAGGAGACAGTACAATCTTGCATTGATAGCATGCCGTGCAGAATTAAAGCTTTGATAGCGGCTAAAGGTGGCTCAACTAAATATTGACTTTTACTAACATTAATTTCACTTTTCTTTAAAATTTAATAAACTTATGCTTTTCTAAATTAATGCTGTTTTATTTATGTCAAATAAATAGGTAATTGATTGGATAATATAAAAATAAAAAACAAATCAATTTAAAATAATAAAACGGTACAATATCACTCGGTAATTAATATTTTACATGAAATCTTGCAGTGCGTCTAATAATTTGGCCAGGGACTGTATGTGTTATAAACAAAACTTACTTTTTTGGAGATACACTGTAAATACCAGATGAATAATCTAGTAATCCATTCTTTGAAATATCTTCGGTCTTTAGACATTCCCAGTGATTCTCCATCTGACCCATCAGCTTAGTTTCTTGCCTGTTATAAGAATTCGCTGAAACACCTACTGTAACATCTAACAATACATTTTTATTTGCCGCTTCAACTTTTATTAATAATTCAGCATTATTATCATTTTGTGCTACCATGGTACCAGGTATATTTTTGCTCTCTAGTTCATCTGAAGCAATGGATCCCTGTATGTTATTAAAATGTACTGTTTGTTTTACAACCTCACAAGAGTCCATTACTTTTTCTTTAGAAAAATTTTCAAGTATTAAACAATCTAT
The DNA here is from genome assembly GCA_019049505.1 of Pachyrhynchus sulphureomaculatus. Classification (NCBI taxonomy): domain Eukaryota; kingdom Metazoa; phylum Arthropoda; class Insecta; order Coleoptera; family Curculionidae; genus Pachyrhynchus; species Pachyrhynchus sulphureomaculatus. The sequence continues at coordinate 120,579,108 of CM032451.1, forward strand.
ATCCGTGGACATTTCTATTGATTTTGGTAAAATTACTTTTTCACCACAATTATTTTCCATTCTTATGTTCAAAATAATAAATTGTAAAATGCCTATACAAACATAGAACAACACAGTTGTCTCTCTCTCTCTCTCTATGCTTTTTACGACCACAGCTGCCAGGGCTATTCGGTCGGGTGGCAACACAGTTGTAGAAAATTATAGGTTAGGAAGTCAGACGCACTAAGGGACGCATCCAGAAATGAGAGCAGCAGGTTTAGGCGTTTTCGATTAAAATATTATCTTAATTTAAGGGTTCAATGACAATAAGCATGAACAAGACCGCATCTTTATTGTCGTACAAAACTTAGTATATACGAGGCTGGTTTGAAAAGTCCGTGCAAAAATAAAAACTACTTATGTGTTTAGGGTAAACCTTTTTTATTTTTCGAGATAGTCTCCTTTTAGGCTTATACACTTCGTCCAACGATGTTCTAGTTTGTTGATCCCTTCCGAATAATAGGATTTGTCCAAGTCTGCAAAATATCCATTAGTGTCTGCAATCACCTCCTCTTTTGAATAAAATCCTTGTCCCGCCAGCCATTTCTTCAAATTGGGGAACAAATAGTAGTCCGAGGGAGCCAAGTCTGGAGAATAGGGGGGATGTGAAACGAGTTGGAATCCTATTTCCATTAATTTTGCGACCACAACTGCTGAGGTGTGTGCTGGTGCGTTGTCGTGATGGAAAAGGACTTTCTTGTGGGCCAATCGCGAGCGTTTTTCTTGCAGCTCGGTTTTCAAACGGTCCAATAACGATGAATAATATTCACCTGTAATAATTTTACCCTTTTCCAGATAGTCGATGAGGATTATCCCTTGCGAATCCCAAAAGACAGTCGCCATAGCCTTTCCGACCGAAGGAACGGTCTTCGCCTTTTTTGGTGCAGATTCCCCCTTGGTAACCCATTGTTTAGATTGTTGTTTGGTCTCAGGAGTATAGTAATGTATCCATGTTTCATCCACAGTGACGAAACGACGCTTAAAGTCCTCCGGATTCTTCTGGAACAGCTGCAAACCATCCTTGCAACACTTCACACGATTCCGTTTTTGGTCAAGCGTGAGCAATCGCGGCACCCATCTTGCGGATAGCTTTCTCATGTCCAAATGTTTATGCAAAATATTACGTACCCGTTCAGTCGAGATGCCCACAGCACTAGCAATCTCACGCACCTTAACTCTTCTGTCATCCATCACCATATCATGGATTTGATCAATGATTTCTGGAGTCGTAACCTCCAGAGGCCGTCTAGAACGTTCAGCGTCACTTGTGCCCATATGGCCAGTCCGAAAATTTTGAAACCACTTATAAACTGTTCTAATCGAAGGTGCAGAGTCACCATAATGTTTATCAAGCTTCTCTTTAGTCTCCTGAGGCGTTTTGCCTTTCATAAAGTAATGTTTAATCACCACACGAAATTCATTTTCGTCCATTTCTTGAAAATCACTCGACTTCCTTGATTCACATGAATGCCAAACACAAAGAAATAGACCAATATGGCTGAAACTTGGAGTGCGTTCATTCAAGAGATGCTACTAACTAAACATGACCTCGATACGCGCCGGTGGTGCCATCTCTCGGACTTTGCACGGACTTTTCAAACCAGCCTCGTAGAAAAGCCTGCAATTTTCAACGACTTTGTTAGTTCCAAACTCCACATTTTTACATTAATGTGAACTCGTCCGTCTCGTCCGGTCATCCGGCGTCTGTCTTTGTCATGATAGTCAAGAGAAACAAGAATAGAAATATTACCAACAATACGCGACGTTAGATCGGACTGGAATTCTCGGATATGGTAATAAACTTTCATCAGTGTCCGTTTTATAGTTGTTACAGAAATTTTTAATTATTTTATTTTTTTTTTATTTCAATGACAACACAGTTTTGACTGGAATGTACATATTTCCTCTTTTTTAGTCGCTGCATAATAGAGGGCACAAGAAAATGTGAAAAGTATATGGTCTAAAACGTAGTTTTGGCCTATATTTTTATTGAAGAGTACCAAAGAATGGAAATAAAGAACACATGTAGCGTAGTACTAAAGAAAAACTGGAAATTCCACCATTAGAGTTATAAAGATTAGAGAAAAGTTACAACCCTGTATTTTTATCGAAACAGCGGCCATCTATGAACCACCTGCGCTACTCATTTGGGATTCAAAGTAAAAACACTATTCCCACAGTGGATGCACGATATTGTCTTCAGACCATAGAGAAATTAGAATAGAAGAAAGTACATGGCATGCTGTAAGCGTATAATCTTTAAAAGGAGAAGGAAATAACGTGAGACAATTCTGTCTTTCTTACTTTTCCTTGTCGTTCGTTGGCTCCGGACGAAATACGAATAACATGATAGAATTCTTGCCAAATACCGACCAGTTGCATTGCTAACTTATGTAACACATGTTTCGAACAACGCAAGTGAAAATTTCAGAGAATTTCGAGCAGTTGCACTTGATAGATCTAAGGCATTCGACCGCGTTTGGCATGTCGGATTATTGGCTAAGTGACGCTCTTATTATGTCTGAAACGTTTTTGTTTATGACTCTCGGGCTTCTTCAGAGAGCGTTCTTTACAAGTGGCGGCCGATGGATTTTTTTCTAATACCTTCACTATCAGCGCCGGTGTACTCCAAGGCTCCATACTGTCTCCTATTCTCTTCCTCATTTACATTAACCATCTGCTGGAGAGAACCAGAAATCCAATCTATAGCTTTGCAGATGATAGTACTCCTAGTTCTTCTTCACTTTGAACGCTCGAACATCGGCAACTCATGCAAATATCCGCATTCAAAAGTTGCTTGCTTAAAAAAAGACAGAAATATATTACATAGAACAACATAATTATTACTGAGGTAGATTTACCTTTAAGTCAAATTGATATCGTTACTTTTTTTAATATGTAACTATGTATTGATCTTTTTCTTCTACTAATTCAAGATATCCTCTAATTTTACAATAATCTTCAAGGTAGATTGTAGTTCTCGAGGTCGTGATTAGTAATTTTTCGGATTACCAAATGGCACTCCTGTTCATACTTTTTTAACACATTGTTGTAATTCAACCATTTTTACTAATATTTTACTTTATTATTTTAGTCATTTATATAAATAGTTACCCTTAAGCTACGCCTATGAGTACATATAAAACCAAAGCATAACTTTCAATTTAATCTACATTACGTAAACTTTCTTATAGATCAGTACGACTAATAGTTTGTACATTAGTACTTATCATAAACCAATACTCATTTTCTTCTTTGTGAAACTTGTGGATATCTCTAAAAATTCGATTTATCTATTCCGTTTATTTAGTCATCTCCTTATGGACAAAGAATTGTTTGTGATATTTTAAAAGTACGCTTATGGCAAAAGATAGTAACTTATGTATAAAACACAAGGTAGTTAAAGGGAAGAAAACATTAGCATTATTATTATTGCTAGTATTGTTATTATTTTTGATACAGAGAAACGTAGAAACTAAGACAAATAGTAAGAAGTAAGTTCCTCTCAATAAAATTTAAGGTGGTGAAAAGTGAATTCTTTTTAATCTTAAAAGAAAAACATAATAGGTGAAATATAACATCGGGGATAAGAAATTATACCATCGGCGGTAGCCAGATCATAACAACATGCATTATTCTGAATAATTTCCATGTATGCCAAGGCATACTTGTCTCACGTTAACGTCCTGCAAATTGCGGGATGAGACTTTCGACTATAGATTCATTAAATTATGTGTAATGTCAATCTGAAAATGATATACGATCTTTTTTACCACATATTGAGAACAGTTAGTGGTTCTTCCCTCTTGGCTACGCTCGAGTGTGAAGCAGATTTCAGCAGAATCAATGAATCAAGAAATCAACAGATCTTGCGAGAGTATTGTCTGACCGCGTAAGTGGTAAAGCTGATTTACTGAAATTTTGAGCAACTACTTTAACGACTAACTAAAGAAATCTTAAATTGTTAGAATACCCACAAAGGCCTCGCTAAAACTTTTTTTTATGTAATAATACATATCTCTTTAAATGTCTTTAATATTTTATTTGAAAATTACAATAAGTAGATTAACACATTTCAGTTTCACTGGAATATTGATATACTAACAGATGTCCTGTAAACTGATTTTATGTTTTGTTGAAAATTATATCGAGCGCTTTGAAATATTTCACCTTCACTTGAACTGTTTATGTCATAACAGATGTCGATCTAAATTACTTTTACGTTTTGTTTGAAAATTACTTTGGATACATTTGAGGTATTTCTTACGAGAAGGCAGAGAGAGGATTATGTCAGAGAAAGACGCGAAATAATTTGGTTTTCAAAGTATAATGAATGTGGCAACGTAGCTTCTCGCTTGCTTCCCGCTGCACGCCATCACGTGTTATTGCATTGCACATATTAGTCCGGGAGCTCACGACCAAAATGCGATCTCATCGAAGAGTGGCAGATAATAGTATCACTTTGTTAATTATGCCCCCCTTAGTCCCTTCAGGTAGTTTGAAGCCTCAAGTCTGGTTCCTGTTCCTGGAAATACATCCAATGCTGAGTGGCAGATATCTTGGGTATATATTTTTTTTTATGGGTCTAACACATGTGCTACAGGGAAGTCGCTAAAGCGCTACAGGAGCGACACGTGTGCGGAGAAAGCGATTCGCGTTGTTCTTAAATCGCTGTAAATTGTACTCGGTGGGAAACACAGTCCTGGGCAAATTATTCCAAAGGGATGATGTTCTCCATATAAATGACTGCTTGAAAAGCGTTGTATGAGGAGTAACAAGCTGAACCTCATGCACCGCTCTGGGAGGAATTAAACGGGCCACATCCTTCGAACACTTTCCATGAAAATACTTGTAGAATAGGCTCAAGTCGCCAACCGTTCTTCGATGTTCCAGCAAATCAAGGCCACCTGTCAGTTCCGGGTCTCCAATCAGACGAACAGCTCTTCTCTGAATAGAATCCAACAAATGCAATGTATGTTTAGGAGTGGAGCCCCAAACATGGGAGCAGTATTCCATAGTTGGTCGAATTTGAGCTTTGTAAAGAATTAACAGTTGTTGTGAAGTGTAAAGCTTTCTGGTTAAAATAATATTCCCAACTTCTGAGAAGCTCTCCTTGCTATGCCTGCAACATGTTCATGCCAGGACATATTTGCTCCCAAATTAACGCCCAACAAATTGAGTGACGATGTTAGAGGAATGGAGTGCCCCGACATAACTATGTCGGGTTCACCAACGTTAACTTTTTTAGAAAAAACTGCCGCCTGGGTTTTTATAGCGTTAAATTCCACTTGGTTACTGTCAGCCCAAGATAGAATTTCTTCCAGGTATTTGTTAAGTTGAATGACTTCCTGCTGTCTGCGGATATTCGTCTGAGTAGCTGATGTCCGAGCGTTCAAAGTGAATGAATAGATAAGTATACTGTCATCTGCAAAGCTGTAGATTGGATTCTTGGTCTTTTCCAGCAGATCGTTAATATAAATGAGGAGAGTAGGAGACAGTATGGAGCCTTGGGGTACAACGGCGTTGATAGTGAAGATGTTAGAAAGAAATCCGTCGACTGCCACTCGCAAAGAACGCTCTTTGAGGAAACATTAGAGCCACAAACAGAACTTTTCAGACATACCATAAGAACGCAGCTTAGCCAACAGCCCATCGTACCAAATACGGTCGAATGCCTTGGATATGTCAAGAGCAACCGCTCGAGATTCTCCAAAGCGTTCAATTGCGTTGTTCCAAACATGTGTTACATAAGTCAGGAGATCTCCTATTGATCTATTTTTACGAAAGCCATATTGGTGATCGCTAATAATGTTGAATCCTTCAAGATATTTTAGAAGATGCTGATTGATAGCCTTTTCCATGACTTTCGATATTATTGAAAGCAGTGCGATTAGTCGGTAGTTATTTGGCACGGTCTTCTTGCTTTTTTTAGGTATTGGCTGAACTGTGGCACATTTCCAGCAGGAAGGAAATAATCACTTCTGTGAAATATGACTGAAAAATGAATATCTACCATGGGTATTGGGTCAATCCAAAGTTATAACGGTCTAAAATTGCAGAAAAATAGACTCACCTGAACCCATAGAGGAGCGAATGTAATTTGTTCTAATATAGAGTATGGTCACAGTAAACATACTACAGTAGCGAAACTGAGCTCCAATTTGGTGACCAGATTTTGACGGCGCGTGCGTCGACGAGTCCTTTTTCAAAATGGCCGCTCAGTGTTTACATCCGATCTCGGAATGTGTCTTTGGAAATGTATTGTCCATCGTTTCTTGATGTGATTGCAGTTTATATGAATATAAAGACAGAAGGAAAAGAGAGTTTGTAGAAAAAGAGAATTAAAAACTTTTGTAAGTGAAGAGAATCGAAAATGTTGAGAAACAATTTATATAATCATTGGAAAGGAGGTTATTGTTGTGCCGTTGAGAATTGCAATATTCCATATAATTATTTTCGCAAATTATTTGCTCGAGTCACACTTTTTTATGCTCTAAAATTTGCAAATAAGAAATTTCTAACTCAATCAGGACGCGCTAAGATTATTATTCTAAATCATAACTAAATTTAATTATGCCTTATTTACATCACATGTAATCATCAATAGTATTATCCGTCAAAGTTTAAGTTGCTGCATTAATGATTTTTTTTGCAGTTCCTCTGTTTTTAGTTGAAACAATGATTTCATAGAAATCATGGTATGCGATTAAAGTTGTTGATTATTTCAATAAATCTCTATTGCTTGCTTTCACAAGACAACTTTTCATTATCTTAAATGCATTTTCGAAAAAAAGCAATATGCATGAAACAATATTATCATTACTAATGTACATTTTGTTTAGGCGTATTTGCTCAAGAGACGGCCTTCCAGGGAACCTTGATTGATTTAATAAAATGTTCGTATTGGTAGAGTGATTTGGTCATTAAAGCTTGAAATTTATTTTTAAACTTAGTTCGGCTGGTTATTTAAAAATCCTGACGTGATTGCTCGATTCTGACCTCGAATTCGGTTTCAGCGCCTAAAAATACATATAGGTATAGCGATCTGTTCGGTAGTGAAAAATTTTTTTTGTGTGCCTGTGTAATTTTTTTATGATTAAAAAATAATCCTCCAAATTCTGGTTTTTAGAAAGATTTATTTTTGTGTAAACTAGTATTCAGTTATTTAAAACTATTTATATTTGATAAATTATAAATAAAACATATTATTTTTTTTCTAAAAGGTGTATTCTCAAGGGGCTTCTAGTTTTCAATAACTTCATCTGAATTAATTGTTTGACACAGCTTTTCTAATAATAAACCTGATAAATTCAACACTGTTTAATTGCAAGTACAATTAATACTCTGAAAGTGACTTTTTTTTCTATTTTTCTCTATAAATTACATTGCTCCTTTTTCATGCCAATCTTTCAAAAGTTTCTGTGAATATATTGTAAGAAATACAGAACCTATAACAACATATTTATTATTTTCAAATTTTAGACAGTATATTTTATTTTCTTATAAGCTGGGTTTGAAAGTCTAAATATTAAGTGTCGTGTTGAGACCACAAAACCACTGGGGAATGGGATTATTGAAATAACTGATATAAATGGATTATTGAATCAAATATGCTATTAAAATAAGAAAAATTTTAATGTGATTCCAAAGAAATTTTTGTAATATGATTTTGTCAGACGATGTGTGCCAGAGAGTAAAATATTCTGAAAATAAGTTCGTTAAATGGAACATAGTACATCTAATCGAAGTCCATTTTGATGGTAATTATGGTTACTATTAAAATTTTGAAGATTTAGTTACCTGTTAAGAATATTCCTTCTATAAAGAACTTATTTCTATTGTTCTATACCTATATTATAAATTAAATATAGTTATTTTTCTTTTAAACTGTAATTGATAATACTCAGTATATATGAGTCAATCATTTCTCCTAATGAAGCTAATATGGTTAGCGAAACGCGCGTCGAGTGCAAAAATAAAGTGTTTGGTGTAGTGGTGATATATACTGAGTAGTGTCATTGTGCCAAAGATTCCACATTCCCAATATAGTTGTAATTGACAAGTCAGCTTGGTCATAACCAAGTATTGTATGTAACTATAATTACGAAATTACTGTATTGACTCTTTGATCTAAATATTAATTCATTGTAAATAAAAGTAAGCATTAATTACATTATCAAAAAGCAATACAGATAACAGAACACAAAATGGTATGGAACCTCTAAGAATCATTAACATAGAAAATAGAGGTCTATACATATACGTTCATAATATTATATTAACCTTTCTCGAAGTTACACAATATAGTTTTGTAGTTTAAGAAAAAATAAGTACCAAAAAAGTAGATACAGTGTTTTTTTTAATTAACGAGAGATCTATCACACCAAACCACACAATACTGCTTAGAAAAAAATGCTCTTATTTTAGAAGATGTTGACATCTTAGTAATGACAATTAAAATTAAATTAATTTAGTCCTTAAAAAACATCTTTAATCACAAATTTACTTGAAAAATGATGTAAATAAAACTTTAACCTCAAACAGTGACGTTTAACTTTGATAGACTTTTGAATTTCTGGATAAGGTTATTAAAAACTGAAGTTGAATATGAAGAATTCCATCAAATACTTTCCTATGTTTTTCACCTGTATTCATTTATTTTCTAACAAAGTGCTCCATTCTTTTTGTTTTTTTTTATATTACTCATGCTGCATTAAGTTTTATATTACTCACTCTGTATTAAATAACAAATCAAAAATTTTCAAACATTTCTATATCTATGATTTTGAATAATAAAACTTTGCACAATTTTATTTGTATTTCAAATCTCGCGCTGGTCCACTTTTAACATGGCGGATTGCCACGTGACCTTCTGAAAACGAACCTGATTTTCCTATGCGATTATCCTTGAGTTTCGCTACTGTATAGTATGTTTACTGTGGTATGGTTCTTTATTAAAATCCGCGCGCCTGTCCTACAACGCGCGCGCCCGTCCTGTAATTTATTTTCCTCTCAAATAGAGGGTGTTTTTTTATAGAGGTATAAAACTTTAAGTTGGCAACACTTTTTTAACTGGCTGCCATTTTGTCAGCTATCAAGTCATTTATGTTTAGTTTGGTTTGGCATTTCAACATGAATAGACAGACGCCTGAACAACGCTTCCAAATTGTGCAAATTTATTTTGAAAATCATGGTTCTGTTCGAAATACGTATCGCGCACTACGTCCATTTTACGGTCAACATAATCGTCCATCAGAGCAATTAATTCGATTAACTATGGAACGTTTTCGCACCACGTTTACTCTAAATGATAATACGCATCCACAGAGACGTCGTACAGTGCGTACAGAAGAAGACATTGCTGCTGTAGAGCGTAGCGTAGAGGAAGACCCGAATCAGTCTATCCGCCATCGTGCACAGGAATTGGATATGTGGATATCCACTTTATGGAAGATTTTGCGGAAAGATCTTGGTTTGCGTGCTTACAAAATCCAACTCATGCAACAATTGAAGCCACACGATCACCAGCAAGGCGTAGATTCGGTTAATGGGCCCAAAACAAAATTGCCGGTGATCCCGATTTTCATTAGCGAATTTTGTTTAGCGATGAAGTTTACTTTTATTTGAACGGATATGTCAATAAACAAAACTGCTGTATTTTTGGAGTGATGATAATCCTCAAGTGTATGTTGAGACACCGTTACATCTAGAAAAACTGACTGTTTGGTGTGCTTTATGGACTGGTGGAATCATTGGTCCGTACTTCTTTAAAAACGATGCTGGTCAGAACGTTTACAGTCAATGGTGACCGCTATAGAGCCATGATTACTGACTTTTTCGTTCATCAATTGAACAACCATGAAGTGCAGGAGCTGTGGTTTCAACAAGACGGCGCAACATGTCACACAGCTCGTGCCACAATTGATTTATTGAAAGAAACGTTTGGTAACCGCATAGTTTCACGTTTCGGACCCGTCAATTGGCCTCCAAAATCGTGCGATTTAACGCCGCTAGACTATTTTCTGTGGGGATATGTGAAGTCGCTAGTCTACGCCGATAAGCCCGAAACGATTGACCACTTGGAGGACAACATTCGCCGCGTTATTGCCGATATACGGCCACAAATGTTGGAAAAAGTCATCGAAAATTGGACCTCCAGATTAGACTACGTCCGAGCCAGCCGTGGCGGTCATATGCCAGAAGTCATATTTAAATTATAATGCCAGAAGATTATCTTTCGAATAAAGTAAATTTCATGTCAATTTAAAAAATTTATCTTTGTTTTATTCCATTTCAAAGTTCTATACCTCTATAAAAAACACCCTTTACTATACACATGCGCCAGTGTCTCGAGAGATGCGCAAATCGCCATTGAAACAGTTATAATAAGCAGATTAATATATTTATTTAATTTGCAGTGCAATTTCCCTCTATATTTTTTTATATTTACCCTTTAAATTTTGTTTTTATTTATCATTTAAAAATTTATATTAAAAAGTCCCAAAATCCCTTTTAATATGTAATTACGAAAACTTAAAAAAAAAAATTTTGGTAGTACATATAAAATTTTTGATTTTTAACCTGACAGACAATAAAAGTGATCCTAAAAAACCTCAAGAATTAAAATTTTAAACAATTAAAACGTATAATAATTCGGTTAATAACAATACAACAATGACCGAATACTCCATCAGCCAACCGGGTTTCCCTGTGTTCTTTTTAAACTTTCAGCATTGCGGCGACACTCCAGTGTACGTTATGTATTTTTGGGTCGCAGAATCCGATCTGCAATTAGTTTTTTGAACTTTATAATAACGAAATCTAAGTTTAATAAGCGTTCTACCCAAATATGTTTAGACGTATTTCAATCCACTGAATCTATTTTTGCAAATACTTAACCTCTTTATTGTTATAAATAATTTATTATAAACAATTATGCTGACAAACAGAACTTCATAGAATTTATCTCCATAACAGCAAAATCTAAGCTTTTTACGAGATCTACCCAAGTTTTTTACATGAATTTTGTCCTACTGTCTAATTAAAAATTAAGAGCTAATAAGTTTATTTATATACAATTAAATAAAAAATATTTGCGTTAAATTCCCAAAGAAAAATGAATATAATTCTAATAAATTGTCAGTAATAATAAAAATAATTGAGATTTTGAAAAAATGAACAGAAAATTTAAATTTAGCGAGTTAAATAATATTATATTAAGTTATTATAGAAAAAAAATTATTTATTTGTAACGAAAATTAATAAATTTTTAGCAAAAATGGATTAGAAATTCGACTTTAACTTGTCAAAAAACTCATGCGTCAGAGCTAACATATGGGCTGAAAAGTCCCGGGCCTGATGTATATTTAAATTACATTTCCACTTTGCTTGATAATTACAATGTTCACATTTAAACATTTTGATTTCATGGGAATTTTTATGTACTAATAGATGTGTAATTAAATTACTTTTATATATTGTTTGATAATTACAATGCTCACATTTAAACATTTTGATTTCATGGGAATTTTTATGTACTAATAGATGTGTAATTAAACTACTTTTATATATTGTTTGATAATTACAATGCTCACATTTAAACATTTTGATTTCACTGGAATTCTTATGTACTAATAGATGTTTATTTAACCCACATTTACGTTTTGATTCATAATTACAATGCCCGCATTTAAACGTTTTGATTTCGCTGGCATTTTTATGTACTTTAAGATGTCGATTTAAATTGATTTCATGTTTTGTTTGATAATTACAATGAGAACATTCAAACTTGTCTTCTTCGGGATTTTTATGCACAAAGGAATTTGTCGTTTGATAACTACATTGGCCAAATTTAAAAATTCCATCTTGTATAGATTTTGTATCATCAGCAAAATGATTTTCAATAGGCTCTTCCCACATTATTTTATCGCCGTCATCTTCGGAAACAGTAGAACTTCCCTGATTTTCTCGTATAAAGTAACTTAAATACACACTGAAAAAAAAAACAAAAAAATAAAAAGAAAGTTTAAAATAAGGTGATGTTGGTATAACTAAAATTATACTTCGTTGTAAATAAACAATCTGTTAAACAAAAGGTATTTCATCACTCTTAGTTAATCTGTAACGTGTGTGAATTAATTTTGATTATGAAGCATCATCATTACACTTTAATTTTTAATAATAATAATAATAATTTATCGACCATAAAGAATACATAGTATTAACAGACACGTCAAAAGATTTAAAAACTAAAAGTGTAGATCACAAAATACTGTACATCTAAATGTTAAGGATCGAAACAAACAAATAGAAACTCCATACATATCACACAACTTAAAAGGTTTGGTCTATAACACATGGGCTGAAAAGTCCCGGGCCTAACAAAGAAAACACGGTTTTTTTGGTTCAAAATTAGCTTTATTCATCAACGTAATCTCCATCAAGAGCAACGCAATCATTCCAGCGCCGCTCTAACATTTCAATACCACTTTTGTAGAACGATTTATCTTTTGCCTCAAAATAGGCCTCAGTTTCAGCGATAACCTCTTCATTCGTGCGAAATTTCTTACCGGCGAGCATTTTTTTTTCAGGTCTGCGAACAGCCAGTAGTCGCTGGGAGCCAAATCTGGCGAATACGGTGGATGTGGGAGCAATTCGAAGTTCAATTCATGTAGTTTTGCCATTGTTTTGATTGACTTGTGACACGGTGCGTTGTCTTGATGAAACAAAATTTTTTTTCTTTGCCATATGCGGTCGTTTCTTTGCAATTTCGGCCTTCAAACGCTCCAATAACGCTATATAATATTCACTGTTGATGGTATTTCCTTTCTCAAGATAGTCGATGAATATTACACCACGCACATCCCAAAATACCGAGGCCATAACCTTTCCAGCCGATTGTTGTGCTTTCGGGCGCTTTGGACGAGGTTCACCAGTTGCTGTCCACTCAGATGACGATCGTTTTGATTCCGGAGTGAAGTGATGGATCCATGTTTCATCCATTGTCACATATCGACGCAAAAATTCCGGTTTGTTACGTTTAAACATGGCCAAACACTGCTCAGAATCATCAACACGTTCTTGTTTTTGATCAACAGTGAGCAAACGCGGCACCCACTTTGAACAGAGCTTTCTCATAGTCAAATGCTCATGCAATATAAAGCCAACACGTTCTTTTGATATCTTTACGATGTCAGCTAACTCACGCAACTTCACTTTTCGATCATTCAAAACGATTTTATGGATTTTTTTGATGTTTTCTGGTGTTACCGCCTCATTTGGACGTCCACTGCGTTCTGCATCATCGGTGT